>JAUTXW010000379.1:1820000-1993014 GCA_030620095.1 Kuschelorhynchus macadamiae
ATTGCTCTTTTGTCAGTGTTTTTTGAAGGTTTTTAAGAGGTGGTTCCAATGATACTTGTAAGCTTCTTGAATTCTTTTAATACACCTATCTGTAAACAGTTTAGGTTTAGAGTTGGTCATTCCACTAACGATGCTGTAATTTTTTTTTACCTCAAGATTCTGGAAAATATTAATTTGAAACAAAAATTGGTAAGAATTTTTTAGAAAATTATCACCTGGATGCTTTCCAAGAGTCAAAAAAAAAGCTTTATTGTGAATCAAGTGTTTCGTGATTGGAACTCATTGCCTGGGGACTTAGGGATATAAGGAAATCAAACATTTTAATAAAAGTAGAAAAATTTTGTACATCTACAGTACATTGAAAGTGAATTTTTGGCAGGCGTGAGGACCCATTACTAGAGAGTAGAGATGGTAAAGTCTGATTCCTTAAACTGCCTGGTATATCCAAGAACCAACATAAGCATATTCCAGTTTAGTTCAAAACATAGTCACAGTATATATATGTGTTACATTTATACTGTTTTTTCAAACATTCTTATTGGGCCCCATTTTGTTCCAATGATATTGGATTCCTACTAATATTTTATCAGTTTTTTTTCTACCTACCTATGCCATATTTGACTTTTTTGCATAATTAAAATAAATTAAATAAGTAGTTTTTCCATTCATTCCAGTTTATCCCCATTTTCACATTTCATTTTTCTGCAAAATTTAAAGTCAATTGACACGATTTTTTACGTTTATTTTTTTAAAAAATTTGTTTGGCCGCCATTCTGTTTCACTATCTTAAATTCGTACCTCAATTTTACCGATGTATCCTCTATATACTACACTACAACAATTGTAATTAATTCAATAAGTAGTATTTTCAGGCTGATTTTTTAAATAATTTAATATACCAGAGTAATTAAACTTCCAATTTTTTTTTGTAATATTGAAGTTACATTATAGTCAGAATAACTATTTAAAATGGAAAATGATTTTTAATCAATAGAAATACATTATAGTCAGAATATGGTCAATAAGTAGGCTTTTTGTCCCAAATGCTAACCAACATATTTTAGCAAATATTTAAGTTTAATTATAGTAATAATAGGTACATAAGAATGCGAGATTATGATATTTTAAGACAACAAAAATTGAGAGGAAAGACTATGGCTTTTATTATTATATTTTTGTTTCAAAATTAAACTAAAATTGGGTAGACTTATTTCGCTTATTTTTGCTATAATATTGCCAAAAAAATGCCACTTTTTCAAATAAACGTTTATAACCCATAAAACTATATTTAAACCAAACTGAAAATTTATTTAGAAAAACGAAATATAAATTATTTATCGTATAAAATGTCTAATAAAAAGTTTAAATATTCCACCACATACTATAGAAAAAGAAAATGCCAACTTGGAGTAATCGTTTAATTTTGTTACGCTGGCTCCTGGATCTTTTTTTAAGAGAGTACTAAAGGCAAACCAAGTATTTTAGCATTTTTATTGGTAAAATTTTAGTAAATGTTGCTACACTTTGGCTACATTTGAAAATATTTGCTTACAAAGTGGCCAATTTCAAGGAATATTTGCTTAAAAAAAACCATAACTTTTTATGATCCTCTATGATTGAAATTAAAATTACACTAATTTCCTAGCAGCCATTACTTGACCACTTTAAAAAAAACATATTTTTTCTACCTATAAAAAAGTATTTTCATGCATGTTTTATCAATTTTCTTAGTCAAATACATTTCCATACTAAAAAAAAATATTTGTAGAAAACGAAATTTTTAGTTTCAAGAAGAGGCGTGTGTTTAACATGTATATCTTAGATTATTTTAACAGTGAAAGTTCCCGCGCAAGTGTTTTTTATTTCTACCAACCGTTAAACTTCTTAAAATATTTTACAAAATAAGTCATAGTGTATTTCTATGAAACTATGGTTTGTTAACTTTTCATTTCCTCTTGGGTCATAAATCCTTACAGTGATTGGCTCTGTTAATACTATTTCTACATAATTTTAAATAATTGATGATATATCATATAAATGAAGAAAAGGCAAAAAATGAGGAATTATTTACCTAAATTTCGGAAAAATATGTTACTGAAATTTCGGCTAAAAAACAAACGATTTTAAAGTCAAAAAGTAGCTAATAAACCCAACAATAAAATCAATAGAGAGGGTCGTATAATATATAATTGTCAATTGGCCATTTTTTCCCCATAATGGCCAAATTATTATTCCCCACTTTAGCCATATTTCCATTTTTATACTGTAATAGAACTGTTATTTTGGGCTCAAGTTTCGTTTACCTGAAATTGGTTATAAGGAAAGTATCTAGTTTTACATATTCTAGGAGCTTTTCTAAATAACGGAAAATAAGAATTTTGCTGCGGAAATGCGTCATTTCCGTTCTGCACAGTTTAGTATACCTGAAATCAGTTACATGAAAACTTTGCATTGCATCTCATCCCAAACTCTTTCCCAAGCACGAAAATGTTAAAATGTGTCTGCGGAAATTTGTCATTTTCATTTTCTGCGGAAATTTTGTATAGTTTAGAATATCTAAAATCAGTTACACAAAAAAAAAACTTTCATTTACATTCTAAATTCTTCTACATTTTTTAAGTAACGAAAACGAAGGCATGATTGCGGATGGAGGCAAAATAATCGATGGCATTATTGCGGAATGCTCGTATATATTTGTTCGATTGCCTGACTCAAGAAAGGATCATCCTTCTTTGTTTATATTCCTTGAAGTTCTCAAAGATATGCAGACAGATACTTATATGAAACTTCGTGACTCAGACAAATTATTGAGATTATCTAAAAAAAATTTCGGGCTGTCACGTATACGGGTATAAAATGTCGCTGACAATACGATGCGTTCAGCCGTTATTTTTACATTCCGCAATCGTGCCCTCACTTCATTTTGTGAAAAACTGAATACTAATGTTTCGTCCGCAATCGTGCCGCGCCCTGGAAAAGCGCTCAAAATTTCCGTGAAAAATGTAAATGACAGATTTCCGCAGACAAATTTTTACATTTTTATCTTGAGGAAAAAGTTTAGAATATAAATCAAAGCTTCTTTTTTATGTAACTGATTTCAGGTAAACTAAACTATACAAAATTTTGTCGGAAAATTAAAACGACAAATTTCCGCAGTAACATTTTGGCATTTTGGTGCTTGGGAAAGCATTTGGGATGAGATGCCAAGCAAAGTTTTCATGTAACTGATTTCAGGTATACTAAACTGTGTATGAAAATGAAAATAACGCGTTTCTGCAATAAATTTTTTCATTTCCGTTGTTAAGAAACACTTCTAGAAAAGATTTCTTTTCCCTTTAAAGTATTTTTACCCCACCCAGCATCCCGCAAGCTTCTAAATAAAAATAAAAAAAGGGGTGTACAATGGAAATGACGCATTTCCGCAGGAAAATTTTTCATTTCCGTTGTTAAGAAGGGCTTCTAGAAGGCAATCAAATATTTTTTTTCCAAATAACCCATTTCAGGTAAACAAAACTTGCCCCTTATTTTGATATATATGATTATATGTGCTACTTGGGACATTGCTATGTAACACTTGATTTTTGTGCAAAATCTGATGTAGATTGGGTAATTAGTTTTTTAGGAATAATTTTTTTGACATTGTTCCGCCATATTGGATTTTTACCAAAATATTACTAGACCATCCTTATATGACACACAGACCCACAGACGGACTAACGGAATTGATAAAACATATTTTTTGCATCTAGGGTGCTAAAACACCATTTTGTTCTGCCATTTTGAATTAGTACCAGAATTTTACTAGTTGATCCCCATACCACAATTAGTTATGGCACACAATTTGATATCATCCATTAATCCGTTTTTTTCAAGCTGAATTTTTAAATATTTTATTAAGCCGCCATCTTGGATTCGTACCAAAATGTTACTAGTTGATTCCAACATAATACTTCATATTTGTCCAAAATTTGAGATAAATTGGATAAGTAATTTTTTAATAATGATTTTTTTAACATTTCACTAGGCTGCCATTTTGTTTCGCTCTATTGGATTTGTACTAAAATGTTACCAGATCTGCATATAACCCTTAATTTTTGACCAAAATTTGAAGTGAATCGGGTAATTAGTTCTTTAGCTATGCCGCGAACAGATACAGGCAGACTCAAGGAATTGAGAAAACTGTTTTTTGGCACCTAGGGACCCTTTACTTTTATAAAACCTGTTTTTAAGGTTCAAATTGTTTTTAGTTCAATACAGGGTGTGTAAGATTTTGATTTTTATACTGAGATTTCTAAAACAACCATAGAAAGTATCTCCAACAATAGCAGCGTTCTACTGAAATCAGACAGAAGCTTTGTACTTTTCTAAGTTTTCCTTTTTTAATAACTTTTTTATCTGCGTTTTTATCAATTTTTTTTATTACAACATGTTTATTTTGAACCTTTGTCTGTGAGTGTATACATTTAACACTTGGTTACTGCGAAAATGTTTAAAGAAAGGTTTTTTTTTATATTATATTTATTTTTTTAGGTAGATGCCGTTGTAAAACGCCCCAAAGATGAGCTAGAGTTACTAGTCAAGAAACTTCAAAAAGAGAGGAAATCGAAAAGGAAAAGAGGAAAGAAATTTAAAGAATCCAAGGATGGAGAGCAGCAATCGAGATTAACTAAATCTCAAAAATGGGCGTTGAAAAAATCTGAAAAAAGGAAAAAAAAGGAAGAAGACAAAAAACATGATTATAGTTTTGTATCACAAAGAGAACAAGTAAAGTTTGGTGAATATGCACATGCTCCACCAGCTTTGGTTCCCCTCAGAAAGTTTGGAAAGCTACAAAGCGTTTCTGGAGCAAGTGTATATAAACTCCGATAAAATAAGGGCTGTATTGCTTTACATTTACTATAATTAAATTATTAATCTACAAGATAAAATTTTAATTTTTAAATTTTATTTTTATTTCGAGAATAGTAGTTTTCTCGTATGTCATTTCAGAAATAACTCACTTATTATCGTATTCACATTTAAAATTTTAGAGAGCAACATTAGGATCCAATATTTTAAATGCATGTAAAGATCCTAACACTGGAATCTGTGGTGGAAGATAGATCAAAATACAAGAGTTCTAACCACACTACACCACAACTTGTTAACCAAGTTAGCATCATCAGCAGATGATATAAACTAAAGTAACTTATTCTAACCGAGACTATTTATAGGTATATGTGGTCAAACTTGGTTGCACCTGACTGCACCGTTGTCAAATAAGCAATAGAGGGGACTATAAGGAATAGGCCCTCTGTCTTTATTTAGTGCTTTCTTACCACATTTAACTATTTCTATATTCTCAAATGCATCCAATAATCTATAATTCGATACATTTGTAATTAACTTAAGATTATTTATTTCTGTTTGATGATGGTTTTCCAAAGCATGCTGGGCAATGCTTGACTTTTCTATTCTTCTGTATCTTAAATGTGCCATGTGTTTTTTAAAACGAATGTTTTGGAGCGTTTAGTTTGCCCAACATATTTTAGATCGCAGTCATTACAGCTAATTTCATTTCAATTCTCCTTTAAGTCGACTTTCTCTTTAGGGTTTCCAAGGAGATTTTTCAAACTGTTCTCCGATTTGTAGGCTCCTCTAAAACATTTGTTTTTAAATACTTTTTCTAGACCTGTCGTATATCTGGGATCAAACGGAATTACTATGAACCTTTTGATGAGAGAGAGATGAGATGAGATATGTAGTAGTATTTTAAATAACTGTAAATATATTCTAGATGTATATTACCCTATAATGGAAAAATGCAATAAGAGAAATTCAGTTCCTTGGTATGATAACGAGCTTAAAATTAAAGCAAAAGAGAAAAGTACGGCATACAAAAGATTTATCGAGAACACTGAAAATGGAGAGTTATGTTGGGCAGAGTATAAGGAAAAAAGAAATAGTTTTGTAAATCTTTTAAAACAAAAGAAGTATGGTTTTTATGAATTAAAAATTGAAGAAAATAAGCGTAATAGTAGAAAAATGTGGATATTGCTCAAAGGTTTATATAAAATGCCTCAAAGTCAGATAAGTTACACAAATATAAATTTCGGCAGCCTGAGTGACGGTGACAATATTTTAAATGCAAATAGTGAAAAGGAGGCTGCACGCATGTTCAATGATTATTTTGTGAGCAGTATTGAAAGCATCGTAAAGAGTATAAATCCTCCTGAGGAGTGGAGATGTCAAAATATGTTTTTGATAGAGAAACCATTAAATGAATTTGTAACTATTTCTTTTAATGAACTACCAAAGATTATTAAAAGATTAAAATTTAAAAAATACTGTAGGGAATATCTCACGTCTTATTGCATTTCGTTAATACATCACTACATAGCGGCAAGTTCCCTAATGAACTTAAAACTAGCAAAGTAACACCAATACAAAAAGTAGCAAATGCAAACCACGTTTCCAAATTTAGGCCGTTAAACTCTCTGCCATGTTTAGAGAAAGTACTGGAGAGAGCAGTTTTTGAACAAATATTGGAATACTTTAATGTCAATAATTTATTTTTGGGAAATCAGTCAGGTTTTCAAAAAAGACATTCATGTGAGACTGCTCTACAACTAACATTGTCCAAATGGAAGACACAAGTGGACGATAGAAAATACATAATTGCTATTTTTTTTGATTTCCAAAGAGCTTTTGAAACAATAGACTGTGAGATCTTGTTGAAAAAATTGCAATTTTATAAGATAAGTGCTAAAGCGTTGAATTGGTTTGTGGAATATCTGATGGGACAGAGGTCACAGTATACAAGATTGGGAAACTCGAACTCAGAAAAAAGACAAAATCACTGCGGTATCCCGCAAAGAAGCATTCTAGGAGCTTTACTGTTTATTATATATATCAATGATATAGACTTCATTGAAGGAGTAGAGTTCCTAAACTTGTTCGCTTATGACATCCTTGTCTCATGTAGTGGGAAAAATATAGAAGAAATATTACTGAAAGTTAGACAGCTAATTTTAAATATTGATAAGTTTCTTAAAATTAACAAGTTAAAATTAAATGTAGAAAAAACAAAAGCAATGATAATAAGTACAAAACAAAAACTAAATAAAATTGATACAAAAACAATTCATCTGGAAATTGATGGAAAGGAAATTCAATGGGTGGAACATATAAAGTATGTTGGTTTTGAGCTAGACAATTCACTAAGTCTTTACAATACAATACAATACAATACAATACAATACAATATTTATTGGTAATTGAACATACTTAAGTATTTTTACAAGTCAAAATATAAAATGTAAACAGAGCAAAAAAGACAAATAACAAACTATAAATAATAAGATTAAAATAAAGCAAATAATTAAAAAAGAAAATTAATACTAACTAAACTAAAATGTAACAGCAACAAGGATATGCCTCTCTGAGTTAATCTAAGTTAACAAGGTCGTTGAAATTACTATGAAGATACTCATCCCAAGTGTAAAAAGCTTTTTTAATAAGGTATTGCTTTATTTGGAATTTAAATTTTTTGACATTAAAATTTTTGATTCTGGGAGAACGTTATAGAATTTTATGCAATGGTAATTCCTTCCGTCCCTGGCTCTTGCAGTTCTACTATAATTTATAGCAATACAGTTTCTTGCCCTAGTGTTGTACTCATGATAGTCGCGATTGTGAGAGTAGGTATGTAGATTTTCCTTAACATATACAAGACAATTTAAAATATATATACATGGTAGAGTGAGAATGCATAACGTGACAAAACTATTTTTACAACATTCATCAAATCTCAAACCTGCAATCACCCGCACACAGCGCCTCTGTACAGCAAACAAGGCATTTGCATGGGGGGAGTGTCCCCAACACAGCACAGCATAACATAAATGGGAATTAATGTGACCATAATACGTACACATAAGGACGTTGTCTGATACGATACCTTTAAGATTACGTAACATGTACAGATTTCTGCTTAACTTCCTCGCAACCTGACTTGTATGTTCTTCCCATGTCAGTTTCGTGTCGAGGTACACACCCAGAAACTTAACGGGATCTGTGCTTATAGGACCTGCTCTTAACGAGAAGTGTAATGTTTTTGTTTTCGCGGTATTAATACCCAGCTTATTAGAAATAAATCAAGTCTGCACATCATTGTGTGTCGTCACCACTATTTGCTCCAGATCTTCAAGATTTTCGTTGGTATTAATTGTTGTAGTATCATCGGCAAACAATAATATTTCTCCAGCCCCATCCGGGATACTGGCTCCAATGTCATTAATATAGAGCAAGAATAGTACTGGCCCTAACACAGATCCCTGTGGAACGCCATGGCTGATAGACTGTCTGCCCGAAGACCCACCATTGTATGACACATACTGACAGCGATTGGACAAGTATGACTCAAGCAAATTGGAGCTACTGATGTCAAACCTATACAAAGAAAGCTTCTGAATGAGCAAGTCATGAGAGACACAATCGAAGGCCTTGGTCAAGTCAAAAAAGGAAGCCTGAGCATATCTTCTGCCCTCAAAGCTCTCCTGAACAAAGTCTAATAAGCTGAAGTAGTAGACATGTTATTTCTAAAACCGAACTGCCGGGGATTTAGTAAATGGTATCTTTCTAAATATGTACATATCTGTTGTTTAAGTATTTTTTCGAAAACCTTTCCAAATATTGGCTCAATTGATATTGGTCTGTAATTCGAAATTTCGTCACAACATCCTTTTTTGAAGACAGGTACAACACGAGCAATCTTAAGACATTCAGGAAAAATGCACTCACTAATACAAAAGTTTATTATTTTAGTTAATGGGTATATTATTATTTCCTTCATCGTCTTTAAAATTCTCACATTTAAGTTCAAATAATCTTTGCTAGGACTATTCTTAAGCCCTGTGAGAATATCCCTTACTTCATTAATTGACACATGAACAAATTTAAAGTCATTCTCAATGGTGGTAGTGTTCGGAGTTACATAATCCATTGGGTCTTTTGCCATCATAGGAATATCTCTTATAATGTTATCAGCAATTTGACAGAAGAAATTATTAAAATCAGTAGCATTTAGTTTTGTTGATTGGGGTATTTTAGTGGAAGGATTGTTATTTTTTATGATATCCCACAATGCCTTGCTTTTGTTGCTAGACTCTGTAATATATTTGTCATTTGCACACTTTTTGCTATATTCAATTTTTTTCCGGTAGTCCAGTCTGAAAGATCTTAACAACGCGTTAGGAACAATAGCAGGATCTGTCCTGTTCAAGCGAGTTAAGAAATGCAATGTTTCCCTATCCTGTCTCAACTCATAATTGAACCAGTGTATTTGGCAAAAACTGCAAGAATTATTGCTAGTATTCTTAGTTTTTTCTGGAAAACTAGCCTCACATGCATTTACTATAATATCAATAAACCATTTACATTTTTTAGCAGCAGAAATGTTTCCAGAGTATAAATGAGACCAGTCAACACTTTCCAGAATACGATAAAGATGAAAGAGGCCCATTTCAGTTATTGGTCTATACACCATTCTAGCCCTGCTAATTACAATCGCGTCCATACCCCCATAAGAAAAAGACAATGCTAAGTGGTCAGACAGACCTGGATCAACCACTTTTATATCATACAGACCCTCACTGATTTTAACGAAAATGTTATCTAAGCATGCCTGGCTTCTAGTAGCCAAACTGAATAGATTGCATAGAAGACGTGCCTCTAAAGTATTTTTGTCAAAATGTACATTAAAATCACCAGTTATTATTGTGGTCTTATTCAAATCTAATACCTCTAGAAGATGGGTCAGTCTATTTAAATATATACTCAAACTTCCATTAGGCGAGCGGTAAGTGCTTAGAATTTGTACATTTTTGTGTAGAATTCCCGCGACTTCGAAATCAATTTCCCTTGACATACCCACCAAATCAAACGGTAATGGAGTTACGATTATATTATTGCTTGCAAAGATGGCAACTCCACCATTTTTATGAGTAGTTCTGCAAAACCCTGAGACGAGAGAGAACCCATTGATATGTATTTGATTAAGCTCATGCTGGCCCAACCAGTGTTCAAGAATTTTGAATTTTTAAAAAAGAAAATACGTAAGTTTACATCAAAATATATTAAAATTTCACCTTTTAAGAGAACATTCTTCTTTAATTCTATTAACCATTTTGAAATATTGTACGTTGGTGATCCAACAGCTGAAACAATAGGTCTCGTGGACTTCCCAGGTTTATGGATTTTGGGAAGGCAATACAGTTTAGATACCTGTGGGTTACTATGTGTTAGTTTGAATTTTAGTTTATCAGATAAAATCATTTTTGATAACAGGATTTTCTCAATTAAATTGTAAGAACCAGTTTGAATAAAATTGTCTACTCCTTCAAAATAATCTGTTTTGTCTAGTATAACAACCTTATTTCCTTTGTTAGCTTTTAAATAAAATCTTTGTCCCTGGATAACTTCAGTATTTTTATGAGAAACATATTTTGACTTGTTGTTAACAACGTTTTTTGAGATTTGATTTCTGCAAGCCTCTCTAATGAATCCCTTAGTTGACTCTGGCTTGTATGATGGTAAACTATTTTTTACTAGAGGCTCTGCAAAATTCAAACCTTTATTCAAAAGGGCGATTTATCTATTATCGAAGGACTAAGAAGAAAGGTTTTCTACAATGTTCTCGACTTCTGAAGAAATCTGTTTCTCTGGTTTCAACTTTCTCAGTTTGTTTCTAAGTGAACACATTTTCTTCAAAAATTTGGCATTGGTAACTATGAACATTTTTCTTTGGAAATCTAACCATTGTTCAAATTCTAAATTACTAAGCTTATAAGTGAATTTTTTAAATAATCCGTATGCTTCAATTTCAAGCATACTTCGTTTGTTATACAGATTTTTAATTTCTAAATCTAGCCACTTTTGTTTGGCAAAATATTCAACCTTCCTAGTAACGTGTGATTGTTTAGGGATCTTGACTGAAATGAATTTAGGGAAAAGTGAAAGACTTGCATGATTTTAGAAACCAAATATCTGCTGCTTTTAACCTAATCTTAGTTCAGTACTTACAATAAAGGTTTTGTTCCGTTGATCGTGAAGACATGCTAAGTCCTAACACTGGAACCTGTAGTGAATCAAAATACAAGAATTCTAACGATACTACACCACAACTTGTTACATTCTGATTCCTCTATTGCTTACTTGACAACGGTGCAGTCGGGTGCAAGCAAGTGTGACCACATTTGCCTATAAATAGTCTCGGTTAGGATAAGTTACTTTAGTTTATATCATCTGCTGATGATGCTAATTTAGTTAGCGAAACGCGCGTCCAAAACGTAACAAGTTGTCGTGTAGTGTGATTAGAACTCTTGTATTTTGATGGATGTAAAGATGTTCAAATGCCAGAACTATAGTCTATTTATCGAAGAAAACAACGTTCAGTGCATGATCAGCACGTGAACATCTTGCAAGAAGCGGGGAGCACCACCGTTATTGGTCCGAATCGGTGATCTATAATACACCATCAATGAAAAGCCAAATGGAATGAGAGAGCTCTAATACACCATCAATGAAAAGCCAAGTGGAGTTGGAGAGCGACATGTACGTGCACTGAACTTTGTTTTGGTTTAATGTCTTTTTTTTGACAAATAGACTTCAGTAGCAAGGTAAAATAGCACCGTATCTTTATTTTCGATGATATCAGAATCATTCAATACACTATATTATCTTAAGTAGACAGAAGATGTTATTGTTTGCTAAACGGCAAACATTTTTTTAAAGCTTATAATTTTGACTAAAACAGAAAGGATATTACGGGTCAAACATAAGGTTTGAAGGTCTGTGGTCAGACCCCAAAAGATAACTTAAATGGCAAAGCATAGTAGATATTCAATAATTGTTTACTATACATAATATTCTTTAAATTTACGATAGCATAGTACACTGAATTAAGCTTTCCAGCGTCATGACCTACATGTACTACGATCTTGAGTGAGAAGAAAAGCCCTAGAAAATTGCATTGTTCAACTCTTTGGATGGTATTGTTATTTAGTTTTAGATTAGAATTAGAGACTTGCCTCTTTTTAATAAATAAATTAACATGTAGTGAGTTATACTGACATTGACTCTTAAGATGGTTACTTCTGCACAATGCTGAAAGTTGATCCAAGGAACAGGCAGTGCCGTTTTATTTCTGTGGTTTGTGTAACGGCTGCTTTTAAATGCTGCAAGAAAGACCTTACTAGTCTTTTTTTGCATTACATGCAAGAATATTTTCCATAAAAGCTGTGGAGGAAGGTCGCCCATTTACCTACATAGACGAAACAACGATATATTGCTCAAAAAACTGTAGCCAAAGTATTGAAAAGGTGCTGAAGATAGCAGTGTATAATCAGCTTCTAGAATACTTCAATAGGAATTTATTGTTTTACGGTAACCAGCAGTGGCGGCTATTCAGATGAAGTAGGTGGAGTGCTACTTCACCAGGAAAAATAAGCAAGCACACATCTAACTATATTTATTATATATCTCTTAAAATTTAAGTTTGTACATTAATTTTTTTACCTAATTGGCAAAAAATAAACTACATCTCGAATAAATATTTTACTTGACCGTTGGCGGCATGTCTTTTTAAAAATTTCAATCGAACTTTATTATAACAACTATAACAGTGGCGCAAACCGCTACGACTTTGCTGGAGGTGCTATGTTTAGTTTACGATTTTCCTACTACGTTGTCATGACAACGCGTACGCGATGACGTCGAGCCCAGCGCCATACAACGCTCTCGGTGAATTGCAGGCGCAGTACACTACACCCACGTGTCGTTCAATTTGCGGTGGTTATTTACTTTTATTTTCGCGGGTTTCACTGCAACCGGTGAGTTACTTTGCAGTTAACTTGACTGTTTTGTGTTATATTTATTTATGGTATTGTTACAACTTCAAATTCGAAGTTAGTAGATGTGATTGTTTAAGACTGGAATAAATTAAAAGACTTCTTTGAATTTATAACAAACTGTGACAAATCTGATGAAAAATCAATCCGCCTTGCGAAAGGATTTTTAGGTGAGATGAACGATTTTGAATTCACGTTTCTGGCTTTAGTGTTTAATGACATTTTCTCAATCACGGACATACTATTTGCCGTTCTCGCTCGAAAATCGCTTGATATTCATTTTTGCATATCCAATATAAAACGCTGTCGTGAGGCGCTCTGTAAAAAAAGAAATGAAAATTTTTTTAATACCATGTTTGATAAAGCAAATTCTATTACAGAAATAAATCATTACAGACGTGAGCTTGCTAAGCTCTCACCTGAAGAAATTAAGGCTAAGTATAGAACCCTATATAGTTTAAATTTTCCGACTTGCCAGTTTGAAAATTTGTTACAGTATATGGTGAAATATTTTCAAAAAGTCAACTACCTAAAAATGAGCTTGGTTTTATTTTTTGCCAATGAGAGTAATTGGAATATATCGCTGCAAGAGCAAGTGAAAAAAGTTAATCAGTAAATTGAAATATATAAAAGGCAACAAAAAGTATAATTTTCTGTTTTTGGAACTTTTTATAAATTTTCTCTTCTTTACTGGGCGGTAGAAGGTGCTTGAAAATATCTTTCCAAAATTATCACATTAAATTTTACATTTCTAACTTTAATACTTTCTGAAATATCATTTTAAATGTATTTCCATTTTTATATTTTAATGAAAATTTCATATCAAAATTTGAATCATTTCCATGGCAACCCAAAATATTTTCGCAAATATTCATCCTCCAGGATACCCTGAGCGATATCCTTAATAAGTAGAAATTTTTCTGTCACAATACTGAACACATGAAGTTTTTGAACTTGACATTTTATTTTTAATATGAAAATAATATTTTTTAATAATTATAATAATAATAATAACAATAACGTTTATTATTTACCACACGTATACATACATAAAAACGAAATTAAAAATCACAAAGGTAAGGCAAATAAAAGCACGCATTTCAGACTTCTGAAGTCCAGATTCTGTTCTACCAATGCGGCTACAAACTAATATTAAGACATTTTGGCAAGTAGCTAGTTAATAAAAATACAACAATAAATGCTACAATATTTAAATGCTATTGAGAATTAAGTAACTGAGTAGTAATGTTTCTTTTAAAACTTTGTAATGACGTAGAAATTTGTAATAAATCTGGAGGCAACAATTTGTATTTAAAGCAATGTTATAGGAGAAGCATCTCTTAAATATTTCAGTTTTATGGCGCGGAATCGTTAAGGTATTCCTGCGTAAATTCAAATGATCTAAGTCCGTGCGAAAAGTGATTCTGTTATACAGATAAGGAGGTGATTTAAATTTAAGTAATTTATAATAAAGGTAAAGGGCATGGAGCTTACGTCGGTTATACATATTTAGCCATGAAATTTCTTTAAGTTTGTGGGTTACCCTGTCTCTCCTCTTAATACCAAAGATAAATCGAATACAGCTGTTCTGCACTTTTTGAACTCTTCGTAAGTCATAACTATCCAAACATGGACCATATATACGATCGCAATGATTAAAATGTGATAATATTAATGAATCACAGAGCTCCTTTTTAGTGGATTGATCAAGGTAGTGTCTGTGCGGAAACAATGATTTCAGAGAGCAGTATGTTTTTTTAAGAATGTGAGAAATATGAGAACTAAATCGAAGATGTGAATCTAAAACAAGACCTAAACTTCTTGTGCGTTCAACTACATTTAAATGTTGATTTTCTGTGCTTATAGCCATATCTGGCTTTATTTCATTAAGAATATTTTTATTACCAAATAAGAGAACAACCGACTTAGACGGATTCAAATTTATCATGTGTTTAGAGGATATTTTAAGCAATTGGTCTAAATCGAAGTTAATTTTAATAATGGCTTGATTATAGTCGCAGAAGGTTTAAAAGATAAATACAGCTGGGTATCGTTGGCGTACAGATGGTACTGACAGTATTTAAAGTGTGCATGGAAAGTGCATGTATAGATACTAAATAAAAGAGGTCCTAAAATCGAAGAAATTGTCCATATTGCTCAAAGAGACCTAGTTTTAATAACAAACATAGAAAAAGACTCCAAGTCTCGGTCTCATTAAATTATAATTTTACAATTCACAACAAACATGACACGTGTTTCGCCCTTTCGAGCATCATCAGACCTACAAACAACAGAGAGAACCTTAGTAAATAATCACACTCACAAATCCTAAAACAATAACTTACAAATAGAATAAAACACACTAAAGCACAACAAAACAAACAACTACTTATACATATTTGATGGACATTAAAATGAGGTTAAGTCTCACGTGAATAAACAAAATAAAATATTAAAAAAGTATTAAAAAATATTCATGTCTCTAGACGGGATCGAACCCAGACCACCCGAGTGAGACACCGAAGCAACCACCCACAGACCACTGGACTAGTCGAATAAAAGAACCAAAAACTCTCACTCTATGAATTAGTGAATGAAATGAAGGTTGCCTACAATTATTATTACATTAAATTGTTAAATATTAGGGTTGGTTCAAAATTAAAAACATCGTTAACGCAAGTGAGAATGGGACTTTTTATAGCTTTGGTTATTTCCATTTTTTCTAGAAGGTCAAGCTTTTTCCCCTTCGGACATTCATGTAAAACATCAACGTCAGAAATGGAAAATTCATGACCTGACTCCAACAAATGATTGGCAAAAGCCGAAACAGTCTCAGTTACATCCGTATTTCTGAATTTGTTGACAAGGCTTAAATGTTCTCTCACCCTTGTGGAAATTTTTCGACCTGTTTGTCCCACATAGGTCGTGGAACATTCGCTACAATTTAGTGCATAAACCCCAGATCTGGACAATTTATCGGTTGTGTCCTTTGTCCTTACTAAATGTCTCTTG
Source organism: Kuschelorhynchus macadamiae (assembly GCA_030620095.1). Classification (NCBI taxonomy): domain Eukaryota; kingdom Metazoa; phylum Arthropoda; class Insecta; order Coleoptera; family Curculionidae; genus Kuschelorhynchus; species Kuschelorhynchus macadamiae. The sequence goes on from JAUTXW010000379.1 coordinate 1,835,900, forward strand.
AGAGTATTTACTGTTTTGAATGAAATATTGACATTTTTAATATTTTTAAAAAATTTTGCCAATTGGAGAGAAATACTTCCGAAAAAAGTAATGCACTTGAAAAAATTTGTCTCATCGCTAAGTTTTGAATTTATGACAGTATAGGACATTTTGTACTTGTTTATACATTTGTAATATAATTTGGTGATGGACTCCAAAGGAAAACCGTTATTCATAGCAATCTGCATTATAATATCACGCTCCTTAGTAAACCCTTCCCTTGACAATGGCAAATTACACAACTGATAGAAAAAGGAGTTGAACGCGGCAAATTTATGTGCGTAAGGAAAATGCTGCCTTGAGGAACCCCAGAATCAACTTTAAGAAAATCGTTAAAATCTATTGGAGAGAAATGATTTAATAATGTTTGACGCATTTACCGAAAACCCTATATAGTGTAACATAGAAATTAATATTTTATGATTTAAAAATCGAATGCTTTACTAAAATCCAGTAAAATTAATGCTGTGATTTCGTTATTGTCTCGAGCGGAAAAGATATCGTCAGTAACATCCGCCATTGCCGTCGCGCAACTATGTTTAGGGCGAAATCCGGATTGTTTCGTTGGTAAAATATTATTTAGATTAACATGTATGCGTATTTGAGTTTCCAGCACTCTTCCTAAAATTTTTGAAAACGTTGGAAGTATGCTTATTGAACGAAATTGTGTTAAATCCTTTGGAGAACTAACTTTGGGAAGGGGTGTGACAATAGCTTTTTTCCAAATGTCAGGAAAATACTCATGAACAATACATTCATTAACAATGTGTGTTGTAAAACCAATAATATGAGGGCAGCACAGGGAGATTAAAGTTATATTAATATCATCTGTGCCCGCAGCTTTAATTTTAGTTTTCATTATAATTTGAAGAATATCATTGTACGTTACAGTATTAAAAGTTATCAAGGAAATCAGATTATTTTTAGCGTTATTTAAGTAAAAATTTAGTAGATCGTTATTTACCGAATTATTTGTTTTGGTTGAATTTATAAAAAATGAATTAAATTTATTTGTAACTTTAAAAACCTGCGGAATTTCCTTTGTGTTTACTGGCCTCAGTTTATTAAGCTCTTTGCACTTATCTTTTATGGGACTATTTTGAAAGGTATGCCTATAGTAGGCTTTTTTCTCTAATGCAATTGATTTATTTGTTAAATTCCTTAACTGTTTATAATAATCCCATTTGCTAGGCAGTTTACTAGATTTAAAATCACGAAAGGCTTTATCTCTTAATTTCTGCATGCGTTTAATATTTTCGGTGATGATCCATGGCGGGAGAGGTTTATTGCGTTCAGTAAGGTGCTTAATAGGTGCATGCTTATTAAATAAAGCCAATATACTTTTATTTCAAAATTTTATCTTTTCGTCAAAATTTTCAATATAATATATATCTCATTAAATGTTATTGCTTCCAGGTCCCTTTGAAACAAATTTATATCAATATTTTTTAGTGATCTATATAGTATTTTATTAGGTGGTTTGGAGTCGCAAGAATAGTTAATCTGACAGAAAACTGAGCAATGGTCAGAAAAACTGGCAATCAACAACACCTTTATTCGCAACTTTATCGCAATTCGTGAAGATAAGATCAATTAAAGACTGAGTTCTATTGGTAATTCTAGTCGGCTCTAAAATAATTTGTTCTAAATTAAAGGAATCCACAGTTTGCAAAAGCTGCCTTGTCAAAGGGCTTTTGCGAATGTATTTAAAAAAGAGGCAATTTCAGAATTTGGAGGTCTATAAATAGTGCCAATAATAATTTCGTACTTTTAAAAAAAAATCTTTATCCAGATACTTTCTAAAAAATCAAACTTTTCGGTCAGAATAACATCATATTTGAGATCGTCCTTGATATAAACAGCCACACCTCCCCCTCGACGGTCCTGTCTGTCATTTCTTTCTAAATTATAGGTTTGTAAATTAATTGCCTCATTAGAGATATCTGAACGTAACCAACTCTCTGTGACACCTATGAACTCAAAGTTTTTGTTTTCGTAATACTCGTTAAAACTGTCGAAATGTGAAATTATCGAACGAACATTGATTTGGGTTATACTAAAAGACATTTAAAAACTCTCAGCACAGAAGAAGAAAAGGTAAACGATTTAGAGAAGAACGATATAAATGAAGGAATGTAGAATTTATATAATATATAAAAAATGAAAAAAATATCCACCAAAACCTACAGCTACCTGCATAAGATTTTAAAAATAAACCTACAATATCTTTGTTGTACAAGAACCAAAAAAAATCCTATCCTAAAATCAATTATTAGTAAAATGAGTCTAATATAATACGTAATTTTATCCAGCAAATCAGAATATAAGTGTCTTGAGGAAAACACCCAATTATGAATTAGATGTCCACAACATGTACTCAAATGAAAAAAAAAGTTATAAATAATAACACCCTAACACTAATTTCTCAAAAAAAAAACAGTGAACGAACGTTTGGTAAACAAAATGTCATAAGTTATAATATTCTACACGTTCCCAAATCGTTTATGGTTTTACCACAAAAAATAATAAAGTACTTTGTATATATACCTAAATACGAAGACTGATGTGAACTTGGCAGTAGAAAGTTGGCAGTAGATTTGCCGAAGATTGCCGAATGAACAGTGGCGTCGCGTCGCAAAAAAAAATTTCAAATATTTACTTGGCAGTTGAATTTAGCAGTAGATTTTTAAATACGGTCAAAGACTATGAAAAATTTTTGTAGTACTCACTTTAACTAAAAAATACTGTTAAGTATACAAAATAATTTAACCAAAACAGTGTCATAATTAAATTTGAATAGTGTCTTAAAAATAGTATAAATCCTTGCAATCCTTTTAAGGAGTTGAACACATAGTGTTAAAACCAAATTTACATGAAAAGTACCTATAGATATAGTACTATTTAAAAGTGCTCCTACCAACTCCTTGCAAGCCGTCCAAGGGGTTGATTTTGGGGATAAAACGATAAAAATTGCAGATTTTGGATATTTCATCAGTCTTTCCAAGGAAACTACACATAGTGTTGAAACCAAATTTACACAGAAAGTACCTTAAATATGGTACTATTTAAAAGTACCCTCACCAAATCCTTGCAAGCCGTCCAAGGGGTTGATTTGGATGGTAAAAGGGTAAAAATTGCAGATTTTGCATGTATCGACTAAGTTTTCGAAGAGACTACACATAGTGTTGAAACAAAATTTACACAGAAAGTACCTTAGATATGGTCCTATTTACAAGTACCCCCAGCAAATCGTTGCAAGCCGTCCAAAGGGTTGATTTTGGGGATAAAACGATAAAAATTGCAGATTTTGGTTATTTCATCAGTGTTTCCAAAGAAACTACACATAGTGTTGAAACCAAATTTACACAGAAGGTACCTTAGATATGGTGCTATTTAAAAGTACCCTCACCAAATCCTTGCAAGCCGTCCAAGAGGTTGATTTTGAGGGTAAAATGGTAAAAATTGCAGAATTTTCATGTATCGACTAAGTTTACGAAGAAACTACACATAGTGTTGAAGCCAAATTTACACAGAAAGTACCTTAAATTTGGTAAGGGTACTTTTAAATAGTACCATATTTAAGGTTATTTCTGTGTAAATTTGTCTTCAACACTATGTGTAGTTTTGCTGGGGGTACTTGTAAATAGTACCATATCTAAGGTACTTTCTGTGTAAATTTGGTTTCAACACTATGTGTAGGTTCTTCGGAAACTTAGTCGATACATGCAAAATCTGCAATTTTTACCATTTTACATCCAAAATCAACCCCTTGGACGGTTTGCAAGGATTTGGTGAGGATACTTTTAAATAGTACCATATCTAAGGTACTTTCTGTGTAAATTTGGTTTCAACACTATGTGTAGTCTCTTCGAAAACTTAGTCGATACATGCAAAAACTGCAATTTTTACCCTTTTACCCTCCAAATCAACCCCTTGGAAATAGTACCATATCTAAGGTACTTTCTGTGTAAATTTGGTTTCAACACTATGTGTAGTCTTTTCGAAAACTTAGTCGATATATGCAAAATCTGCAATTTTTACCCTTTTACCCTCCAAATCAACCCCTTGGAAATAGTACCATATCTAAGGTACTTTCTGTGTAAATTTGGTTTCAACACTATGTGTAGGTTCTTCGGAAACTTAGTCGATACATGCAAAATCTGCAGTTTTTACCATTTTACCCCCAAAATCAACCCCTTGGACGGTTTGCAAGGATTTGGTGAGGGTACTTTTAAATAGTACCATATCCAAGGTACTTTCTGTGTAAATTTGGTTTCAACACTATGTGTAGTCTCTTCGAAAACTTAGTCGATACATGCAAAATCTGCAATTTTTACCCTTTTACCCTCCAAATCAACCCCTTGGAAATAGTACCATATCTAAGGTACTTTCTGTGTAAATTTGGTTTCAACACTATGTGTAGGTTCTTCGGAAACTTAGTCGATACATGCAAAATCTGCAATTTTTACCATTTTACCCCCAAAATCAACCCCTTGGACGGTTTGCAAGGATTTGGTGAGGGTACTTTTAAATAGTACCATATCTAAGGTACTTTCTGTGTAAATTTGGTTTCAACACTATGTGTAGTCTCTTCGAAAACTTAGTCGATACATGCAAAATCTGCAATTTTTACCCTTTTACCTTCCAAATCAACCCCTTGGACGGCTTGCAAGGATTTGGTGAGGGTACTTTTAAATAGTACCATATTTAAGGTACTTTCTGTGTAAATTTGGTTTCAACACTATGTGTAGTTTCTTCGGAAACTTAGTCGATACATGCAAAATCTGCAATTTTTACCATTTTACCCTCAAAATCAACCTCTTGGACCGCTTGCAAGGATTTGGTGAGGGTACTTTTAAATAGCACCATATCTAAGGTACCTTCTGTGTAAATTTGGTTTCAACACTATGTGTAGTCTCTTCGAAAACTTAGTCGATACATGCAAAATCTGCAATTTTTACCCTTTTACCCTCCAAATCAACCCCTTGGACGGCTTGCAAGGATTTGGTGAGGGTACTTTTAAATAGTACCATATTTAAGGTACTTTCTGTGTAAATTTGGTTTCAACACTATGTGTAGTTTCTTCGGAAACTTAGTCGATACATGCAAAATCTGCAATTTTTACCATTTTACCCTCAAAATCAACCTCTTGGACGGCTTGCAAGGATTTGGTGATGGTAATTTTAAATAGCACTATATCTAAGGTACCTTCTGTGTAAATTTGGTTTCAACACTATGTGTAGTTTCTTTGGAAACACTGATGAAATATCCAAAATCTGCAATTTTTATCGTTTTATCCCTAAAAGCAACCCCTTGGACGGCTTGCAAGGATTTGCTGGGGGTACTTTTAAATAGTACCATATCTAAAGTACGTTCTGTGTAAATTTGGTTTCAACACTATGTGTAGTTTCTTTGGAAACACTGATGAAATATCCAAAATCTGCAATTTTTATCGTTTTATCCCCAAAATCAACCCCTTGGACGGCTTGCAACGATTTGCTGGGGGTACTTGTAAATAGTACCATATCTAAGGCACTTTCTGTGTAAATTTGGTTTCAACACTATGTGTAGGTTCTTCGGAGACTTAGTCGATACATGCAAAATCTGCAATTTTTACCATTTTACCCCCAAAATCAACCCCTTGGACGGTTTGCAAGGATACTTTTAAATAGTACCATATCTAAGGTACTTTCTGTGTAAATTTGGCTTCAACACTATGTGTAGTTTCTTCGTAAACTTAGTCGATACATGCAAAATCTGCAATTTTTACCATTTTACCCTCAAAATCAACCTCTTGGACGGCTTGCAAGGATTTGGTGAGGGTACTTTTAAATAGCACCATATCTAAGGTACCTTCTGTGTAAATTTGGTTTCAACACTATGTGTAGTCTCTTCGAAAACTTAGTCGATACATGCAAAATCTGCAATTTTTACCCTTTTACCCTCCAAATCAACCCCTTGGACGGCTTGCAAGGATTTGGTGAGGGTACTTTTAAATAGTACCATATCTGAGTTACATTTTGTGTAAATTTGGTTTCAACACAATGTGTAGTTTCCTCGGAAACTTAGACGATATATGCAAAATCTGCAATTTTACAATTTTACCCTCAAAATCAACCCCTTGGACGGCTTGCAAGGATTTGGTGAGGGTACTTTTAAATAGTACCGTATCTAGGGTACTTTCTGTGTAAATTTGGTTTCAACACTATGTGTAGTTTCTTTGGAAACACTGATGATATATCCAAAATCTGCAATTTTTATCGTTTTAACCCCAAAATCAACCCCTTGGACGGCTTGCAAGGATTTGCTGGGGGTACTTGTAAATAGTACCATATCTGAGGTACTTTCTGTGTAAATTTGGTTTCAACACTATGTGTAGTTTCTTCGGAAACTTAGTCGATACATGCAAAATCTGCAATTTTTACCATTTTACCCCCAAAATCAACCCTTTGGACGGTTTGCAAGGATTTGGTGAGGGTACTTTTAAATAGTACCGTATCTAGGGTACTTTCTGTGTAAATTTGGTTTCAACACTATGTGTAGTTTCTTTGGAAACACTGATGATATATCCAAAATCTGCAATTTTTCTCGTTTTAACCCCAAAATCAACCCCTTGGACGGCTTGCAAGGATTTGCTGGGGGTACTTTTAAATAGTACCATATCTAAGATACTTTCTGTGTAAATTTGGTTTCAACACTATGTGTAGGTTCTTCGGAAACTTAGTCGATACATGCAAAATCTGCAATTTTTACCATTTTACCCCCAAAATCAACCCCTTGGACGGTTTGCAAGGATTTGGTGAGGGTACTTTTAAATAGTACCATATCTAAGGTACTTTCTGTGTAAATTTGGTTTCAACACTATGTGTAGTCTCTTCGAAAACTTAGTCGATACATGCAAAATCTGCAATTTTTACCCTTTTACCCTCCAAATCAACCCCTTGGACGGCTTGCAAGGATTTGGTGATGGTACTTTTAAATAGTACCATATGTAAGGTACTTTCTGTGTAAATTTGGTTTCAACACTATGTGTAGTTTCTTCGGAAACTTAGTCGATACATGCAAAATCTGCAATTTTTACCATTTTACCCTCAAAATCAACCTCTTGGACGGCTTGCAAGGATTTGATGATGGTAATTTTAAATAGCACCATATCTAAGGTACCTTCTGTGTAAATTTGGTTTCAACACTATGTGTAGTTTCTTTGGAAACACTGATGAAATATCCAAAATCTGCAATTTTTATCGTTTTATCCCTAAAAGCAATCCCTTGGACGGCTTGCAAGGATTTGCTGGGGGTACTTTTAAATAGTACCATATCTAAGGTACTTTCTGTGTAAATTTGGTTTCAACACTATGTGTAGTCTCTTCGAAAACTTAGTCGATACATGCAAAATCTGCAATTTTTACCCTTTTACCCTCCAAATCAACCGCTTGAACGGCTTGCAAGGATTTGGTGAGGGTACTTTTAAATAGTACCATATTTAAGGTACTTTCTGTGTAAATTTGGCTTCAACACTATGTGTAGTTTCTTCGTAAACTTAGTCCATGCATGCAAAATCTGCAATTTTTACCATTTTACCCTCAAAATCAACCTCTTGGACGGCTTGCAAGAATTTGGTGAGGGTACTTTTAAATAGTACCATATTTAAGGTACTTTCTGTGTAAATTTGGTTTCAACACTATGTGTAGTTTCCTTGGAAACACTGATGAAATATCCAAAATCTGCAATTTTTATCGTTTTATCCCCAAAATCAACCCCTTGGACGGCTTGCAAGGAGTTGGTAGGAGCACTTTTAAATAGTACTATATCTATAGGTACTTTTCATGTAAATTTGGTTTTAACACTATGTGTTGTTTCTCTGGAAACTGTAACGATATATGCAAAACAATTTTTATCATTTTAACCCTAAAATCAACTCCTTAAAAGGATTGCAAGGATTTATACTATTTTTAAGACACTATATTCAAATTTAATTATGACACTGTTTTGGTTAAATTATTTTGTATACTTAACAGTATTTGTTAGTTAAAGTGAGTACTACAAAAATGTTTCATAGTCTTTGACCGTATTTAAAAATCTACTGCTAAATTCAACTGCCAAGTAAATATTTGAAATTTTTTTTTGCGACGCGACGCCACTGTTCATTCGGCAATCTTCGGCAAATCTACTGCCAACTTTCTACTGCCAAGTTCACATCAGTAATACGAAGGGTATTGAGACATAAACATCATACCTTGTTGTGAAATTACCTTTGTAAAAATAATCCTATAATTTATTTAAAACATCTAGATCGCTTATACGATGAACTATATCACTTTTATCTTTCACATAAATATTTCCCTGTGAGCACCACATTGATCTAGCACTGAATTTTTGAACGGATTTCTTCATTAAAGAAAGACGAAACTTCTTGGTTACTGAGTACTTAAATAATAGTTAAGGAATTAACACCAAAACAACATATATTATTTAATTCTTACTTACTGTATTATTAATCACAAAATCAAAGTGTTTTTGAAAGTTTACTAAAAACTCTTCTTTTCTCAATGGCGAATATAACGTTGAAAAAAAAAAAGAAACAAGTCTTAGTAATTAAATGTCTATACTTAAGTACATAAATATGATAATTTGATGCAATTTTATTGAACCTAACTCTACAAATCCGTGAAAACTTGGTTGAGACATGGATTAAATTCTTCTGTATTGTTCTGAACAGATTTTCCTCCAGATTATGTAGATTGCACTTCAGGCAGATTTATTTATTTGCAACATTTATACAATTAAAAAAAAAACACCACATTTAAATGTCAGCAGATTGCAACTCACGGGCCCAGTAGCGCTATTTTTTGTGTGATATGCCCACGAACTTCATAAATATAAATGGACTGCCATCGTTTAATTAATATAACGTAAAAAACAACATTCCACCTATTTTGGTACAAAAGAAGTCTATTTGAAGCAATAGAATAAATATGTTTTAAACGATTTTTAGCAGTTTCATAAATCTAAAATGGGTGGAACGTGATGTTTTTCACAATTATATGTAATGTGTAAGTAGGTATTTTATACCTCACATTTAACATTTTAGTATATAAAAAAATAACGATCCACCTACTAAAAAAAAAAACTCTATTTAAAGCAACAGAATAAATGTGTTTTAAATATAGATATATCTTATATGTTTATGGTTTTAAACAATTTTTATTAGTTTAATAAAACTAAAATAGGTGGAACATGTTTTTATATAGGTATTTATACTAGAAAAAAACTTTCGTTATATTACGTATTATTGCCTTTTATTAACACTAAATCAAATGAAAATTTCATACAATTCTACTAACTATTTATAGTAATCCACTTATGTTAATTGTTATTAGTGATATTAATTACACACCAGCGGTTGATGGGTGACCTGAACTTTCGATTGGTTGATGACAAAGGTTTGTCGAAGAAGTGTTGGAGAGGTCACTTCTCATGGATTCAATTAAATATATCTTGAAGTGAAGATATGGCTTAATTGAATGGCTGTTGCTATGTCCGGTTATTTTGATGAGTTGCTGTTCACCAATTCCTTTTTTACCTAAATTAGAAACAGCCGTAGCTCTAGCTGAGTGATTTGTCACTTTTGTTGTTTTTTTGTATCGATACCAATACTGGATGTGTGTTATTTTTGTAAAGATATTTTCGCAAGTGTTTTTCAAAGAAGAAATAGTATATACAGGGTTTTCCATAAAAGAAAATGATATTTTTTGTTGCTTCTTGTATATCTTTCAAGATACTGAAAATCCGAAAGCCTTTTGAAATTTAGATATTGGCGGTAAAAAGTAAATTTGCCATCTAGCGGCTAACAGAGTAACTGCTGTTTGTTTGCTGCTATAGGTTTCCAGATATCATTTTCGTTTAAAGCCTGTAACAACTTAATAGATGGCGCTAAGATATTGACATTTATACAGTGACATTTAAAAACATGACAGTTTTCGCCCACCCATAATTTATCCCTGTTCAGTAGAGAATCAGTTGACTGTTGACCTCGTTTCTAATTTAAAAGTTTTGAGTTTGAGTGCCAAATTTTTGATTTTTCAATCAGATTGAAATTGTGTTTGTGAGTATTATCAGGTAAGTGTTTTCCTAATTGTTATTTGCGGCTCTTTTAAACAATTTTACCCACGGAATTTGACAAATTTAAAATATACATTTGAAAGATTAGCTTTTTTTAATACTTCCTATACACAAAAATTTATGGATGAACCACTTTTACAAATTAAATCCAAAAAAACTAAGGTTTCGGAAGGTTGCACTGAACTTGTTTTTGGGGTATCGCTAAAAACATATTTTTCACAAATTTAATTTATGGACTAGGTAAAAGATTAATTATATTATAATGCTCTATAACACAAAAATTATTATTTGTAACTAAAAGTTAGAAGTAATTCTTATATTAGACATTATTAAACGTTTTTCAACATAATTACAAACAGCTAAATAAATAGAGAGCGGGAATGTCGCCTGTTGGATGGAAATCCAGTGTGCTAGGAATGCTACGTTGCCAAGTTTATTTTATATATGACCTATATAAATTATATAAAAAAAAACAAAATGCATGTGTGGGTTGTGGATCGGTACCAGCAGGAGCGCGAAGGCACTAGGTGGATTGGTACTAGGTTAGCACCAGGTTAGGCGCCGTAGGCATCATCGTTAATGCCCTAAAAGACGAACAACCGCGCAGAGCACCACTGGCGAAAGTCTAACATTCGGCATCGGCCCAGGGGGGGCGATGTCGAATGTTAGACTTGCGTCAGTGATGCATCCCCCTGTTGATTAGTGTTGGCCGCACTAGGTAGATTGGTACCGGGTTAGCACCAGGTAGATTGGTACCGGGTTAGCACCAGGTAGATTGGTACCGGGTTAGCACCAGGTTAGGCGCCGTAGGCATTATCATTAAAGCCCTAATATAAAAGGCGAACGACAGCGAAGTGCATCACTGGCGGAAGTCTAACATTCGATATCGGTAGAGGGGGGGGGGCAAATCCGTTTCTGTCGGGAGACAAACATGAAAAATTTAAGCTCCATACAATAATGTAAATTTGGCAACAATGTAAGATAACCTTTCTTCAAATTGTCATCTTAAGGAATATGGCGCATTGGAATGCAGTGAAAATATCGAATTTCTTTTTGGTTTTTTTATTAGAAAAAGTGGTTCATCCATTTCTTTTATTTTGTTAAAACAGTTAAATGAAGGTAAACTTTCTTTTTTATATTAAAAAATTATCAAATTCCGTGGGTTTAATTGTTTACAAGACCCGTTATTTGCTATAAGTAATACAGGTGAAAATCCGTGAATATACAAGTAGATTTTTGCAGGTTTTAGAGTTTTCCATAATAAAGTTAAGCAAAGTGTGATTGTTGTAAGTAGAATGCCTTTCGTCGTCCCTTTTTACTTTTACCATAGGCATACAGGTGCCGATAATTTAGCAGGAAATAATCTGAATATCGTGGCTGAATTTTCGGAGATTAGTGCGGGATAAACTAGCTATTTTACATTACGTAGTGAAGTTTACGTGGGTGAGAGTGTGTGTGTGTGTATTGAGAAGTGGAAAGTTTTTTTTTGCCTTTTTACTGGGTGGTATATATACAGGATGTATCATAATTTAGAGTGGTTTATAATAAATATTGCAAGTAGGTTTTTTTTAGGTTAGGTTAGGCATAACTGCCGATAATTTAGTTGAGGAAAAATTCAATGTGTGTGAATTTTCAGAGATTAGTGTGGGATAAACTAGCTTTTTTACGTTTCGTAGCGAACTATACGTGATGGTGTGTGTGTGTGTATAATGAGAGGTAATGTTTTTTTTAATAAGTGGTATATATACAGGGTGTATGTAGTAAATATTGAAAGTAGGTGTTTTAAATATGGTGTGGTATAAAATGTAGTGCCTTTTTTGACAGTTTTTCGATATCGAGTGATTATATTAGGACAGTTTTTTTGGTTTTTCATATAGATAGAACTTTTTAAATTTTGTTTTGCGGACAATAGTGAATTTGTCTATTCGTAGAGAAATAGAGAATTTTTTTTAGTTTTTTTTTGCATATAGTTTAAATATATGAACTATTTTTTTTTTATTTTGAGTGATGTAAACAGAAATTTATAAAAAGTTTTTGCGGACACGAGTAAATTGGTTTAGTTTGTAGTGGAGTAGATTTGGTTTTTCATATCGTTGAAAGTATTTTGCGTTTTTTTAGTAATATCAGGTAAAGTTATATGGAATACATTTTTTTAATTTTCTTATTCACCTTTGAATTTGTTTCTCGGAGTTCGGTGTAAATTCTTTGGTTTTTCATGTCATTGAAAGTATTTTGCTATTTTTTTAGTAACATCAGGTAAAGTTGTACGGAATATTTCTTTTTTTTGATATATTTGAATTTGTTTCGCGGAAATCGGTGTACACTTTTTTGTGTACTGCATTTTTTTTTGTATTTAAGTAAAGTGAAGTGTGTGGTGGAAGATAAGTGGAAAGTTATTTCTGCTTGAATAGAGAAATTTTTCTAGTTCAGAATTGTAGAATAAATTTGTTTTTTTACAGGATTTTGAGATTATTTTCGATAATAGTGTAATGAATATTAGAAGTAGGTTTTGTACGTTTGATGTAGTGTAGAATTTAGCGTTTTTCATATATATATAGAATTTTTCAATTTTTATCTTGCGGACAATAATAAATTTGTCTCAGTTCGGAGTGAAGTAAGGGATTGTTTTACACAGGTAATTTGCATATAGTTTCTTATAATTTGGGTTTTGCGGACAATAGTAAATTGATTTAGTTTGTAGTGGAGTAGGTTTGCTTTTTTTTAGAGGGTTTTCATATCGGTAAAGGTTTTTTGCTCTTTTTTAATAATTACCGGTAACGTGGAATACATTTTTCAAAATTTTCTTATAGGTATACCTTTGGATTTGTTCCTCAGAGTTCGGTGTAAATTTTTTGTGTAGTATTTAGCGTGTTTTCTTCAAAGTGTTTGGCTGTTTTTCGATTCGACTCAATTTTTTTGGCTTTTCATATAGATACAATTTTTTCAGTTTTTTGTCTTGCGGACCATAGTAAATCTGTCTCAGTTCAGAGTGAAGTAGAGGATTGTTTTTTCGCAGGTTTTTTTGCATATAGTTTAAATATACGAACGTTGTAAATTTTTTGTGTAGTATTTAGCGTATTTTCTTAAAATTTTTTGGCTGTTTTTCGATTCGAGTCAATTTTTTTTGGAATTCATATAGATAGAATTTTTAAAATTTCGTCTTGCCGATTATAGTAAATTCGTCTCAGTTCAGAGTGAAGGTTTTTTTGCATATAGTTTACATATTTTTTTTTTCGCGGAGATCGATGTACATTTTGTTGTGTACTTTGCATTTTTTTTTTTCGGGGTTTCAAGTAGAGAGATGCGGTTTTGAAGCTACTTTTCGATGTAAAGTGGAAGATTTGCCCTAACCATTTTAGTACAGGGTGATTTTGAAAAGTCATTTTAGTAATAATAAAATATATTTAAAATGTTTCAACTGGTATTTATAGATTTTTTCAGTAGAATTTTTTGACTGAGAGTTAGTTTTTGACATATTGTAGTGTGTCGAGAGCTTTTCAAAAACATACCATAAGTCATATTTATTTTCATAAATAACATGAAAAAAACATTTTTTTTAAACGGATTTATGCATAGCAGATCAATCGAAATAAGAGAAGGTGGCTGTGGTAGCCATTTTTCGAGTAAATTTTTTTGGTTTTTCATATAGATAGAATTTTTTAAATTTTCTCTTGTGGACAATAGTAAATTTCCCTCAGTTCGGAGTGAAGTAGAAGATTGTTTTTTTTTTTACTATTTTTTTGCATATAGTTTCTTATAATTTGGTTTTATTTAGCTGGTGTATAAACAGAAATTTTTACGGACAGTAGTAAATTGATTTAGTTGAGTAGTGGAGTTGAGATTGTTTTTTACAGGGTTTTCATATCGTTGAAGTTTTTTTTGCTCTTTTTGATAACATCAGTGAGGGTTACACGGAGTATTTTTTTATTTATTTTCCTATAAGAATTGTGATTTTTTTTCGAAGTTAGTTAGTGCGCGCATTGGTAGAAGAAGAAGGTAAGTAACTAAGTGATTTTTTTGAATTTCTTAGCTCAGAAGAAGATACCATCATGTAGTTTAATTTGAACTGAGGAACTGGTAGCGGTCATTTCGACGTCACGAACGATACGGTGGGACTTTTTGTGAAAATATCAGTTCACGGCGGTTTGTTTAGGGCGGTCAGCGCAAAGTTTTTTTTTTACCCAAGAACGATACGGGAAAGTGAGGAAATCTGCGGTGACGGTGGTCAGTGCTTTGTGGGAGTTCTACGAAGCCATGGGCGATTATATAAACCTGCAGGACTACAAAATAATGCCGGGATAAAGAACGGGTCATTTCGCTGAAGATAATGGCTTTAGCTACGGTCTATCAGAAGAGAATTATAGAAATTGAAAATGATAAAGATTCGATCATATTAAGGTAAAAAGATCAGCGAGAAAGAGAAATTTGATTGTTATGCTAAAGAGATTAGAAGACAACGGAGGCAAGGATCAACAACAGCTGTCGTCGCATAAGACAGCGCGGCTAGAGAAGCAATTGGTCGTGCACCTCAAAAGAATGTCGATAAAGTCGTTGGAAGAGTCAAAGGAAGAACAACAACGACGATAACAAAAATCAAAACAACAACAAGAAATAGAGGGACTTTAAGGAAAATTGTCCATCGAAGAAGACGAAGTTATTGACGTCATGGAGGAGGCGAAAAGATCCGCGGAAAAGAGAAATTTGATCTTCAGTCTGAGTAGATTAGAAGATGGCGAAGACCATGAGCAGCAGCAGCGATTGTATCACAAGAGAATGCGAGTTGTAAAGAAATCAAATTATTATTAATATTATTTAGTTTTCTCGAAACTTAACTACGACCATGCTTATCACATAATTATGGAAATTCATCTTGTTAACTATGAGTGGGAGATATCTTGTTATTTTTTGTGGATATTTCACTTTATTTATTTTCGCCGGCCAAGATAGATCGCCCTCTTTTCATTGAATTGCAGTTTGAGCAAGTTGACTGCCATATTTAATTAGACATTTTTTTGTGATTTTGTGCTATATAAGGTAGCAACAATGTCGGATTAGTTCACAAGTAATAATGATTAATTTTCTGTATATGGAAGGAATCCAGTCAGAAGTTCATCTAGCTGAAGTATAAGCCAGAACAACAGGTAAACGATTCTTCACAGAACGTTATTTTGTCCAGGTGTAGCTGACATGTAATTTTTCTTTGTTTCAGGCTTTTATCCTACGACTTTTATTCCGTATGAATAATTAAATAAAATTAATTTCCGAACTGCTTTTTTTCAGAACAACCAAAATTCTTTTAATTTTGAAACTACTGATTTTTAATTTTTTGATTTTAATTAATTACCTTCAAAATTTCTTAATTTATATTTGTATTAACTCAAAGATTTGAAAGTATTGAATTTATCATGACCATTTTACGTAAATTATCTTGGATTGGAACTGTATCTGAAGAAGGCTGAAGAGTCTACAGTGCAGGTGTTTTTCTTTTATTCCATCTCTCAGAGTTGCAGAGTACTCCGGAGAAGATTTTTTGGATGTTTAGGAGAAGCTGGGATAGTTTTCCTTCTGCCGTGTGGTGAATTGCTGTTCTCCTAGACGTTGGGACCTTTCTACTGGCTAGACGCCGCTGCTTTTTGAGACGCATTAGGGAGGTCCAGGCGCTTTAAATTATTGAGATCAGATGAGTTGACTGATCAATACTATAGTTTCTAAATTCAAGGAATATTTGTAGTACTGCTAATACTTTTCATTAGTTTACATATAACCACTGATCCTTACTCGAGTTTTAATTTTTTATTAGCTTATGCATTCAATTTTTAATATATCCATGACGTAACTCTGCTTAAATGTTTTATTAATTTTTTAGTTCCAAAACCATCGAACATATATTGGGTCCTAAGTTATTATTTGCCTTTGGCATCAAATTAAATTATAGATTTCTTACAGCTTAAATGTTTTACACTAATTTTTAGTTCAGAATCAACCCAACATACATTGGGTTTTAAGTTATTATTAGCCTTTGGCATTCAAATAAATTAAATTATAGACTTCTTACAGCTTAAAAGTTTTACTACTTTTTAGTTCAGAGTCAACCGAACATTTATTGGGTCCTAAGTTATTATTAGCCATTTGGCATACATATTGTAATTTTTCATATAATGTCATTCTGTTTTATGGAGTTACATTATTAACCTCTATGTAACTCGTTATATTTTTTATAGCTGAGTGCTTACAAACTTTGTTAATTTCATTATTGTCATTCTGTTTCATAAAGTTACATAATTTACCTCTATTTAACTGGTTATTTTTTGTAGCTAAGTGCTTACAAATTTTTGTTTATTCTATTATAGTCATTTCTGCTTCAAATAGTTACATAATTAACCTTAATGTAACTGGAAATATTTATTAGCTTATGGCTTACAAAATTTGTTTATACCACTAATGTTATTCTGCTTAACTTCTTTTTTTTAAATTGAGTAGCTAGATAAGATAAGGCCTAGCCCTTTATATCTATGCTAAATTTTGGTTAAAATTTGATTAAGTGCATAAATCACAGTTATAAATTTATTATGTGTATGTTTGAAAATAAGTAACCAAATACTGTTTTTTTTTCATTTTTGAGTTAAAAATAGTAGTATATTATCTTATGTAACATACTTAATAGGTATATGTTTTTGGAAAATAAATTACCAAATACTGGTTTATTTCAGTTTTCGATTACAAACTGTAGTATTTAATATTTATGTAACATACTTGATATTTTGGATATTTGAATTAAATTGATATATTTTTTATAAAATTGACCTATGACATATTTTGAAAGTAAGATTGAATACTTACACTAATGGATTGGGTAAATTTAAAATTGGTATAGCTAGAGCCTTTTGTCTTGTGATTCATTATGTCATGGTTGAAATTTCATGTCTTTAAATAATATGCATTTACAGATAATAATCCTGATGTGTTTTTAAAATTGTCTTGTTTCTTTGTGTTTATTTTTAGGTTATATTAATTAAAGATTATAATTAAAGTCTAAATTATCTTTGATTCACAGAACTCTATACAGAACGGTGTATTGGTCTATTATCTTTCCTTTTTTTTCTTTACGTCTATTTACTTTAGTAAGTGGTGCCCATATTAGTCTGAATATCATTAAGAACCTTCGAATCGCCTCCGACTAGCCTAACTGAGTAGCCGTGGTAACTAATGTAATAAATTAATAATTAACTATCAAATCTAAATAACAGCCATTAAAATAAAGTAATATCAAATGAATAACAATAATTTTATATTTTTATTTTTAATTTTTTAATTTATTACAGGGTAGAGAAAAATTTGCCCGTGTATCTCGAAAAAAATGTCAGAAGAACAAGAAATTCGACCTGCTCCCGCTACTCAACGAAAAGAACAAAGACGAACGCAGCAGGACGAGAAAGAAAACATCAGTTGCTCCTGGACCACGATAAAAGGGGAACAAGCGAGTAGGACTACAGTTAGCATCGCAACGAGACTGGGGCTTTGGAGACCGTTCCGTACGTGCGACCATTGCGGACGTGTTTTTGGCAAACGGAATTGGCATACAACAGCGGCAGGACCGAGTTGTGTTGCAAGTCGGGAAAATTGGTCTTATCGGACGAGGGAATGTTTAAGCAGCCGACGGAAGCCGAAGTTCTCCGATTGTATGAAGACAGGAAAGACGTGAGAACGAATCATTTCAAAGAGTATATACGAGCCTATAACAGCATTTTCTCCATGGCTCATCCGAGAGGTTCCTACCTTGGTCTGGGATTGGATCAGAATCGGGGAGACGGTGCCGTAGTGGTGAACAGGCAGGTCAGATCGAGCCGGCGAGAACGAGTTCAACGAGGCGCACCTGTATTTCCTTGACGTAACGGAAGACGTACTGGAGACGAGAAGAGGCTTTTCGACGGTAGCAGAACAACTACAAGACGATACAGTTAGGAAGTTGAAGTTGTATCTGCGCGCCAACAAGCCCATGATGAGCTTCAAGTACGTCGGAGAAATTTACGAAGAGGAGAAGAGCCGAACGAGAGAATTTTAGCATCAAGGAAGTGGTGTTGTGCGTGAATCCCCGGAGCAACGTAGACGCGAGAAGCAGCCGTTCCTGACAAAGGCCCAAAAGAGACGCGGCACTCGAATCTGACATAAGCTCCGTAAACGAGGCGGTAGCGGGAATTTACTTGGGAGAAAGACCCCCCTGTACCGAGACCAGTGAGAAATACGGTCGGCCTGATGCTTTATGTGTACATCCAAACGGAGAAACGACGTGGCTGTGAGGAGACCGAAACAACGTCAACAAATTGCGAGAGTACAATTGCTACCGATTACTAAATGGAATGTCTTCGATAGATTGTCGAAATTAAGACTGCAGTACGTGGTGGATGCTGCGATCACGATAAAATGCGAGAACGTAAACTGGGCTGGGATTTGTACGTCAGCCTGAGGGGATACTTGAAAAAGAGAGCAGCGGCAGTGGTATAGAATTGTGAACTGCGACCGTTGCGTGAGATGCGCGTGGGAAGAGTGGTAGTTTTGCCACCGAACATGCCCGGAACCAGACGTTACTGTCACAACGGCTTCATAGGTAGTATGGCGATCTGTAGGAAGATTAGGCTACCGACCTACTTAGTAACGTTCACCGTGGCGAGAGGTGACGGGAAGAGGAAAGGCAAAAGCTGACGTCTACTACTTTCCCTACGTATTGTGCCGGGTGAGGGGCTTTTTGGAGAGGCAGATATTCGACAAAGTCAAAACCTACGTGTTAAGGATCGAAATCCAGAAGAATGAAGCGCCACACGCCCACATCCTGCTCTATATGGCACGGCAAGATATTCCGACGTCGGCCGAAGACGTCGAGAAAGTGATCTGGGCGTGATGGCTCGAAGAGAGCGACCACGCGGGATGGAGGAAACTAAGAGATGGTCAGCAAATATATGGTGCATAATAAGTGCAACATTGAATTAGCGAAAGAGGGAGTAGTATCAACAGCACAACGATCAGGATCAGCGATGGCACTACCCGAGTAATTTTTTTTTTGGTTTTTTATATAGATAAGATTTTTTTGCAGGTTTTTCGTATAGTTGATAGTATTTTGTTATTTTTTTACGCGGCAACATTTTTAATATAAGGTAAAATTGTTTTGTAGGGTATATTTGAATACATTTTTTTTAATATTAAAGTTGATTTTTTTGTAGTTAGTATACATTTGGATTTGTTTCGCGGAGTTCGGTGTAAATTTTTTGTGAAATGTATTTTTTTTATATTGAAATCATAAGAAGTGTGTGGTGGTAGGTAAGTGGAACATTTTTTTTTGGAAAGTTGTTTTATACAGGATTTTGAGATTATATTCCATAGTAGTGTAATAGATATTGGAAGTAGGTTTTGTATCGTTGGTGTAGTGTAGAATTTAACGTCTTTTCTAGAAAGTTTTTCAAATCAGTTTTTTTGGTTATTTATATAGATAAAAAATTTTTAATTTTGTCTTGCGCACAATAGTAAATTTCTCTTAGTTCGGAGTAAAGTATAGAATTGTTTCTTTTACAGTTTTTTCGCATATAGTTTTTTATAATTTGGTTTTAGCTGATGTGTAAATATAAATTTATAAAAAGTTTTTGCGCTCACATTTATTTATTTTGTTGTGGAATAGTGATGTGTTTTTTACAGGGTTTTCGTATTTTTGAAGGTTTTTTGTTCTTTTTTAGTAACATCCAGGTTAAGGGTTATACAAAGTAAATTTTTTTGATTTTTTTATGAGTACTGTGATTTTTTTTTGAAGTTAGTGCGCGTATTCGTGGACGAAGAAGGTAAGTAAATAAGTGAATTTTTTTAATTTATCAGCTCAGAAGAAGACATCATCTTGGAATATAGTTTGAATGGAGGAACCAATGGCGACCGGTGGTAGTCATTCGACGTCGTGAACGATACGGGAGGACTGTTCGTGAGAATATCAGTTGATGAAAATTGTATGTTTAGGGCGTTCAGTGCAAAGCTATTTTGTGCTCAGGAGCGATATGGATAAATAAGAAAAGCTGCGGTGACGACAGTGAGTGCTTAGTGGGAGTTTACGTAAATGGGCTATGGGCTATTACATAAATGTGCAGGAGTACAAAATAATTATGAGCCGAGATAAGGAATGGGGCCCTTCGATGGAAATAATGGCTTTAGCTACGGTCTATCAGAGGAAAATTATTGGAACGGAAGAAAGCACCACAAAACGGTAGTGGTGTTCGAAGAAAGAAGAAGCGGCACAACCGGGCATAGAGAGAGGTCAGAGAAGACCTCGATGAAGGCGAGGCGGAGGCGGCGGTGGAAGCACAATCGAAGACACCGGAATGGTGGTGGACCAAGGATAAATGCCTGTGGGAATATCCGTAAAAACTACGAAACAAAAAGGTAGTAGTGTTCGATAAAAGAATAATTTCTATTCTATTCATGCGACAAAAGGGAATAGAGCTGTATCATCAGGGTGTTTCGAACGAGTAGGTAATATAATTTCACTCTCTTGGTGAAAATGGATTGTCACTTGAACGTGACAATATTCATAGAAACCCCGATACAAGTCTGTCGGTACATTAACCAGTACGTCAACAAAGGACCGGACATGGCAATCAAGAACGTTGAGTTGATCGATCGGGCGAGGAATATCGTGAGCTGGGACGAAGTGGCCGATTTCATGAAGATGAGATTCATCAGTCTCCACGAGTCAATCTACAGGATATGTGGTAGGGATAATTTCTTCACCAGCCGCAAGGTCGTGGCTTGGCCGGTCCAACAAACAATCGAGATGTTCTACGAGGGTGAAGAAACGGAGGCGGTGGAGCGCAGAAGGTTCACGAAGCTCACGAAGGAGAAGCGTAAAGGGTAATGACGTGGGTGGCGGAGAATATGGGTCCTCGACAATTGCAGAATGTGTTTGCACTGATGGTGTTGTACGCGCCGATAAAGGATCCGAAGAAGATGTTCGAGAAGTGGACAGGATCGAAGAGTTGGCTGAGAGAGCTATCCTGTGTCCGGTCAATGCAGAAGTCCAGGCGATAAACAAGAAAATTATTGAAAAGCTCCCGGACCCGAACAAGACAGATATAACGTACTTGGCCACTAACAGTTTCGAAAGCAGAGAACACCAAAAAATGGCGGGTCACGACAATGGCTTCATCATCGACGACGATTACGACAACGAAGACCCTCCGATGTGACTCGACGTGACCTCGGAAGGTGGAGGACATCGAGTTGTCCGGACTGCCACCGCACAGACTCAAGTTCAAGGTAGGTTGCGTGGTGATGTTGGTAGTAAAAGTTAACGTCAAACGAAGATTGGTCAACGGGCAAAGGATGGCAGGAAGGAAACTGCAGACGGACGTTATAGTTTGCACCATGGCGACGGGAGTGTTTACAGGTAGGAGAGTGGTGAAAAGACTTCGTGGAAAGCATGCAGGTTACCGGATTGCAGGCCAAGTTTAGAAGGAAGCAGTTTCCAGTGAGATTGGCTCACGTGATCACAATCAATAAGGCCCAAGGACAAACCCTCAGGAAGGTAGGGATGTACCTAAGTGTGACCTGTTTCTCTCACGAGAACTGTACGTGGCGTTGTTCAGAGTGAGAAGAAGTCGCGATTTGAAGATATGTCTGGTCGACGGTCCGAAGCAAGGAAGCTTGCACAACGTCGGACGAAAAAAGAATCCCATGTATACGAGGAACGTCGTATATAGTGAGTTTTTGCGGATGGTTACAAGGTAGGTATTATTATTATGTGATGACGGGCGAGATAGAGAGAGCGTGCGCGCTAAAGAAAACAACACCGTCACCAGTCTTTCATCGTTGTTGCTTCGGATTTGGCGGGTAAGTATGGATATTAAGTATAAAATTAAAAAAAAAAATTGAAAAACAAAAAACAAAAAAAAATAAAACCTTTGTAAAAGGTTGTATAACGTATCTTTTTTCACATTTTTGTTGTTTTCAGAAAGCAGATCAGAGAGAAAATTCGCGCTCCAGAGTCATCGCTTCCAAGACGAAGCAGTTGCAAATAAGTACGAGACGATGGTCTTAAGAAATGAAAAAAAAAAGCAAAAAAATTTTTTTTTACAGGTTTTCAGGGGAGTACTAAAGAAAAATTGCGGAGTTTATTGATGTTGTCGGTCGCTACCTCCGAAAAAGTGAAGTTTCTAGGTAAGTAGGAGATTGTATGGAAGAGAAAAAAACTAAAAAAAATCAAAAAAAAAAAATAAAAAATTGAAAAACAAAAATAACTAAGAAAAAACAAAAAATCGTATAAGATCCTATTCATCCGTTGTTTACAGGTTTAGCCAAGAAAAGTAACGTCGTCATCGCCGCCCGCGCCGTATAAAGGATGGAAGAGGGGGTGTGGTTTTAGTGGGTATGGCTATCTCCGGATCGAGAAGCGACTCCCACACTCAGTGCGTAACTATATATATATATATATATATATATATATATATATATATATATATATATATATATATATATATATATATATATATATATATATATATATATATATATATATATATATATATATATATATATATATATATATATATATATATATATACACACAGTGCGTTCTCGGTTGATATCTTGATAACGGATAGCGATCTAAAAAAAGTTCAAATACAAAAGTTGTAGAACAATACGGGCTACATAACCTAAAATTATTTTCATTTATACAGGGTGTCTCAAAAATCTGTAGCGAAGCAAAGTTGTATTTTTCTTATGGGACACCCTGTATATTTTTGCATATTTAGATTCTGCTCGTGATTCTACACATTGTTTGTATAACATGTCCTATGTCTAAATCTGATATCCGCCATTTTGTAAATCTGTGACCTAAGATCTAATTGACAACAGATTTAAAACTAAAACGCTAAAATATAAATATTCTCTGTACTCAGTAGCTATTGACTCTACACGGTCGAACAACACAAGAGCGTTACATACGTTGTCGATGCCAATCGTGTAAACACGGAACTCCTACAAATCTGTTCCCCAGACTCTTGTGCCACCTTACCGCCACAATTGAAAACATCCGATGTCTGCGGTCCAATCAGGGCCTGGGTACGCTCTCCCGAAACGGAGACGGGTAGTGCTAGATTTATAAATACAAACAGAGCTCACTAGGGCGCGTGGGGTTAGATAAACAAAAAAAATTTTTTCTGAAGATTTTAGCACGTGACGCTATTGGTATTCTTATCCAAGTTTTATTTTTAAAATCTAAACAATGTTGTAGTTTAGTAATGCTCAGCGAATATCAGCCTTTTTAGCATTGCTTTGTGTATAAAAGATGTACAATTTTGGTTAAAAAATGCTAAACAAATGAAGGCATCTATTTTGAATACTCATGTTTGTATTTTCTGCACAATTGTATAACATTAATGCACAATTTTTTTTGAATACATTGTTTAGAATTAATGAATAGCGATATTTTACCGTGGGTGCAAAATAATATTTGAAGTTTCTGCAAAATTTGAGAAAAATTGGAAAAGCAGTTTTTTTTTT
Organism: Kuschelorhynchus macadamiae; assembly: GCA_030620095.1. Lineage (NCBI taxonomy): Eukaryota > Metazoa > Arthropoda > Insecta > Coleoptera > Curculionidae > Kuschelorhynchus > Kuschelorhynchus macadamiae. Next base: position 1,859,594 of record JAUTXW010000379.1, read on the forward strand.
AATAATAGTTTCTTTTAACATTTCACTAGGCCGCCATTTTGTTTCGACATATTGGATTTGTACCAAAATGTTACCATGTCATTCCACACGATTCTTCATTTTTGACCAAAATTTGTCATTCGGTTATTTTTTCACGTTTACAAAAAAATTTTTTGCGCGCCATTTTGTTCGGCCATCTTGAATTAGTATTGTACAATTTGAAATCAATCCATTAAGTAGTTTTTTCAGGCTGAATTTTTAAATATTTTATTAGGCCAGCAGTTTGTTCCGCCATCTTGGATTGGTACCAAAATTTTACTAGTTAATTCTAACATAATACTTTGACCTTAATTTTCAAGTCAATAGGGTAAGTAGTTTTTTGGCTATATCGCGAATAGACAGCCCGATAGACGGACGGAATTGGGACAACATGAAGATCTGAAAAACTCTCGGAGGGTGTTTTTTTCACGATTACAATACTTCCATATTACGAGGGAAGTAACAAATCATATAAGAAATACTCATATATAACAAATATAGTTTCGCATATTTATATGAATCCCGGAAATGTATTTGCGAAAACCACTGTTGCTTGGGAAGTCCACCTGGCCAAGAGACTGAGGACATTCTTTAAGCATAATTAATGAGACTACTGAAATCGGGAATGAGAACGAATATAAGACATTTTTTGTATGATTAAGACTAAAACCAAGATCGCATTTATTTTTCAAGGCCAAGGCCAAGACTGGGCAATATCATAATTTTAACAAGTAAGAATAAATGCAATTATACTAGTTCAAACCAGTTATTTTGTACAGGGCTGTTCAAAAGAAAGGTACAAAATTCATATCTTCTGTATTCATGTACATTTTGACACTATGAGTAATTTGTCACAAAAACCCTGGAACACTCAAAGTCGTTTAAATGGTTGTTCGTCTTTTTGTAATATTTTCATCCCTCTTCCTGCAACCTCTTAATTTGTAGGCACCCCAACTTTTTTTTCAAATGCCAACCTAGGTCATGTGGGGGCTCTATGCGAAGGTCCTCTAAAACTGAATCCGAGGATCAACTTTCGTTCACCTGAAATCAGTTATAAGGAAACCAACTAGTTTTATGTCTTTTATAAGCTTCTCTTGATAGCAGAAAATAAGAATTTTTCTACGGAATTGCATAATTTTCATTTTTCACCCTTTAGTATACCTGAACTGGGTTACATGAAAACTTTGCTTTGCTTTTTTCATTGCTTTGCATTTTTCTGAACATAAAAATGCTAAAATGTTTCTTTCCATTTTTATTTCCATATTCCGAAGAAATTCTTTACACTTTAGAATACATGAAATCGGTTACATGAAAAAATTGCTTTGATTTGTATTTTGAACATTTTTCTTAACATAGAAATGCAAAATGTTTCTGTGGAAATTTGTTATTTCCATTTTCCGAGGAAATTTCTATACTTTGGTTGATCTTAAATCAGTTAGATGGAGATTTTATTTTGTTTGTCATTCCAAACACTTTTCATAACATAAAAATGCAAAAATGTTTTTGCGGAAATTCCTTATTATTTTTTTAACAAAACATGTACTGTTATGTGGACCTATCTCGTTAGTTTAGCTCAGGTTCGTCGATAAAAATCTTCATTAAAGCCATAAACTACTATTTGAGTTAAAAATCACAATAATTTCTTCATTCAAAAGGCTTTATAGAAGTAAACTATAAAAAAATGCGGACTAGGTTAGGTTAGAATCGGTTAGGCTAGGTAAGGTTTAAGAAAACATATACTGTTAAGTGGATCTATCCCGTTAGATGTTAGGTTCCATCATTTAAGTTATAAAATCATATTAATTTTTCAAATTCTACATTCAGAAGGCTTTATCGAAGTAAAAAAAAATTGTTGTGAATGTACCACATTTCAATGAAGAATAATAAAATAATAATTGATTTTCAACAAGATGGCGCACTACCGCATTTTGGTTTAAACGTTTGAAGGTACTTGGTCGAAATTTTTCCAAATCGGTGGATAAGTTGGATAGGCCTCATTGAATGGCCACCAAAATCTCCTGACCTTACACCATTAGATTTATTTATATGGGGGTATTTGAAGGAGAGAGTGTTTAAAAATAGAGCAAACATCGTTGAGGACCTACAAGATAGAATAAGGATGGAGGTTACCAATTTACCAGCCGAAAATATTCGAAGTGTGGTTGATAGTATTTACCTCAGATTCGGTGCATGTCAAATAGAAGGTGGAGATCACTTTAACGAAATGTGCAGATCCCTAATTTGTTGCTAGTATTGGGGGGAGTGTTCTTAGTGACCTGGAAAAGTCAGGTAATTTAGAAATCCGACTAAAAATCAGGAAAAAGTCAAGGAATTTGCATGGAAAATGAAGCTTCCATCAAAAGTTTCAGTTACAAAAAAGGCTTTAAAAGATACGTTTTTAAGACCAAGACTCACATTTTTTCACAAATTGCCGCCATTTTAGAACCATTTAAAAAAAATCAGAGCGATAAACCTATGGTTCCTTTTTTGTACGATGATCTATTACAAATACTAAATGAATGAAATGAAAAAAAATCTTAAAAACACAAGTTATGGATAAAGGTCTCCAACAAATTTTAAAATTAAATTTTGATAAGATATTCTTTTACCAACTAATAAGACTGATGTTGATTTTGCCACTAAAAAAGCGTTAAAAGATCTAAATGTTCCTGAAAAGGACAAACTTATTTTTTGTCGGCATGCCATTTTTGTTAAATCATATAAACAAGTTAATAGAATGTTGTTGTCTTTTTACATGCTTAAAACCAAACATCATGCTTGATCAAGGAGTTTCACATATAAGCGCCCAAAATATGTTAAAGAATTTGTACGAAAAAGAAATGATTTCCGCTGAAATTGCAGAAAAAAAGTGGTCAACGGTGTAGCCAGCATCTAATAGATACTGAATTCATAAATTTTTGCAAAACATATAATCAAACTACTCGATTGGATACATTTTTCTACAATTTCTTCGGACATAATGATTACTTTAAATAATGTGGTTTGTTATTAAGTTAATTTTGATCCTTTCTCATGGAAACGCCACCGTTGAGTCGGGGTTTTCCATAAATAAAAATATTTTAGTTGAAAATCTGTTGGAGGAGTCCATTACCTGCCAAAGACAAGTATATGATGCATTTATCAAATAGGTGGTGTATTAAATGTTAATATTTCCCACAAAATGAGGGTATGTGTTAAAAATGCTTACAAAACTTATCAATATGCCCTTGACAACAAAAATCACTGAAAAGGGAAAGAAAAAGAAGTTGATTTCGGAAAAAAAAGAGCCGAAAGTGAACTTTATCATTTAGAAAATAAAAAAAAACTAGAAAAAGAAGCCGCATCTATGGAACTGGAAATATCGGAACTGAGACGAAAAATGTAAAATACTTATTTTCTATTTTTTCTATAGTCCTTTTAAATTTAATTTTTAATAATGACATGTCGCAAGTATATATTAATTTTTTGTTTGTAAATGCTTTGTATAACTGCATTTTTTTTACTTAATTTTAAATAGAACAGAATATCCTTTTAAAAATGTATACCTCTTCCAGTTAAAGTAACCCTGCTTGCTCTATTACTATACGATTTTCTTTAATATTTAATATTTCTTATGCAATTACTTTTAAGTTTAGTTTTATTAGTTTTGTTGATTTTTTTTTATAAGAAATATAAATTCTCAAAATATAACCTGGAATTTCCGTGAAATTGTCAGGAAAAATCTAATCAGGCAATTTGATAATTCACAATAGCTAAAATCCCCTCAAGTTGTCATTTAAAAAAAAAAGTTGGGGTGTCTACAAATTAAGGTATTACAGGGAGGGGACTGGAAATAAACTGGCCCACAAAAAAGTGGCGAGCCTAAAATTTGTATCAATTTCAACCCTTAATAATTTTTGAATGGATTCTTAGATTCTGTTAATTTTGTTTGCAATTTATTTCGATACCTTTTTACAATGATTTTGTGATAAATTTAAATTTCGGAATAATACTGGATAATATACGGGGTCAAACGCAAACTTGTGTTTTTTCACCAATTTTTGAGACCCTCTATAGAATGACCTGGTTTAAATATCACTATCGTCTATGAGTCATTTTGTTGCCTGTTTCTTTAGAATTATTTTGTTTTTTAAATGATCGTTTTATCTTTTTTTTAGAGAAAGTGCAGCCCTGTATATAAAGTGCTGTTTTTACTAAATAAAAACATAAAAAGACTGCGTATCTATAGACAACATTTATTTTAAGCAATAATAAAACTTTTAATTTAAATTTTATAAACAAGAACTTAAATTAATAACGTTTTATAAACAAGAACTTAAATTAATAACGAGTGTTTCCCCCTCTGGTCCTTATCATACTTTGTATACGCCTTGACATGATTTCAATCAGTCGTGCAATTGAATTTTGGGAGATGTGATCCCATTCTTGAACCAGTGCTTCTCCAAATTCCTTTAAATTGGCTGGTACATGTGGACGACTACGAACACGTTTACCAAGCGGATCCCAAATATGCTCAATCGGATTTAAATCCGGGCTCCTAGCTGGCCATGGCAAAAGATATATGCCCACTTCGTCCAAATATTGCCTCACAATACGAGCAGTGTGAGGTCGGGCATTATCATGCATAAAAAGGAACTCCTGTCCTATGAAATGAGCAAACGATACGACGTGTTCAGCCAGTACATCAATATAACGCTCACCATTGAGCGAATTTCTTGGTAATATGCAAAGTTCTGGGCGCGCTGCGTGGGAACGTGCATCACAGAACCACCTCCAAAAGGTTGTTTTTCTACAAACATACCCTCAGCGTACCTTTGGCCTTCCTGCCTCCAAACTCGTTGACGTCCATCGGAAGAATGTAAGCAAAACCGTGACTCGTCGGAAAATAATACTTGGGACCACTGTCGTACGTTCCACTGATTTTTTTCACGTGCCAAATTAAGTCGAGATGTTCTGTTAGCAATCTTGGACCATTTGCTGGTACTCTTGACTTTAATCCTCTCTCTTTAAGCCGACGACGCACTGTCTCATCACATATATTTTTATTACGAACCTCAAGTAAATGTCTCTTTACAATCACGGCATTCTGAAAGGGCCTTCTTAAGGTTTGCAGGGTAACAAACCTGTCGTCTAAGTTTGATGAAACTCTGGTTCGACCCGATCCTATTCTTCTCACAAACCGCCCAGTTTCTAGAAACCTGTTCCTTGCCCTTCTAGCCGTGGTTTCTGGAACACCCACTATTCATGCGGCGCACAGTGGGTAAATGGCGGAAAAAATGTATAATTTGAAACTATCTAATTTTAACAAAATTTCATTGCATGAGTGTTCTTAGATAATGAATGTAATTTAATTTAGCACGTATTTTCGAATTCATATTTCACTGACATAACCACGTATTTTTAAAGTCACCTAAAAATAGAACTCTTAAAAATTTTTAAAAATATTGTCATCTTAAATTCTTCAGTATTACTATGAGAAACGACGTGTGGGGTTTTTACGTTTTATCCAAAAAGAAGTGACTTTAAGGCCTATAGATAAATAATTATTTTCATTTTATAGGCCTAATTCATTTCAAGTTTTGAAATATTTTAAAATGAAACCATTTTTTATTAACTTTTTCATGAAAATTATAATTTTCACTATTAGCTACATGTACCTACATATTCTTATTATCCTTATTATTTTATTTACACTTTAACGAATATGGAAACGAAAAAATTAGCTGCGAATACGTGCGGGTAAAAATCTAGTTAGCTATGAACGGTTGTTGTGACAACGAGCGCAAATGTTTAACTTAATGTGCGCGTCTTCACATAATATGTGAATATCAATATTATTGATAAAGTAGCGTTTGTGTAATTTCGAAATTCGTTGTGTGATAAAAAAAACTAACAGTAATCTTAGCAAGTGTGTAAAATGTCATCCGTTTCCATAAGTAATCGACAGCTTACTGAAGAATTTATTAGGTGCGGCCGTAAAAGTGATATGTTGATGCAATTTTTGAGAGATAAATTCCCTTCTTTTAGTGAAGATAAGCTAAGGATAATTTAAGAACAAATTAAAAAAAGGTATGTTAGCTCGTTCAATTCAAAATGGAACCAGTGTCATAGGAAAAAAAGGCACTATTTAAAACTTATTCTGTATGGCTGGATAAGAATTTTAATGTAGAGATGCTTAATGAATTAATGCCCGGGACTTCAAATAAACGTAGTTTAAGTGCTGGACGACCGGTAAAGAGATTTGAAGAATGCAGTGAACGAGCTAAACGTTACAAGATCCAAGAAATTCGAGAAAGGTACTCTAAAAAAGAATTACAAGTCGCAGCTGGAAAAATATCAGCTAAGAAGACCTACTTGGAACCTCAAAAAGCTTTAGCGATGTTAATTGATGCACAGTTATCAAAGCATCAATATGAAGTGGTTCGAAATGTGCTTAAAAACTTCGGCTGTGATGTTTTGCCACCATATTATAAAGTTCGGGAAGAAAAAGTGCATTGTTACCCTGAAAATATTACTATTACACCAATATCTGCTCAAGTTGATTTGCAAAGTTTGCTTGATCACACAGCTAAAAGAATTATTTTGGCCGCTGAAAACTTTACAAATGTAGCGCATGTTCCAGAAATAATGACTTTAACATCGAAATGGGGTTGTGATGGTTCGTCAAATCAAAGTCAATATCATCAATTCATACCTAACGAATTTAATGGTATATCTGATGCAAATTTATTTATGGTATCTATGGTGCCCTTAGTACTTGAAACTATAGATCAAACAGACACGTTATGGAAGAATTATAGACCTTCCACAAAGTTTTGTCGGCCGATTCAATTTGAATATGCCAAGGAAACCGCAAACAATACTAAAAAAATTGTTGAAAGAATAAATGAAACCATATGCAACATACTGCCAACATATGTGAATATAAAGGACAAGGTTATTGAAATTCGTCACAATCTTTTATTTACCATGATGGATACAAAAGTAGGTCAAGCAGCAACTGGTTGTAAAGCATCGTCTGTTTGTTACATATGTAAAGCAAGCCCTAAAGAAATGAACAACTTAGAATTCGTCATAAAAAAATCATGCAATCAGGAAGCAGTTAAGATGGGAATTTCTCCATTACATGCTAGAATCAAAACAATGGAATTCATTTTACATATTGGGTATAATTTGACTTTTCAAAAGTGGTCTACTAATGCGGAAACCAAACCACTTAAAGAAGAAAACAAAAAAAGGATTCAGACAGAATTACGCCAGAGATTGGGTATTAGGGTTGACCATGTTCAACAAGGGTTAGGTACAACAAATACTGGAAACACGTCCAGAAAATTTTTTCAAAATCCTGAGATAGTTTCAGAGGTAACTAGGGTTGACCTGGAATTAATCAAACGACTGGCTACAATACTTGAAGTAATAACTTGTGGTGAGAGCATAGACCCAGTAAAATATGGAAAGTATGCTTTAGATACAGCTAGACGATTTGTTGGGACGTATAACTGGTATTATATGCCAGTAACAATACATAAAATGCTGGTACACGGCGAAAGTATAATCCGAAGTTCTTTTCTACCTATCGGTAATCTCTTCGAAGAGGCGCAGGAGGCTCGAAACAAGGATCATAGAAATTATCGCCTTCGTTACGCAAGGAAATGCAGTCGAACTTCAACCAACGAAGATATTTTAAAGAGACTCTTAGTTACTTCTGATCCATTTTTATCAAGTTTAAGAGTTACAACTTTAAAAAAACACATAGATCTATCAGAAGATGCAAAAGAACTACTTTTAGATTAAATTTAAAACTCAGTTATTGACAACGTATTATTTTTGTAATCTTAAATTTGTTTATTACACGTTATTGTTTTATTCAACTCGTTTAATTTAGTTGCACTTAAGTTCTATTTATTATAATCATCATAAAATGATAGCGATCAGATAATGTCAGGTACCTATTTCATAAATACAACCAAAAAAGTTTTGCACCATACTGTAGAAAAGAATAGCCTGTAATTTTTTAAATGTAGTTATGTCTTAATTAAAATACAAGGTGGTGTAAAACTTTTTTGATTGTGTATATTATTGTAAATATACTATGACAACTAATAATTAACAGTTATTATTAATCCTTTATCTACAGCCATTTTCTTGCAATGATATGTTAAAAGGAGTAAAATCTTGATAGTCTATAATTTTTTATTTTTTCTGTGGTTTTAATTTTAGAAAATGTAAAGTGTAAAAACTTCTTAAATCTAAGCAATCACACTTATCAACAAAATTTATACTGGGTGTCCCAGAATATGTGGGCAATCTCTCGAAAATAAAAAGTACACGTAAAGATAATGCCACAAGTTCCTTTAAACTTTTTTCAAATAGTCGATATTAACGAAGATACAGGGTGTTAAAGTTAAGTAACAATGTTGCCTCAGTTCGAGGATTCAACAATCATCAATTCTTAAAGCTAGGAAATGCTTAAGATTAGAAGGTATGTTGAATCAACCAAAATCTTTGAAATTAACCATTGCTTTTTTTCCGTAAACCGAATTATTTATTTATATCGAACAAAAATGTATCTGTTTTTTCTTATTTTTATCTTATTTTTTTTACTTAAAAATTTAATACAAGTACGTAAAATAAGTTAAGATCCATTAAATAGTAATAAATACATGTAGGTGGCGCCCCCTACAATTTAGAGTCGCAATAACATTAAATTTGAATTTCGTATCTTAAAAAATCCCCGGATGCCAATTTTCTCTCAAATATGGATAGTATTTCAAAAGTTAATCCCATAAAACAAAAATAGAAATTTATAACACCCTGTATCTACCTTAATATCGAATTTTTGAAAAAAGTTTATAGAAACTTGTGGCATTATTTTTACGTATACTTTTCATTTCCGAGAGATTGCCCACATATTCTGTATAAGCAAGCAGTTTTAAAATAAGTAGAACATTTTTGACGAAAAATGCATGTTCTGACCCATTGTGCGGCGTGCGCAATGCTCCTTTCATCATTTACTAATGCTACAATCTGAGCAACTTGCTCTGGACTAATTTGTCGTGCCATTACTAATGAAAACGACGCTTCCAAACTGACTGAAAGTCTTTTCAAGGCTTGACATTTCAAAGGCATTTTAATTTCAAAGCACTCTAGGCTTTTAAAATTCCATTTTTATTGAGTGTAAGGGAAATTACAGTAACACATCACTTTACTTACACTGCTCTATATTTTCTAAAAAGAAAGATACGAAGGTCATTCAAAAAACAAAATGTTGCTAAAGAAACAGGCAACAAAATGACTCATAGACGATAGTGATATTTAAGCCAGGTCATTCTATAGAGCGTCTCAAAAATTGGGAAAAAACACAAGTTTGCGTTTGACCCTGTATATTATCCAGTATTATTCCGAAGTTTAAATTGATATCACAAAAACATTGTGAAAAGGTATCGAAATAAATTGCAAAAAAAATTAACAGAATCTAAGAATCCATTCAAAAATTATTAGGGTTGAAATTGATACAAATTTTAGGCTCGCCATTTTTTTTGTGGGCCAGTGTATTACAAAAAGACGAACAACCATATAAACCACTTCACGTGGTCCCGCGTTTTTGTGAAAAATTACTCATACTGAAGATAATAATTTTGTGCGTTTCTTATGAACAAAAGATAAAAACTCTATTTTGAACCGGTAAAATTGCATTTACTCTATGCGTTCTTAAAATTAGAACAACGGAGGTCAAGAGAAAAAATAGTAACATAATTGCATTACACAAAAGTAATGCAAGATTTAACAAACGGTCTTGTGTGAGGAAAAATGAAACATTTCCAAAGCTTGGTTTATTACGAAAATGTAAAATTACTTTTTGGCGTAATCCTTTTTATTTCTTTATACTGTTAATAGTAACGGAATTTTACTATTGTCAGCATAAGAAGTAATACGAAATTAGAAAAACGAACAAATTATCCTTTATAAATTTTCCTTTATTTAAGTAATGTTCTGAAATATTCAAAACTTATATATTCAAAAATATCTGTAACAATAGAAATAGTTTCACACATTCTACAATTTAATTCCTTCTGCTTTGAGTTCCTCTCTATATTTTTTCTTATATGCGCCTTCCTTATCATATTTGTCTTCCAATTCATCCCACCAGTTAGGTTTGTTATCAATCAAGTGACGCATAATTTTTCTGCTTCCTTTTTTCTGAGTTTCACTGCATTTTGAGCAGTCTGTATGGAGGGCATCAGGAAGAACTCCTAAAATCATATTTAATTACAAATAAAGCAATAATCAAGCTTATATTATAATTAGTTTTCAGATTACGTAACGTTATGTATTAGAATGAAGTTATCCATAAATTTCGAGCTATAAAGTTGCCACCAGGCGCTGATAGTGCGGACCGGCCCTATATGGAAAATGATCTAACAAAGGCATATCAAAAATCCATTCTGGCAATGTAGCAACCAATATATAATATAGGTATTTTACTAAATATAAGTTTAAATATTTTTAGTGTTAAATGAAGATGTGGCCAATTCGAGTCTTTTTATGCGTTATTTTAGAAGTTAATATATTTTTGAATTTTGTAAAAAGATACGCATTATATATATTTTAGTTAAGCTTATCTCATGTATTTTACTGCAACAACTGAATTTTTTTGATTCTTTGGAAAAATGTCTGAATGCATTTTTAGAGAAGGAAGTGAGAAGGAAAAAACTTTAAGTTTGACGAAACTTTTAGCAGTTACCCACATTTCTCCACGCCTCGAATATTATGTTAATTTGTATCTCAGCAATACATTAGCCACATTAAAAAAAAAATGTGCTGCAGCTATTTCCCGGTTCCGAAGTTATTCGGGAAAATATGAGAAGTCGTGACTCTAAAAGGACGTGAAATTCCAAGTTCACATCCTACCCCTACCCTCTAGCTCCTTAATTGCTTTACGTTTGAACCCTACCTTCGAAAAAAGTGTTTACAATTTTTTAAAGTAAATATAAAAAAAATTCACGCCGGTCGAGCGATATCTTATTTAAAAGGTCTTTTCCTTCTTATTTCATTCTTAAAATTTGAAGTCGTTGTTTTTTACCTCAAATCAAAACGGCGGCATTTTTTTTAGTATTACAAACGCAAACATCAATTTCAATCAATTATCAATAAAATAACTATTTGTACCAGTTGAATAAAAATGCATTTTTTCAAAAAAATTCAATTTTTTTTAGTTTAACTGGTGCAAATATTAATAAATCATCAGAGAGACATGACACATGTCTCTTTCTAACCCTTAAAAAAAAAACGGTTTGCATGTTCCTATCTTAGTTTTTTATAAGCTATCGAATGACACTAGGGACATAGGAATTGTTTGGCTGAAGGTTGCATCGTTTGGATTCTGTAGCATATCAAAGAGGAAAAACTGTCATTTTTCAAATGTCAATAGTTCAGAAAGGGACATAAATAAACCGGGGGTATGTTATATTAGATATGTCTAAAATTCCCCGTAGATTCCAAATATGGAATAATATACAGGGTGTTTCATTTAAAAAAACCAAAGTTGTCAATTTTTGACAGCTTTGTCACGTTCATTTGTTTCTGTTCTTAGCAAATTCTTATGATTTAAGAGAAACCTTACAACTTATTATTGAACTTATTTCCTATACATTGTAATAAAACCGCCAGAACTTGTCAAAATATGAGGAACTACCCTGTTCACACTGTACAGGATGTCCAAATTTCGATGCTTTTACGGGGTATCTCGGCTATTTGAAAAGATAGAGACTTGCAGTTTTCGCAACACTGTGCTCGATTTCGTTTCAGAGATACAGGGTGATTTTGAAAATACTGCATTTTGCGACCCCCCTCGTAGCTCACTTACCCTTTGAGATATCAAAAAGGTAAAAACTGCTTATTACGCAGTTTTTTACGTAGAATCCAGGCGCAGTCAGATTTTTTATCAGCTACCATTTTTGAGTTATTTACCAATATTATGTTTTTTTAATTGGGACACCCTGTATATTGATTGACAGTTCGATACAGTTTTTTTAGATTTTCAAATATATAATTTGTGGTATTTATCTGTATCCGTTGGCCTAATATTTACATTCATGTCATGTCAGTCATGAAAAACATTTGCTGTATCTATTCCACTTCCTAGATCTACTTAGATAGATACCTTAAATAGGAGTTTCAATTAAGGTTTTATACTAAATTTTTAAGTAATATAAATATATTATCAAACACCAATAACAATTTTAAGAAAACATCAAAAACAAGTAACAAGTATATAACAATTCAATTCAACATTTCAACCATTTAAATTTAACAATTTCGACATAACATTTCAACAATTTAACAATTTAAATTGAACATTTTAACATAACAACTCAACAATTTGACAATTCAACATAAACTTTTTAAAATATAACTTTAAAGCTTTAGCAAAACAAATACTTAATGGTTTAGTTTACTTCTTATTTATTATTTACAAGAATTGCTGAAAATGATTTCCGTTTTCGCTAACACATAATTCAGTCAGTTTTGAAATTCGATTAAGAGCATTCAATAATATGATTGATCGCCCTTGTAAATCTCGAAAGCAGTTTCGGTAGCTTCGCGCAGTTCTTCCATTGTTCGGTGGCGGGTTTTATAGACCTTATTTTGTATATAGCCCTATAGGAAAAAATCCAGCACCGAAAGATCGGGAGACCGCCTGGCCACCTTATTGGTCTATTAGTGGCTATCGACTTTTGAGGAAATTGAGTTTCCAAAAACGCGCTTACTAAATTAGAATTATGTGCAGGTGCGCCATCTTGCTGAAAGAAGATATTCTCTTAATGCGCCAGAGGAACGTTATCCAACAACTTCGGTATTACCTCCTGCAATTTTTCTAGGTAACGTACCCCTGAAAGACCTCCTTTTAGTTTTAGATCCTAATTGTTCTCTTAATAATTACCAGAAAAATGATAGTTAGGACAATGATACAAACATAAAATAAAACACATAAACAAATAAAAACCCAGAGGTAAAACGCCTACCCCTTCGAACAAATATACCTATCACGCTTTATAATAGATAGATAACTACTAGTTAACGGTTTTGAACTGGTTTAAATAAAACAGTAAATATACCGTAATTCGCGGTGAATTGCAACTACAGGGCAAATAGAAACGAAACCCAGAAATGTAATTAAACAAGCTGTCTGGCCTCCAATTTTAAAATTGGCGGTCAAATTTTGAAACAACATTGGTTAATAATAGTTTCTTAACATATACCTAGTGACATATTATAATTTAGGTTGGCATTACTTCATCACATGGTTATTAGTAAACAGTTGTAACGCGGCAAATTTTTAAAGGTGTCCAAACTTTATAATTTTCAACAATAAAATCCAACTCCAGCAGCGACCAAATTTAGTCTGTAGTGCGAATTCAAAATAGCGTGAGTGACGTGAGCCTCTCTGAATAACATATGAAAGTTTGCAGTAGGTTTGTAACAGTTTAGTTTTGTTTTAAGTGCATTTCATTGTATGATTAATTTAATATTATAATCTACTACTTTAGTATTAAGTTTAGTGATTAATATGTACGCCTTGTTGGTTTGATACCTTAGATTTTAGTAGTTTTCTTATTAGAAGCGGTTACATTGTTCATATTTAAGCGAAATATAAATTCAACACCTTTTGCAGCAAATTTCGGTACACACAGTGTCACCTCTCGATAAGTAGTTAATTTTGTACCTATATCTGAACTCAAGTTATAAAGAAATAATTTTCAGTAAATGGTATAAGTTTAGCGTTCGTTCATAGATGTCGCAAAAAAAAAAAATCAGTTCAAATATAATTGTTGGATTTATTTAATTTTCCCGAATTTAATAGTTATATACTGTATAAGGAAAACTTCAAATAGCACTTTAGACAAACTATTTATTTCCCATATATTTTACAGAGTAGATATAAATTAAATTTTATTAATTTTGAAAACCTGTTTTCGAGTCCTTTATACAAGTCTTGGGATTTTCGTTTTCTTTGGCTAGATATGCTGCATTTTTAGATTCGAGCGTGTATTTTGTATAACTCTTCTGTCGCTGTAAAAAAAAACAAATCATTAGTACCCCAATAAATTCTTTGATATAAAGTCGATATTATGTATTAATATTGAACTGTAAATACTTGTAAAAAAAAAGGTTGCCTTGATAAATATTTCTTTTCAGATATACATAGGATTATTTTTAGACTATAGATACTATATATACACCACTTCATACTTTCTCTTAAATCTACATTTTATTATTCGTGTTTCCTTTTGCTGTGAATAGGTAACATATAAAGGTATTTTCATTTAAGTTAGACATAAATAAACCAAAGGTATTTCTCGATTCAATATTAATATTCTTACCTTTTTTTTCTGAGACTATATAAACTACAGCCTTCTTATAATTTCTATCAATGTTTGATGTTCCGAAATTCAGATCGACTTTTCTTTTGTCCATAGTTGCATAATTACTTGGAGCCTAATATAAACTGAAATTTCGTTACGTCTGCGTCTGATGCATTTCCTAAAATAGTTAATAATTGTGTGAATAAATTCCTATTTTATGGTTAAATAATGAGTTTATACAGTTGGGAAAATTCTATTAAATTAAACTCAACTTACGTTTCATTTTTATGACATTTAACTACTCCTGCATTAGCACATCATTTTTTTTGACTCTTTGGTACTCTACTCCGGACTAATATTTGACTTTTCTGAGTGGTCCTTTTCCATTAGTACTAGAGTAATTAATTAAATATTATTTGTTTATTTACATTTCCATTTCGCCTTGGCATTGCTTTTAAATTTCAGGTTAGTTGTTTCTGTTAATGTTATTATTGCGTCGTCTCGGAACTTTTCGGATCTATTCGGCTAAGACTTCCATATTAACTTATTCTCGGAACCCTCCATCCGGTACTTCCTCATATCCAGAGCGCAGGCTTCTTTTTCGCTGTTGCCAAGTGTATTCCTGCATTATTTCCTGTATCTTTCTCAACCAATGGAGAGTCGTTTTTCTTGTCTAACATGTTAATCATATCCTTGTTTTATTCCGTCTATGTGCTCTTTTGGCAAGGTTGTTAGCACCTGACATACTCTAGCCAATGGTATTCCGCCACCTTAGTTAACCAAAGTTCTAGATGGAAAGGAAGCTGGGGGAACACATTTTTCACTTTTCTGGTCACCTGCAGATAAACCACAGGTCTTCAGCGCGGGTCTGAGGAAATAATCCAGGGAAATCTTGGAAATCCGTTAGCGGGATTTTTCCTCAACACCGCATTAGTTTTTCGGGCACATTATAGTTTGCACTGTGAGTGTTATTTTTCGTGCTAGAAAATCTCTTTAAGAGAGGATTTGACCTGAAAATTGGACCAGACCGCCATTTTCCATGCCCTTGTACTTGGCACGTGAAACCACCTTTTTGACTAGAACTGAGTGACCCTATTGGATAGGTAATTTGCTTTAATATCATTTATCCTGAAAAGGGTATCTTTTTTTCTTAAATTTTGCTATTCGTAATTTGGTAACTTTTCTCATTTTTTTTTTTTGAAATTAACTTTTGCTCGGGTGAGACGATTATTTTTTTTGATGCAACGGAGGCTAGTTTTTATATATTTTTTTTTGAAATCTTAAAAATTTAATGCAAGTGTAACGAATTCATGCGAAGATAATTTTTAGTTTGTATTTCGTCGAACATCTTTTACCTCAGTAATTTGATTCATTTTCCTATTATATTAACCATATTTTGTGGATCGTAAATTGGCTCTATTTTATTTTAAAATAAAACCACAATATTTATTGCATTCGTTCTTTTTAATAGATAATAAACAAATTAATAAATGGCTTGCGGAGGTTTTCAGTAACAATTAAGTATGACGTAAATTGCTTTTCTTTTAGTTTATGGTTTTTTTTTGCATTTTGATTTGCGGCTGGAAAATAATTAGTTAAATAAAACCCCTTTTTTAAGCTGGTTATATTTAAATTTAAGTATATTTGTGCCTTTTGATTTTTCTTATTGCTGCCTTATTATATCTATATTTTTTGTAAGAATTCTCACAACGTTTCGCTTAAATATTTGCTATTCTTCAGGTCTATACATACCTTCTTTTGTTAAGATTTTGCTTTTTTATTTTATTCTCATTTCTATTTAATTGGCCGAGGTCAGTCTAAATTTTCTATTTATTTTATACGGGAAATTTTATAGTAATCCATTTTCTTACAAATTTATTTATTGTAAATTAAATTTAGTTATTGGAGTCAGTTATAATAATGTGCTTATATTTTTCTTACCCAACGTTTCGATTCATTTTAGGTCATCATCAGGGCCTAATTTTTTTTAAGTATTAGAATTATTTTTACTTTATTATGTATTTTTTATTAATTTAAATCATTCGGATTCAGTCGAAACCTTGTATTTATTTTAGTGTTAACGCTGGTTATTGAGATTGTATTTGATAAAGTAAATTTTTAGAATTTTCCTTTCCGGTCTTAGTTTGTATTTGTGGATTTGTTGGATTTATTGACAACGTTTCGACTGAATTTTCGATACCCATCAAGGCATTTTGTGCTTATTGATGGTATCTTTAGTGACTTCATTTTAAATTATTTAATTGTATTTTTTTTATTTTGTTGCTTGCGGTTTTAATTTATTTAAAGAAAAGTTCTGATTAGTGTCTTGAAATTAATTAAATATTTTTTTATACTTCTCGGTAGGACTAAATTTTTAAAATTAAATTATTGTTCTGACTGTTCAGTTCATTTTGAATCAGTAGAAACCTTTTGGGGGATTTTCTTGAGTTAATTAAAATTATTTGGGTTTTCGTTATAGACTTTGAATCACTATGAAAAATTCTAGAAAATTTTTGTTTTCATAGGGTTCAAGTCAGGGGCCAACTGTTAGTCACGGTCCTAATTTCAAGTCAGGGGCCAACTGTTAGTCACGGTCCTAATTTCAAGTCAGGGGCCAACTGTAAGTCACAGTCCTAATTTCAACTCAGGGGCTAATTACAACTGCAAGTCACAGACAATTTCAAGTCACGGGCTTAACTTCAAGACTCGGGACTAATCCCATGTCACGGGCCTAGTTTGAAGTTAGGAGCGTCTCAGAACTTCCAGGTGCTGCTGGATTTGGTGACACCTATTGTTTACATTTTATTTTTTTTTTCCTTCTTTTATACCGTAACTGATAATAGATTTTTTTTTTACTATATTTGTGTTTTATTTAGCTCACTCTTTTTCTTTTAAAGTATCAAGAGGAAGCAAGTGCCGCAAAGATCAAGGGGCTTTCCAATTTAAGCCGTTCTAAATTGGTGGCGCTCATTTCTTTTTTTTTCTCTCTCTTTTTTTTTAAGATTTCTTAAGTTTTCCCACGCCCTACTCTCCGGGTTAATTGAGCTAGGGCATCTACATTGCACGCTCTGTTGACCACGAGCTGTAATCTTGATACCTTTTTGTGAATTTATAATAAAACAGTAATAATAATTATTAAATAAGAGTGTAGCAATCTTGTACCTTGGTTTTAAGAAAATCCAGGGTTACAGGTTAGTAACTCTAAAGTTACTAGTAAGTATAGGGAGCATAGGCAATACCTACTAAACAACGAGGCCTACGCGCTTACGCGTGACGTCATTAAATTTAGGCCTATGTTATTTCAATACCTTCATTAGAAGGTACGGGTTATTTACAGGGATATATTTAAATGGGCATTTTTTTTAAATTTCAGCAAATAAACATTAATTTATAGAGTTTATTTTAAGAGTTTTTGAATCTGTCAAATTTATTCGGTTTCGCTATAGAATTAAAATGCTAAAGGCGACTGTTAAGCTATTTTTTGTTACACAACGAGGAATGCATTTACGCACGAACTATTATGCACAAGGCATTCCAGAACAGTGTGGGACCCCTACCCACTAAACCCCTCCGTGTTCTTACCCGCTAGCGTTTGGCCGGATCTACCGCAACATTTCAAACAGATGTCGGTATGATTTTTTGCTTACTAATTGTCCTATTTTAGCCAATTAGTAATTTGTCAAAGCCGAGTTATTTGTCAAAGTCGGGAAAGGTTTCAAGTCCAGGTAAGTAGTATAGGCCTGTGGTGAGTCCATATGATCAAGAATATAATAGGTTATTATTTTATATTGTCAAAATCGGGTTTCAAGTTTGGGGTAGTAATATATGCCTGTGGCGAGTCCTTATGATCTACTACCTCTTCTCTAGGATATAAAAGAGCACCTCGACTTAAGGAATTAATTAAATTATAAGAATCCTCTACAACACAAGGTTCATTGAGAGTTAAGTTTTCTTTGCAAAAACTACAACTGATTTTTTTAAAAACAATATAGCAGCAATATCTACTTAAATAGATTATTACTGGGAGTTCTGATTGTATAGCTTCGGTATCAGACTGTGTAACTATGATTTTAGATAATAAGTTATTAACATATTCAGAATTTAAATTGGTGTCTAATGACTATGTTTCACATTCAGGAGGTTCGAAGAACTGATTTATACTAATGTCCCCATAATGTCTAGATTTTAGAGATAACATAGATTGAATTCTAAATCTTTTTTCTGATTCATATAGCTGTCGAACTGAGATATGATAATGACCATCAGCTAATGCCTATATTTTCCAAAACGCCCTTCCAATGGGTCTGTTTGAAATTTGCCCAGTAATACATAATTCATATTAAGCTCAGTTAAACAGTATTCAGTAACTCCAAGAAGCCCATGAATGGTATGGTTTAATACAGTATGGGTTTGTCGAGTCAGTGTATTTGTAAAATTAGTTGGACTCCCAAGTATCTAGCCAATTTTGAATTTTAGCAAAAAACAAAATTTAGGATCATCATTGGGGGCTGTTAGTATTTGTTTGGTAAAAGGTTCCTGATATTTATCTAACAAATGTTTTCCCTTAAGAGGAGTTTTTACATTCACAATTTTCCACCATGTCAATATAATACTAATAAAGTCTGCGGTATCTTGTGAATGTGACAAATTTTTAACAAAACCTTTTAGAGCCTCTATGATAAAGGGATAAAAGATTTTAAGAGCTAATTTTACATTTTGTCTTTCAAGAGATGATGAAAATAGAGCCTTTAAACTAAGTGAATAACCATGCTTCAATAGTTTGTCTTGTTCTAGTTCGTATAGGTTTTTGGTCACAGAAAAGGAAGCACATTTTTTTGGCCTGTCTCCAAATCGGGATAAGAATATGTTTGGTAAGGTTTTGAATTAAGCCAGTTGTTAAAGATACATTTCAGTAAATGAACAGTGTCAAAAAGGCAAAATAGGGATCTTACTGGGTCAACAAGATGTGGGAATACTATAGTGAGTTGATAAAGAGGTAAAAAATTACTCATTGCTTTACTGTTTACTGCATTATTGTCACTAACTGTACAATGTACCCAATTTCTTCTAAATTTTCTATAATGGTCTTGATAAAAGTATATAATATTTCTGAATTAAGTTTAGCTACAGGAGATATATGAATGACTTCTGTAATGCTTGAGCAAGGACTAGTGATCATAAATGCTACTGCAGATGATGCTAAGGTATCTTTATTATTTACTGATGTTCTTACGGTATTGCCTGATTTGTAATCCAAATAGGGTTCGATGTGAATTTCATCAACAGTTAATGTAACATATTTTTCTTTATCTGTTAAATATTGAAAAATGTTACGAGTATAGGTTAAAAAAAATTCTTTCATCGATATGAGGACCTGTTAAAAATCTATTACATATAGATTTTACTGTGTTAGGATGAGGTAAGAAAATAGTAGCATGACTTCGCAAATATTTCTAGCAATGAGGGCTTATTGTAAACAAAATTGAACATAACACAATGGTGGCTTGGTGAATATCGATACTTTTCTTTTGAAATACTTAACAAAGTTAACTGTTCTGAGAGAAATTTTAGATTTTGAGTGAGTTCGTCAGATTTTAATTTTTTTTATATTGTTATTGTCAGACTCAACTTTATCTGAATTGAGAGTTTCTGTGGGAGTATCACTAGTACTGGGGAGTTGACTTGACTCCGTATAGTGTAAATCACGGGTTTCACTAGGATCAGGAGTGTCACTATAAAGATTTATGGGTATTGACATCATCATATTGTCAATTATGTCAATGAAACTTTCTATTTCATCCAAACTGCTAGATAAAAATGGTGGTTTTAAATTTGTTATTGAAACACAAACAGATTGCCCAAGTTACTAGGAGACCAGGAGTATATTCAAGTTTAAATAAAGTTATTTTATCTGTATCCTTTACCGAAAACCACCCTTTCCTTAAATTAAAATTTCGAAATACTTTTAAAAACTTCAAAACTTTGAAAACATGTAGCCTCTCTATGTAAATTAAACTCTTCTTTACTTTGCCCTATGGCTTGCAAAAGATGTAGTTCATCAAGATTCTTATTTTTTCGACTTTACTTTTGCGGTCAAGAACGTTTTTTGACAAATAATTGGGGAAACTTGGGAAAACAGTTGGTACAGAATTTTCTTTTAATCGGTTTTTTTTTAAATGTACTGAAATAATTTTACCTGTTCTCGGATCCTGTTCGGAAATATCCCAAATTATACCATCTTTAGAAAAATGTAGCTCACACACTTTAGTGTTTTTATTGGGCACTAAATAATCCCGCGGAATTGCTCTTAGCCATTTTTTTTGCAAATCACTGTCTTTCGGAAAACTAAACACGTGAACTTTTGGTCCGGTTTTGTAATTACCCCGGCAGTTAGGCGCACAACACTTAAACGGCATGTTTACGTGAATTTCTTACGGGAGGCGAGTGTCGGCCTAGATCTGATAACGTATGGCCTATTTTAATTTCAGCTGGTAGGCCTCGTTGTTTAGTAGGTATTGACATAGAGGACTCAAAATGTTTATATTTAAGGAATTAAGGAAAATAAAATATTATTTTTTAGTTTTTAGCGATTTCTTTTTAAGTCCGTTCTATTTTTTTTTCAAAAATAGTTTATTTCTCATTTTCTAGTGATTTTTTACAAGCTACATTTTTAAGAATATTATAATTTGTAGTATATGTATATCTAATTGTATATAACATAATACAAAAAGTGACGAATAGAAAAGTAAACAACTATTAAAATTAGATTTTATAATAAATGCTAAGAAAAATAAATAAAATTAAATTATTTTTGACAGCGTTTTTTGAGTTAAACATATTTTCGAGATATTTTAGTTTTCATTAACTATTATGATAATAATAATAATATATATGTACCTAAACCTAATTTAACTCGTACTCACCAAATACTAATTTATTTAAACTCAAGACTTTCAAATTAATAAAATGACTTAACGGTATAGCAAAAGAGCTACCTTTTAGCAAATGGGGTTGTATGCCTATTACACACCTCAATGCTTTAATTTGAAAAGGGTATTTAAAAAAATGTAAATTTAATTAGAAAACTCGGTGCTTTTATCGTTTTTACACCTGTATTTTTTTAATATTATTATTACAAAAAAACCGATTAACGTGCATTTTAGTCTTTGGTTGCCTTCAATGTTTCAATCCAAGGATTAAGTAGTGTTACTTACTCTTAAGTTCTGCACCATCGGGAGTACATTTTCCTTTCTCCAGAAGGCAATTTACGTAATTCTTCATAAGTCTGTCACTTTTAATAATTTCTTCTAAATCCACGTTATCATATTTGGTAGTATATTTTGGTTCTTCCGCAAGTACGGCGCTTATTAGCACGGCGAAGATTATGACGCAAAGCTAAAAGAAAATTGCAATTATCAAATAATAAAGATCTCTTTGAAAAATACCTGTTATCATGGAACTTCATAATTTGTAACAATTTTCGAATTCTAAAGAACTCGCAAACCGATCTCGCAAAAATCGTTTATTAGGACGAAACTAATAGCAGCACTTTTAAAAATCAAGTGTTATATAAGAATGAACTGGTAGCAAGATAGCAAAAGAAAATGGCGGCCAAATAAAATATTTAAAAAATCAACCTGAAAAAAACTACTTAGATTAATTTCAAATTTTGTGGACGCATTAATTGTCATATTGAGACAAACTGGTAAAGTTGTGGTACGAATTCGAGATGGCAAAACAAAATGGCGGCTAAATAAAATTTTACAAAATCAACGCAATGACTTTTTAATTTTGCAAAAAAATTAAAATATAGGGATAAACTGGTACGAATTCAACAAGACGTTAGAAAATGGTGTGTATCAATGTAAAAACTACTTATTGAATTTATTTTAAATTATGCCCAAAAATCAAGTGTGGCATAGGTAGAAACAAAAATGTTTGAAAATACAGTATACCTGTGTTACTAAATGTAATGAGCTAAATTGCGCCACTATTCCTGTTAAGAGGAAAGATTCGTAATGAGGGAAGTTCCAGGTAGAAGAAATTTACTGATTTTTTAACCGATCTCAAAAAAGGAGGTTCTTAATTCGACCTGTATGTGTTTTTTTAAATGTTTGTTCGCGCGTATTGTCTAAAGGGCTTGGTCGATTTTAATGAGACAAACATCAAATTGTAGAGGACGTTTCTCTTGATGTGAAATCCGTTTATCCAGTTTTTTGTAATAAAAATATAAAAAAACACAGGTATAAGGGCGATAAAGGCAGCGAGTTTTATAATTAAATTTAATTTTTTTAAAATATCCTTTTCAAACTAAAGTATTGAGGTGTGTAATAGACATACAACCCCAATTTGGTAAAAGGTTTAACTTTAAATCTCTTTTGCTATCCCTGTATGTAATTTTATGTATACAGGGTGGCCATGAAAATGTGCAACTTCAAAATCTAATATTTTACTTGATATTTTCGAAAAACATTTGGTATGAATAAAACATTAACTTGGCATCTTAAAAAAATTGATAAATTGCTTTTACCGGAACTTCCCTCGGTATGAATATTTTCTTTTATTAGGAATAGTGTGAAGTATGACCATGTTCATTTTTTTACAGGCATACAAAATTTCCTGGCTATTTATGGCATTTTCACATAAATGTGACATAATTCCAGACATCTCACATGAAGGTTCAATATCATCCACAAAAAATGATCCAAAGAATCGAGCAAATCCATCAGATATATCCTTTGTGCCTCTAACATGTTCATCATTATAGATCATCTTGTCCATAATCTGTGGACTTTTTTTTTGAGATTTTACATAAGACCAAAAAAATTTAGGATTTTATTTTAAACTAATCTGAACTTTGTTTATGTATTCATCATGAGCTGATTTAATCATGGTTTTGATAAGTCTCCTAGAAGAATAATATTTGGTTCTCCAGAAATTTGATTTAGACTTTTTAAGTTTTTTTGGATATTTTTCTTTAAGTTTAATTTGCTTAATAATTTGACCATTGAACCAAACAGGATATTTTCTATCTATTTGTGTCGCCAGTGGAACACACTTTCCCAATATATCAAATACTATTTTGTAAAAATAATTCACAGCTAAATTAACATCATTAAAAGTTTTTAAGCCATCCCAATTTTGATTCCTAAACAGATTGTATATTTTTAAATAGTCAGCTTTTTTAAAGTTATTATTTACTATTTGAAACCTGTTTCTTATTTTAAGTATGCCTATTTTTAAATTTGTTATTAACCTCCCAATATAATTCACCACGAGCCGCCACTTTGTTTAACATTTAACTAGGCCGCCATTTTGTTCCGGCATATGTCCGAAATGTTACTAGGTCATCCCTAATGACCCTTAATTTTTGGACACATTTTTAGGACAACCCGATAAGTAGGTTTTTAGTTATGCCGTGCCCAGACAGACCGACGGAATTAAGGATATGTTTTTCGGCCTCTATGGACCCTGCAACGTGAAAATCTGCAAAAGTCTCGGAAGGTGATTTTTACATATTTACTTTGATTTAAAAACCTAATATTAAACTTCGAAATCAGGTATTGTCTTAAATCTAAAAATGTGATTATCTTTGCTCCTTCATATCGCTTTAATTTATATATAAACTGTTTAGAACAAACCAGGATTTATTTGGAAAAATGTTTGACAGTCATTTTTCTGGGTGTGCATAATTTGCTGGCCAGAACTGAAAAGCTGCTGGCACGATCATTTATGAAGTAATCCAGAAAAAATATGAAAAACTGAAGTTTATGCTGCCATAAAAAGATATATTTAATTCAGCCCTTTTAGGGGTCTACTCTGCAATTTTATAAAAAATGTGCAACCACCGTTGTTTCTTAGCCAAAATCTACAAAATTTTAGATCCTAAGTAAACATTATAAATGCTTTATGCTGCTATAAAATGATATATTTAATGCAGCTCATAGGGAGGTTTATTCTTGGGAATGTTATAATAAAATGTGCTACTACCGTTGCTTATTCTCCGAAATCAACAACAATTTATATCTTAATTAAACATTATAAATACCTTATGCTGTCATCAAAAAAATACAACGGACATTTTAGAACTTAAATAAAGTTTATAAAAGCTTTATGCTGCCGTTAAAAGATATATTTAATTCAGCCCATAAGGGGTAGTAATTTTATAATAAAATGTGCCACCACCGATGTTTTTTATCTAAAATCAACAACATTTTAGATCTGAGGTCAACATCATAAATGCTTAATGCTGCCATAGAAAGATATATTTAATTCAACCTTTATGGGGTAGTTTATTTTAGATCTTAAATACATATTATAAATGCTTTATACAGGGTTTCCCATAACAGACCACCCATTTTAATAGATCGATAAAATTCTTAAATCTTAATAAAATTGACATTTTATTACACTTAATTACAGTCCACTCTTTGGGATTTACTTAGTTACTTTAGTTACGACTTATCCTAACTTTTAAAAATTACGTCTCTTAAGTGATCGCCATCAACTTCAATACATTTTTTAAGATTGGACAAGAATTGCTTCATGACATGATGAAGCAAAAATCTGATCTATTAGCCGGACTTCTTCAGCAATTCGGACTTTGAGTTGTTTGCCTTTAAATAGCCCCACAGAAAAAAGTCTGGTTCAGTTAAGTCCGGAAATCTACAAGGACAATTTAAATCCCCAAATGAGTCGCCCATTAAACACTTCTCGCAGAACTCTCATAGAGTTTCTAGCGGCATGGGGTGTTACTCCATCTTGCTGGATTAATAACGCATTATTTAGTAATCCCTTTCTTTCTAAATCTGGAATAAAAAACACCTCTATCATATTTACGTAACGCTCGGACGTCACTGTTAGAGGATTATTATTTCCAAAAAATATGGACCAATAATGCCAAATGATCCTACCGCACACCAAACAATAACTTTTGGATTATGGAGGTTGTAAAGATTTCTTGAGGGTTTTCGGATGACCAATACCTAAAATTCTGTTTATTAACCATGCCGTTCAAATAAAAATTTGCCTCGTCACCCATTGAAAGATTGTGGATCTCTCCTCGATGTAAATTTAAAAATTCTTGGCAAAAAGCTAATCTGGCTTGTTTATCTTGATAACTAAGATGTTGCACGATTTGGTATTTGTACAGATGAAATTTTAAGTCTTTGTGAAAAATTTGATGTAGGCTCCCTTTTGATATTCCCAATATAAAGGATTGCCTATTAGCAGATTTTCTGGGACTTCTCGTGAACGCGGTTCTGACTCGTTGGGGAGTAAGAATTGTTCTTGGACGTCCAGGTTTCTTCAAATTTTACACAGAACCGTTTTCACGCCAGTGGTGAACTCAGGTTATAACAGCCTTACGGTTTAGAGCAAACCCCTATTGTAGTTGTTAAATTGACGACGGAATGCACACCTTACCTTTTTTATTGAGTTATTTCTTATGTAAGTTTTTAGGCGAAAAACTCATTGAACTGAATAATCCATAAATCCATGAGGATTAAAACTAAATGTTAAATTATGTATCAAAACTTAATGACAATGAACTAATTTATTATAAAAATGACGTTTTACGAAAATCAATTTTCTCCTAGTTTTGTGACAAGCGCCTACTCGATTAATAACATGTTGATTAAAATCCCAAAGGCATACAATAGAAGATAATGATATAACAACGAAGTGACTTATTTCACATTGAATTTATTTCAATTTCAAAATAGGTTATATATTATGGTGAAGCCTGTATAACCATAAAATAGTATTTATAATGTTTGATTAGGATCTAAAATTTTGTTGATTTCGGATAAGAAACAACAGTTGCGGCACATTTTTTTATAAAATTCCCAAAAGTAAACTACCCCTTAAAGGCTGAATTAAATATATCTTTTTATGGCAACATAAAGCATTTATAATGTTTATTCAAGGTCTAAGATTTCGTTGATTTTGGAAAACAAATCACCAAGGTTTAAGAGTTATCTCCAATTATATAGCCGAAAATATGGTTTTTGGCCTATAATTGCCAAACGGATCGTTATACACTTAATCCTCATACGTCGTCGTATACGCATAGACCCCCTCTACATTTTTAGTGATATGAGTTTTTCGATAGGGGGCACGGTTTACGAGTTATCTCCGGTTATATAGCCGAAAATATGGTTTTTGGCCTATAATCGCGAAACGGACCGTCGTAAACTGAAACTTCATATACGTGGTCATATACGTTTAGACCCCCTCTACATTTTTAGTGGTATGAGTTTTTCGATAGGGGGCACGGTTTACGAGTTATCTCCGATTATATAGCCGAAAATATGGTTTTTGGCCTATAATCGCGAAACGGACCACCGTATCCGCAACGTTAACACTTCGTCGTACGTATTTCCGGGTCCCGCAACTTTTTCGTGGTACGAGTTTTTTCGATAGAGGCGACGGTTCGGGCGTAATCGGGTCGGACGTATATGCGTCCCGCGAATAATTCATGGGTAGAATGGTGGCATATTTTGTTATAAAATTCTTCAGAGGAAACTACCCCTTAAGGGCTGAATTAAATGTATCTTTTTATGCCTACATAAAGCATTTATAATGTTTATTCAAGGTCTAAGATTTCGTTGATTTTGGAAAAAAAACAACGATTGTTATAAAATTCTTAAGGGTAAATTAGCCCTTAAGGGATGAATTAAATATACCTTTTTATGGCAATATAAGGCATTTATAATGTTTATTCAAGGTCTAAGTTTTCGTTGATTTGAAACAACGATAGTGATTCCTAAGAGTAAACTTTCCCTAAGGGCCGAATTAAATATATCTTTTTATGGCAGCATCAAGCATTTATAATGTTTATTTGAGATCTAAAATTTCCGTAATTTTGGATAAAAAACAACAATGGTGGCACATTTTGTTATAAAATTCCCAAAAGTAAACTACCCTCTGAGGGCTGAATTAAATATATCTTTCTATGGCAGAGTAAAGCATTTATAATTTTTATTTGAGTTCTAAAAGTTCGTTGATTTTGGATAAAAAAAAAACGATGGTGGCACATTTTGTTAAAAAATTCCCAAGAGTAAACTACCCCTTAAGGGCTGAATTAAATATATCTTTTTTTATGGCAACATAACGCGTTTATAATGTTTATTCAACGTCTAAAATTTCGTTGATGTTGAATAAGAAGTAAAGGTGTTGGCACATTTTATTTTAAAGTTTCCAAGAGTAAACTACCCTCTAATGGGCTGAATTAAATATATCTTTTTATGGCAGCATCAAGCATTTATAATGTTTATTTGAGATCTAAAATTTCCGTGATTTTGGATAAAAAACAACTATGGTGGCACATTTTTTTATGAAATTCCCAAAATTAAACTACCCCTTAAACGCTGAATTAAATATATCTTTTTATTGCAGCATAGCATGTATAATGTTAATTTAAGATCTAAAATTTCGTTGATTTTGGATAAAAAAACAACTACGTTGGCACATTTTGTTATAAAATTCCTAAGAATAAACTACCCCTTAAGGGATGAATTAAACATATCTTTTTATGGTAGCATAAAGCATTTATAATGTTTATTCAAGGTCTAAAATTTCGTTGATTTTGGAAAAAAACCGATGGCACATTTTGTTACAAAATTCCCAAGAAAAAACTACCCCTTAAGGGATGAAGTAAATATATATTTTTATGACAATATAAAGCATTTATAATGTTTATTCAAGGTCTAGAATTTCGTTGATTTTGAATAAGAAACAACGGTGTTGGCACATTTTATTTTAAAATTCCCAAGAGTAAACTAGCTCCAAATGTGCTGAATTAAATATATCTTTTTATGGTAGCATCAAGCATTTATAATGTTTATTTGAGATCTAAAATTTCCGTGATTTTGGACAAAAAACAACGATGGTGGCACATTTTTTGGCTGAATTAAGAATATCTTTTTATGGCAGCATAACATGTATAATGTTAATTTAAGATCTAAAATTTCGTTGATTTTGGATAAAAAAAATACTACGGTGGCACATTTTGTTATAAAATTCCCAAGAATAAACTACCCCTTAAGGGATGAATTAAATATATCTTTTTATGACAACATAAAGCATTTATAATGTTTATTAAAGATCTAAAATTTCGTTGATATTGGATAAGAAACGACGGTGCTGGCACATTTTATTATAAAATTCTCAAGAGTAAACTACCCCCAAGGGCTGAATTAAATATATCTTTTTATGGCAACGTAAATCATTTATAAGGTTTATTTGAGATCTAAAATTTCGTTGATTTTATAAAAAAAAACCTATGGGGGCACATTTTGTTACAAAATGCCCAAGAATATACTATCCCTTAAGGGATGAATTAAATATATCTTTTTATGACGACATAAAGAATTTATAATGTTTATTTAAGGTCTAAAATTTCGTTGATTTTGAAACAACGGTGCTGGCACATTTTATTGTAAAATTCCCAAGAGTAAACTACCCCCTGAAGGCTTAATTAAATATATTTTTTAATGACAGCATAAACTAGTGTTCATAGTTATTACAGGTATACATTTTTTGTGGATTACTTCATAACTACTCATTGCAGCAGCGTTTCATTTCTGGTCAGCAAATTATTTTCTCTAGATTTTGTTCTTTTTCAGGTGTTTGTAAAAAAAAACTGTATAAAGGCACTCATAGCAATGCTGGTTCCAAAAAAAGGTATGCATAGTACATCCAGAAATATGATTGGGGACCATACAGTTCTAAATTTCTTAAAACTTTAAAATATATCTAGATTTTGCAGATCCAAATTAATTTTACAGTTTCGTCACGGATATTAGCAAGACCTTGAATAATAAAGATTTTGCATAACCAGCATTTCTATTCTGTAATAACTTTTATATAATACTCTGACTATAATATAAAATAAGACAGGTAGCCTACGGTTAGAACTTCATTACATCTAGAATTTGACTAAATACGTTATAATTTGAAGAAACTATGAATGTTTGAATATTGATTGAAATTAAGTTTCAAAAGGACCCCGTACATTTCTTATAGTGATATGTTGGAGTTGCAGCTAATTTTTGATATACAGAGCGATGAAGATAGAATGTTACATTTTCCATAATGTAAGCTTTTTTTAATTTTAAATACTAAATATGTATTCAAATACGTCAGCCCCTTAGAATGATATAGAAAGCCAGGGACAAAAGCACTCTGAAAACACCTTAAAGCAAGTTTATAAATATATGTTAAAATCGTAGCAGAACGTCAAACGCAAAAGCAAGAGCAAAAGCAAGTTTATAAATCAGGAGTAAACAACGTAGAAGAAATGAATACGAGTATATTGCTGTATTTTCCAGGTATGCAAAAAGTTATTAAACATTTTGTTTGGTAAAAAAAATATTAATCTTACTTTTAGAAAACCCGCGACATTCAATTAGAGATGCGAGTAGGAATTTTGGAAAATCACTAACCAAAGTTCAAAATACTTTAAAGAAATTCAAATATCATAGTTATAAATTAATTCCTGTCCAGGAGCTTACTATAAATCAAAAATATTTAACATTTAACTTCTGCCAATAAATGATTTTTCACAAAAATGGGGATCACGATTTTTTAAATAAAATCCTGTCGGGTGATGAGGCGACCTTTACAACTGCCTGAATGTATAATCGAAAAAATACGCATTTGTGGGCACCTGAAAACCCACACGCATGTATTGAAATTTAACAAGGTCGTAAGTCTCTCAATGTTTGGTATAGAAATAAGGTGATTGGTCCCATTATTTTTGAAGATGCTCTAAATGGGCATAGACACTTAAGGTTGTAAAATGAAATTGAGAATATTTTAGAAAACGTTCCCCTACAAAGTTATTTTAATCCTATATGGCAGCAGGATGGGGCACCGCGACATAATTCAAAAAAAAATTCAAAATTCAAAAATATTTATTTGGTCAACGCACATGTGTGCTTACCTTCGTCAATATAGTTGTACTCTAATTTCCACTTATTTATTATTAACATATTTTAAGTATTTAACACTTTTGATAAAAAAAAATTAACAGTACATGTACATTTAAAACAAATTTGACATACATTTTTAATGGCATCACTATTTAAAACATTCACAAGATAATACAGGTTATATTATTAGCAATTATCACAGCTCTTAAATAATTCATATTATCATATGTATATATATATATATATATATATATATATATATATATATATATATATATATATATATATATATATATATATATATATATATATATATATATATATACATATCCAATCCAACTACACGGATAGTGAGCTGTGAGTTCAACCAGCGCTACCCAGACTTATTTTATGTTATATTGTAGAATTCAAAAATGGAATAGAATGCCATTTTTATGAGATTTTCTTTAACTGTATTTTTAAATCCATTTAGGCTCAATTTTTACAAAACAGATGGCAATTGATTAAGAAATATAGGACCATATTAATTTAGGCTGTAACGACGTACGTTTTTGTAATTTGAAGATTTTATGTGTGTGAGGGGAATGTCCCCAACTAGTTATAGCATATGTTATATGATACATAATAAGTGAATGGTAGTGTAGAATGGTGAAGTAGTAGAATAAAGCCTTTGGTATCCCTAATGTTTAATACATTTCTAATAACAAATGTATTCTTTGAAATTTTTTTGATAGTTGTTCAATATGTTGTAACCAGTTTAATCTGCTGTCTATTGTGACACCCAAAAACTGTGTGCACCCAGCATCTACATCTTCAGGGAGTTTTCTTTTAGTAAATATGATATTAATTGTCTTTTGTGGATTAAGATATAAGCCTATGATAATGTCGCCCCTGTAAGGGAGTTTTTAAACAACCGCTATGATACGTGGTTTGGGCAAAACGGGGTTATTTATTGGCCACCAAATAGCCCAGATCTAACTCCGTTAGATAATTTTTTATTGGGATATTTAAAAGACAGGGTCTATTGAGAAAGAAGCAGAACGTTGGAAGATTTAAGAGGAAAAATTGTGAAAAGCATATGTAATTTAAATATTAATCATTTTAATTTTATTTCAAATTCAATTAATAAATTGGAAGAGGATTATAGAAAAATCTACAGAAAATAATGGTGGTCATATACAACATTTATAAAATTTATAGTTTATTTGTTTAATAGTTGTTAATTTTTTTTTATTCTTAAGTTGCAAAAAAAGTAAAATTAAATAATTGTTATATTATTAAATTAAATCTTAAATTCTAAAATATAAAGTCGTTTTAGATAATTTTGTATATTAAAATTTTATTAAGAATAGGTAACAGGGTAATACAATAAAATAATATAGTTTTTCGTTTTTCCAATCATTTCGTGATCCCAATGCTAAATAATTATAGTTAAGTTATAGTAAAAACGGCAGGACGGAGAGAAATGTTTACATGTTTCGTTTTATTTTTTCCATGGCTACCTAGATTAACACTTATTGCTTTGTTAGTTGACAAAGTAAACGCAGCAACCTGCGATTTCGGTCCATGACTACTATGATTAAAAGCAGATAAAATAAAACTTATTTCAGGATTTTTAAAGCAATGTAGAACGAAAACGGCTGAACCAAATATAGACATATTATACATTTTTGAAAAGAGGAAATTAAGCTCTACCCAAATATCAACAAAATTATAGGGTGACCTATTTAAAAAATGAAGTTGATGTCCGTACAGCATTGTTGGACCACCCTGTATGCGAAAAAAAAATGTTTCCTGGCGAGTCACTTTAAACCCAATAACTTTTGTATTTGTTTAAATAAAAATAGGAAAAATTGTAAATTATAAAAATACACCCGATACATGTACTACAAAATGCAATAATTTACCTAAATGAATAATTTTTAATTTTTTTAATACCCTTATATATTATTTTTCATCGATGTATTTCTAGGGAATTTTTTCTGCAAGCAAAACAACCCAAGAACTAACTACGGAAAATAAAATAAAAGAAATCGTACACACCTTCATAATCACAATTGCACTTGCACTTGATTTTATTCTAATTACGAAATCAATTGCGATAAAATCGTAATAAGTAATATATATATCTTGAAAGGACTTAAGAGGGGAAAGAATGTAGTTTTAACACAATTAAATACATGAGTAATTGTTTATGTAACTAAGCGAAATCACGATGTTAGATGAAAAATAGACAAAGAAATATTTTTATACGCTGATTTTTCTAAGATAAATATTTCTTGCAGTCCCTAGATTAACGAGATTGGACTACAAACAAGGAAACAAGTTAAGGAATAATATTGCCTGAGTAATTGTCGTGGATATTTCATTCTAAAATTGACAAACTTTAATTTGATCAGAGCTTATAAAAACTTGGGTCGATTTCCCGAGGATCCAGGGCAAATAAGAGCAATTCTAAGGATACTTTGTGAAATTTGTGTTTTAAATAACCAATGTTATAAACATATTTCTTTAGAGGATTTATTTTCTCATTATTTTTATTATCCCATTATTAAATATTTTAAAATTAAATACTATTCTATTTTATACTATTAAATCTTTTGTTTTTTCTACATTTATTTTTTAACCTATTATAAATAATTATAAAACAGTCTGCATATTTTTTAAAACCATTATTTTAATATTTTCAATGTTTGCCTGCTTATCTAGGCTGCACAAAATGTACAAATGTAAGAAACCTTGCATGAATTCCCGAACAATTTAAAGTAAGTACATATAATGAATAGAATAGGGGCCCTAGGACAAATCCCTGAGGTACCCCGCAGACCGTATTTTTGCAGGCATTCATACTGTTACCAACTCTAACATATTGCATACCTTCAGACAAGTAAGTTCTAATGAGATCCTGCATTATTCCTCAAAATCCTAAATTATACAGTTTATTTAATAATATATTTATGTAGATGTAGTCTCCACATCAAATGCCTTTCTTAAGTCTACGAAGACTGCTACTACTATTTTTTTGTTACCTACTTCTGTTGTGATTTTATCTACTAGGTCAACGACTGCATTTAGTGGGTTACTATTTTTAATAAAACCACAGTGAAATAGGCCCATTTCAATGATTCTAAAACAAAAATTAGCGTTCTTTGTTTTATAATTTGTTCAATTATTTTTGATAATGTGCTTATTATGCTAATGGCCCGATAATTACCTACCGAGGCTTTTGATCCAGATTTATAAATCGGATTTACTTTATGTATTCTTAATTCTTTTGGAAATTGATCAGTCGTAATTACATTATTTATTAGTCTAGTCAGACTTGGAACGATATCACTGCCCAAATTTATTACATCTCTAATGCTGACAGTGTCATGCCCAGGGACTGAATTTTTTTCAGATTCAAAATAACATCTCTAATTTCCATTTCATTTGTTTGTCTAGCATAAATTCTACTGTTAACATGGATTTCAGGAAATTTTAGTTTATTTTGAAGATTAGGATTTAGGCTTTTTAGTTTATGTACTTCTAGATCTAATGCTTCTACAATCTTTTCTTCTACGCTAATAAAATGATTATTCAGTTCATGTACAATCTGTGATTAGCCTATTTTCTACATGTAAGGAACTAATTTATGTTTGTTTATTATTACCTTTAACAGGGGCGTGCGGTGAAATTTTAAGAAAGGGAAGCAATTTTCAGAAACTTACCTATTTGTAATGTAATTCGATTCTTCGATCATTTTTTGCAAATTCGTCAATGACGTCATCATAAAAACGTCCATGCTCCGACATATTTTGGAGAAGTTTATTTTCAATGGACAACACGAAATTTTTTATACGTTTAAGTGTTGAAAATTGCGTTATACTGATGAACTCGTGCCAGGTATTGTCAATACTAATTCACACAATTTCGACACTTCGGTGTAGGCATCTTCCAGCTCCTTGTCTTTTAAAAATTGCATTAGTTCCTTAGCGTTATTTTTTGCGCTAATATCATCAGTTTCGTAAATCACTTTTAGTTCAGATCGCAGTAACAATCGGTCGAAGAACTGGCCATAATGAAGAAGAAGAGATTTAAACGCATCTTCTGGAAAAGTTTTTCTTTAAATGCATTAAAATTGCTGAGCTCGAGGAATTTAAAATCATTTAAACCGTTATATCTATTGTTTATTTGTTGCTGAATTTGATCGATTATTTCATAAAAGAGGCGTCCGTATGATGTTTGAATATCTCCCACCTTGTCTGTTCGAAGACGCTTGGCTTGTGGCTCTACATTTAACGTCATCGTTATCTCCCAAAATAGGTCAAAGTCATCTCTTTTTTGGCTTATCATGGACTTAAAATCATCCACTTTTTTAGGCAAAAAGGAATATCATTTGTTTTAGTTTGTGATATATTAAAAACATTGTCCGAGAATGGAAATATTTCTGAAAATATGTTCAACAAATAATTAAAATTAAAATCTCGTTTCAAACAGTCCAAAAACCCCCTCGAACTATTTGTTGCTTCTGAGTCCCTCGTTTCATTATTTTCTATTCTATTCTCAAATAGTTCAATCAGTGATTCAGGATTTTCAGATACTGTTAACACAAGTCTTCCATTATAGTTCCACCTAGTAGGAGCTACTTTGGGCAATCATTTGTGGGCAATGGAGTCCAAAGCTTGTGTACGTTTTGTTAACTTGGAAAAAAAGCAGCCATGCCACTTAAAATAACGAAAAATACTTTACACTCTTTAATGTGATTGATGGACTGGGATAAAACTAAATTTAATTTATGAGCAAAGCAATGGACAAACACAACACTTGGAAAAGTTTCTCGAACTTTAGCTTGCAGAAAAAATCGCTCTTGAATACTTCCGTCTGTTTTAACGTAGCGTATTACTGTAGATAATTAGCTAAAATTAGTGATATCAGTTGTTTCCAGAACATTAATAACGAACCGCGCCTCGCCAATCTCCTGCTTAATTCTTTTTAGAATAATGGTTGCAACAGCGGAAATTAAAACATTCTGGATTCGATTCGACGTTCCGCGAAAAACGCTAGACTGCTCTAAATGATTTTTTAAGCAATCATAATATTTAGCCATTAAACTAAGTAAATCTTGAAAATTTTCTCTATTCGAAAAAACCTTTGTTTCGTCATGACCTCTAAATCCCAATTCATGCTGTCCGAGAAAACAAACAACATCGGTAAGTCTGTTTATTAAGGGCGTGTTTAATTCTGATTTTGCCGAAGACTTTTTCTTTTATGACGGCCTGTAAATGCTCTTTGGATATAATGTGTCTTTTTACAGCTTTATGGAAATTGTTTAAATCGGAAAAACCGGTTTTATTCCAGAGA
Source organism: Kuschelorhynchus macadamiae (assembly GCA_030620095.1). NCBI lineage: Eukaryota > Metazoa > Arthropoda > Insecta > Coleoptera > Curculionidae > Kuschelorhynchus > Kuschelorhynchus macadamiae. The sequence continues at coordinate 1,895,256 of JAUTXW010000379.1, forward strand.
ACTTTTTCATTTTCAAAAAGTAAACATGGCCAACAAAATAATTTACTTATATTTTCACACCCTGTTAGCTATTTAAATTGTTCGTATTTTTTTTACGGATAAAAATGTCTAATACAGTTTTTCATTTTTGTGGTTAAATTTTTCATAGGTGAGAATTCTCAAACAACAAGCTAGGCTGAATTGTTTTAATTAGTTGTGGTGTTTCATTTTATTGTTGTAACCCATGTATGTGATTTTCACTTTGTTTACCTATGTGTTGTTCATGTATTTTTTCATATGACTATAAATGTCAAATCCTTAAAATTGTCCTGAAGATGCAATAATAAATTGCGAAACGTAGACCTTTTGAATATTTGACTTCTTTTTGGAATCCTACCCCAAATTAAAAAACACAGCGAATAATATTTTAGCATTTTTAATAAAAACTAAATTAATGGTTTCCTATTTCAAAAGTTACATTTTAGAAGATGTTTTGTAATTTTTTTTGGAGAAGCACTACTTCCCTTGCTTTCATGGACTGCACGCCCCTGACCTTTAACAAGATTGCTTCTTCACATCGCTTCCCGCACTTCGCCACCGTTCACTAAAGTGTCTGTTTTTCAGGACTTTTATTTTTTATTATTTATGTTTGATTGACTGATAAGTTCAGGATCATTCCAACTTGCACACTTTTTTCTGTTCAGTTTCTTTTTTTTTTCCATCGTATCTAGTAATTCCTTAGTAATCCATGTGTTGTTCTCTTGTACTCTGATTCTCTTCATGTACTCACATTTGCTCTTGCACGAGCTAATCATGTTGATGAGTTCCTGGAATGAGTCTATCTCGTTCCCTGTCACTCTTTAGTTATAGAGCTCTCTAAATTTGTTGTGGTTCACTGCTTTGGTTTCATAGCTGATTTTTGGTTTATAGAATTTCATGCTTTCAATCAGAGATATACAAATCCGTTTATGGTCAGAGATAGGGTTTTCCTCTACACTAAGTTTACAGTTCCTACTGTAGCTTTGATCGACCAAGACATGATCAATTAAGCTTATACCTGTTGATGTTTCCCTCGTTGTATTTTGTAAGTCTTATTTTGAAGTTCCCCAGCATAATTGTTTGTAAGCAATTTTTGCCAGAAATAGAATTCCAAAAATATCTATATCGTGATTTCCCGCTATCACATGATGTTTTGATTTTTGCTCGTTATATTTTCCATGTTATTTATGAACTGGTTGTAGTTGTATGATGAGGGTCTGTAAACTACAGTAATCTTTAGATTGCTTTTAGCCAACTCATTTCATTGTCAGAACTTAATCTATTTAATTCACTTTGCATAATGCCTGTTTTTATGTACACTGTGTCCCAGATTGCTTGTAATCACAGGGTTTCTCGGTAACCAGCAGAGATAGACTCTGCGGTTTTCGCGACTCTGTGTCAATTTTTCGAGAAACTGTGAATGCCGCAAACAGAATTGTGCCAGATTGTTTCGTTCCCGAGATACAGAGTGAAATAGAAATTTTGCGCTTTTTTGGGGGTCGTATCATATTTCGGACACCCTGTCAGATAAATAAAGGGTAAAAACTGCTATGGATAGATATTTTTACGTAGAGTCTAGTGCTGTAGTCGAAATTTTTTTTAGACAAACTGTTTTTGAGATATAGCCCAAACTTAGTATTTTTTAAAAATTTTTTTTCAAAAAAATTTTTTTTTTCTCTTTAAAATGATGTATCACACTATGCACTTTTGACGTAAACTAAGCCTTATAAACGCAATATTAAAAGAAAAACGTAAGTTGGCCATGGAAATATGGCATGGAAACAAAAATCAAAACTATTTGTTTCTTAAATATATCAAATATTGCCGTGTTTATCCTCTTATCATACGAGTTACCAATAATTCTAACAGGTAAATTAATAGATATTAAGAAGAAATTAATAATTTTGAAAATAGTCATAAGTATGATATGATGGTTTGTTTTACTGAATGTCATGAAAACAGTGATGAAGCATCTGATTTATATTTTAACAGGTAAGCACCAAGCGCCGTTATTGTTATGGTTAATTGTTATGAACCTCCTTTAAAATTTTTTTTCAATTCCACTTTGAGTTATGAACTATTTCCAAAAGCTTTTTTTATATCGTAGATATCCAGAAACGCCTCAGCCACACAAGGCAATTTTTCGCCGAATTAAATTAAATTTAATTAATGATGGATCATTTTCAAAGCACAGGGCTAAAACATATAATAAACGAAATCACGAGAACAATGAGATTGTTGTATTAGCAAGTATTCAGGCCAATCACGCGAATTCATGTAGGCATATTCAGGAAACAGTGGGGGTGTCAAAATCACAAACGCAAAGGATATTAAGAAAATATAAATATAAGCCTTATAAAGTAAATGTAGTACAACAATTGCATCCTGGAGATGCAGAAAGGCGTCTAAATTTTTGTAACTGGTATCTTCAAAAAAACCCAAAATGACCCTGACTTCGGTAGCAAGGTTATATGGTCCGACGAAGCCTATATAAGTTGTAGTGGTATTTTTAACAGGCATAATAATAGGCACTGAGGCACAAGAGAACGTCAGCAGCAAGGAAGGTTTGAGTTTAGCGTCGCTTGCTTTATATTGGGAACAAAGATTACATTCCATATTTACAATAATAATTTAACAGCAGATATATATCTAGCAATTTTAAATCAAATACTACCGGATTTATTGGATAACTTGCCGCTAGCAAATCTGCACAATATTTACTTTTAGCAGGACGGTGTGCCAATTATGTGTTCGTGAGGGGGGCGGCCATTTTGAACAGTTTTTCTAGTTATGTAGAACTTGTTTAGTATTGTGATTAAGTTTATCAAGATTATTAAGTTTATTTATTTCATAGTAAAAAAATGGTATTAATATGTTGTTTAATTTTGCTTCTGGACACTTTTAATATCTACCCATATTTCCATGGCCAACTTACGTTTTTCTTTTAATATAGCGTTTATAAGGTTTAGTTTACGTCAAAAGTGCATAGTGTGATACATCATTTTAAAGAGTAAAAAAAGGCAAATTTTTTGGAACCAAAAAATACAGGGTGTCCCATTTAAAAAATACTAAGTTTGGGCTATATCTCAAAAACGGATTGTCTAAAAATTTGTGCGACTACAACACTGGATTCTACGTAAAAATATCTACCCATAGCAGTTTTTACCTTTTCTCTATCTGATAGGGTGTCCGAAATATGATACCACCCCCAAAAGCGCAAAATCTCTATTTCACCCTGTATCTCGGGAACGAAACGATGTGGCACAATTCGGCTTTCAAAGTTTCTCGAAAAAGTGACACTGCTGGTTTCCGAGAAACCCTGTGATTACAAGCAATCTGGGACACAGTGTACATTGAGACGCTCCCTCCTCTTTTTATTCTACATGAGTGTGATGCTGTGTATCCCCTGAAGTTTGTACAAATTAACTTCCTCTTCTGCAAGCCAGGATTCAGTAAGCAGTAGGATGTCATACTGATTTTTGTACATTAAACACATCATCGATTTTATGTTTCACACTTTGAATATTTATATAAATAACAGGAATCTGTGGTTTATAAGTGGTTAATTTTTTAGATCTTCAGATTTTTCAGTCAGAAGAATTTTGCTATTATCAGTTTTTCTTAGTAGAATTTTTCCATTATCTATCCATAAGTTTTGTTCCACTTCTATTAATTGAGCCTCTTTAAAAAGTTGAAGATTTTTTTATATTCTCTAAAGCCCACATTTTGAATGTTGTCTTTTTATAGGTGATTTCAAATGTTTTTTTTTGATGGTTTGATTTTGAAAAATAACTCTGATAGGATTAGTATTTTTTCCCATTCTTATTACATTAAAGTTTTGGTTTGTTAGATTTATCTGTAGTTTAGCACCAATTTTTTGGACAATTTCCTCAATTTTTTAGTTTGTTGATATGGAATACCATGTTCGTTGTATTTTTGTAGAAGGACTTTCTAGTTTTTTTTGCATATTTTCCAATATTGTTAGGTAATTCTAAAATACCTTTCACACACATAGAAAAATGTTAGAAACATATCTTGATTGTCGGAAAAATTCTATAGAACGGTACAAGAGTATTAGTATAATCAAAAGCAGGCCCATTCCTGATTTTTGTGGCGCCCTGGTGAGCCAAAAGATTAATTTTTAAATTCGTCGTACACCTACATTTTAATCTGGACATTCACGCGGCAGCATACTTCCACTGTACCAATGTATCTTACATTAACACACGGTATGCTATTCCACTGTTTTATTTTAAACCATCCGCCGCATTGGTTACAGCGCGGAAAAAAGATAATTATAAATTTAATTTCAATGAATTTCATTTTTATTTACATAGTTTATGTAAATAAATATATTTTATATAATTTTGTAATTACAGAAATGCAAATATGAAAAATAACAGAGAAAATAATAATGCTGTTAAAAAATAGTATTTTGAGGCAAACATTTACTTCAGTATAGTTAGTTAATAAACTGAATCAGCTACCTAAAAACCGTCTACATTAAATGTGCACACATCACATCACATCTTTTTCTATACATTTTCGAGCGCATTTAAGCACTCCTTTTGTTGATTTTAAAACACTTCTACCGTTGATAGATGTTATTATTCCTCTGATACTGTCTTTAAGTTCCTCTAAATTATCATAACTTTTTTTATAAACTTTTTTATTCCTGACGTAACCCTAAAAGTAGAAGTCTAATGGGGTCAGGTCGGGTGATCTTGGAGGCCAACGGACTGGTACCATTTGTTGCTAACCATCTGTCTTAAAACATCCTCTCCAGTAATATTCTCACTAAATGAATGTTATGCGGTGGAGCTCCGTCTTGTTGGAAGTAGACTGCAAACTGGAAGCATGCCTCTAAGTTAAGTTCGTGTAAATATTCTTCCAACACACCAGATATTATTAAATTGATAAACCTCATCCCTGTCAAACTACCTTCGTAAAATACAGGTCTGATTATGTTGCTTCCTACCAAACCACACCAAACATTTATGCAAACTGAACTTTAGGATTTCTAGGAACATTGAGAAATACATTTTCTTGGGACCAGTAGTGCATACCCCTATTCGAAAAGTTAGTACTCCAAATGATGTATTTCAAAATATTATTGTTTTTCTCATAAGTATTGCATAACCACTGGCAAAAGATAAGTCTTCTTTCAGCGTCTCCTGGTACCAATGTTTGTACTGGTCAATATTCATAGGGTATGTACTTATGTTTTTTTAAAGATCTTCCATATTGTAATTGAATTTTAACCGCTGTTCCTTGCCAAATGTCTTGTAGATTTCTCTCTGTTTTCTTCAAAATGTACCAAGACATCATTTTCGGTATTTTCTCTTATTATAAATTACTTCTTTCTTCTTTTCTTTTCAAAAACGCCTCCATTATTTCTAAATCTTCTGTACAAAACTAAAAGTATCTTCTATTTGGAGAACCTCTCTAATAGGATTTTCCCATTATACTTTTTTACCGCTCTAATAGAATGTTCAGTTTTATTTCTGTTTTCGCCACGTTAATCTAGGTAAAAATACTACAAGTTTGCTAATTTAACCGACCTTGTATATTCAGTAATAAAAAAGTTATAACTGTATAGATTTAGGATTTAACATCCACACTATTAGCGAAACAATTGTCATGTACTGTATTCTTTGAAAAATAAATTAAGTGGAAATGTTAAACAAGTGTTTTCCTTTACTTACACAAACGCCATATTCCATTTTCAGAGATATTAACATAAATAAAAAATTAACTCACCTAAACAAACAATCAAGCGAAAGAATTGCCATATACTGTATTCTTTGTAAAATAAATTAAGTGGAAATTTTAAACAAGTGTTTTCGTTTACTTAGACAAAAGCCATATTCCATTTTTAGAAATATTAACATAAATAAAAAATTTAACTAACCTAAACAAACAACAAAACAGTTGTGCCTACTGGAAAATTAAAATTAAATTTTATAACACATTTTGTTTTTTACTTCCCTCGAAAAAAAGGCAGTATTGTAATCGTGAAAAAATCACCCTCCAAAATTGTTTCAGATCTTTACGTTTCAGGTTCCCTACATGCCGAAAAACATGTTTTCTTGATTCCGTCGGTCTGTCTGTATCTGTATCCGGTTGACTTCAAATTTTAGTCAAAATTCAAGGGTCATATGGGGACGACTTTGTAATATTCCAATATGCCAGAACAAAATGCTAATTCAGTTTTTATATTTGATAAATCGCGTTGTATTTTTTGTCCCCTATGCTTAAAAAAATAAATTTGTGAACCTGTACAAAGCACCCAGCTCGTTAGGTATATCTTGGAAACGGTTTCAGATAAACTTTTGAAATTCGGTACGTTTTTAGAGCACAGTTTGGGTTCTCCAACGGTACTAAATGGATCTCCGTATCGTGTTTAGTTTTCCAGCTTTTTTTGTCTTGGATGATAAACGATAACTGTCAAAAAAATTGAAATATTGATTTGAAAAATGTATTCTAAGTCTTCCGGTTCATCTCGTCGAAGGCAGACCTTTGTGTTATTAACATAAGGGGTTCCACGTGTTCGGTTTTGCTGCCTTATTTTGGGGGGAAACGAGAGACTCAATCGCTCAGAGTGGAAACTAACGACCCCGCAAGAAAGGGAGCAGACGCTGTGAACGTGTGAGGCCTAGTTGTTTCTGCATTCTATCCCGTTCGTCTGCCACAATTCTACATAGAATATTAGCGTAATGGCCGCTATGTGGCGGGAGTGGGAGGGGTAAGGGGATAGCTTGAAAGAAAAGGTTATCTCGTGAAACCAGTAGTACTCTTAAGGGGCATCTAGTGGAAGCCAAGATGCATTTCAAAAATTAAAAAGTTATTTGAAAGATTCGGGGTGTTCGGGAGCTTAGAGCTCGCCATCCGGACATCCTACCTATTGGGCTGGAGAATGGCGCTGAAAGCAAAAAAGTGGCAGCCGACTCCATTTTGAAAAAGAAAGAAAGAAAGAATGTAATTCTAGTGTTCCAAATACAAAATATTACGCAATTTCAAAATATTAGTAGGGATATCCTTAACTTTGTATATTGTAGACCATTCAACTAAAAATGTGATGTATAACAAACTGATTCAATAAAAATTAAATATATAAAAATAGAAATAGTTGATTTTTTTTATCTTATACTAATATGTTAAGTACAATTAAATAATACAAGCAGTGCTAAATATCGCCCAATGTACTACTATAACACCGACAGGGACGCACCGAAGAAAAAAATATTGGGGGGGAGGGGGAATAAGTAAAAAAAATTAGAAAATATATAATCACTGGGATTTTTTCAGGCTGATTTTATAGGATTATATCAAAACGTTACCAGTTCAGACCTCCTATGTAACACTTTTTTGTGCAAAATTTAAGGAAAATTAGTTAATTAACAAATTTTTTAAATTTTCAGTAAGCCGCCATCCTACCAATACTAGATGTTTACTAAAATATTAGAGGTCATCCCCATATGACCCTTAATATTTGACCTAAATTTGAAGTTACTCTGGTCAGTAGTTTTTAAGCTATACCGCGAACTGACAGGCTGACAAACAGACAGACAGACCGACGGAATTGATAAAACATACATATATTTTTGGCCTCTAGACGCTAAAACGTGACGATGTGTAAAACCTGGTAATTTTTTCACGACTAAAGGCATTTCATTTAGCCGCTATTTTGTTCAGTAATCCTGAATCCTTACCACAATTTTACCAGTTGATCTTTTGACAATATTTAATTTTTGTGCAAAATTTGAGGTAAATTAGATAAGTAATATTTTAGTAATCTTTTTTAAATATTTCACTAGACCGCAATTTTGACATCTTATCTCTTTTAAATCTTTGCCTTCTTCAATTTTTTTTGTTATTTAGTGGTAAATTTTACAAACAATCTGATGGCTTAGCAATGGGAAGTTGTTTATCTCCCGTTTTGGCTGACCGATTTATGAATCACCTTGAAACAAGATACATTATTTCAGATAACAACCTTGAAATCCTTCACTGGTTCAGGTACGTTGATGATTGTTTTTGTTTTCTAAATTGTGACAGAATGGGAGCTAAAAACTTTTAAAACCTAATAACATATATCCGAATATAAAGTCCACAGTTGAATTTGAAGAAAATCAACATCTAAGTTTTCTTGGCTTAAAAATAGAGTAAGCAAAAAAAGTATACACACACACATATATATATATATATATATATATATATATATATATATATATATATATATATATAGTCAACACAAACGGATCACATCTAACCTCTCTATCATCCGAATAAACAGAAGATGGCGGCTTTCTATTGCTACGTTAAAGACTTAAATATACCTCTCTCAACCAACAATTACAACAAGGAGGTCAAAATTCTTAATCACTACGATCCTAAATTAAGTGATTCCTTCATTATTAAAAAGGCATAAAAAGGTAAGGAAGGAACTTTATACTAATTTGACCAATTTATTAATTATAATATAATATATATTATAATATATATATATATATATATATATATATATATATATATATATATATATATATATAATATATATATAATATATATATATATATATATATATATATATATATATAATATAATATATATAATTTGTACAAGCAATTTCTATATAATAATACCGAACTGTAGTGAAAGTGCAAGTTTTTGGGTAGTTTAAGCTCCCTTAACTATAAACTTAAAATAGTAGGCTTTGCAAAAACAAAAGACTGTTATTAGGTCCAGGTTGACAGTTTGCAATAATTGTAATTTCCTGAGTAACTGTAGAGTATTACGCAATTTATTAATGTGTACAGAGAAACCGCATATTAAATACTTGATTTTTTGCATTGGCAAATAGTTTTTCAAATATGTATCATATATATATATATATATATATATATATATATATATATATATATATATATATATATATATATATATATATATATATATATATATATATATATATATATATATATATATATATATATATAGGGTACACTCGGACATTCCATTAGTGCTCCAGTTACGTATTTGAAATTTAGATATGCTTAATAAGGTAATAAATTGCATATTTTGCCGTTTAATTTAATTTTTTGTCACTTTCGGTTAACCGGAAATAGTTTCAACTTTCTTATTTTAAATAGAACCCTGTATATATCTTTACGCCATTTTATTCCACGTCAAATTCTCTTTTCAACGATATTTCACAAGTGACATTTGCATTCACAATGGCGACGCTATCGATCATTTTTTGAAAAATTAATTTATTTTGCTATTAAACTAAAAAACAAAAGAAAATCAAAACACACTAACTTAATGGATAAAAATATGCCCTTTCTTGTCAGCATAATAAGCAAACAATGTATTCAACTGTTTTGATAATTTTAGCACCATATTTTAGTATCCATGTTATTTTAAATATTAAAGACATTATTCACAGAAAGCTTAAATAAATCCCTGTATGTTTTTTAAGCCAACTTATTCTACGTCAAATTTATCTATCTAATGACTTTTCACACATAATATTTTTATTTAATTTTTGTCGTGGCACAATGCACAATTTTCTTAAAAATTAATTAAAACAAAGAAAATGGCACATATTATTTGTTACAGGATCCATCATTAATGTAATAAAAATTCTTTAGTAGGAAAGTATGCTACTTTGACGCAATAATGTATATAGGCCTCTCTAAAACTATTTGTGCTCCCAACTGGCCCCCCTGGCTATTCAGGTGAAGTACTTTTTTACCAGGAAAAATAAAGAAGCAAACATCTAACTATATTTATTATAAATCTCTTAAAATTTAAGTTTTTACATTCATTTATTCACCTAATTGGCAAAAAATAAACTGTAAATTTCGAATAAATATTTTACTTGACCGTTGGCGGCATATCTTTTTAAAACTTTTAATCGAACTTTATTATAACAGCTATAATAGTTAATAACCGATTTCTTTTGTGCCGGATGGTGATGAGAATTTGCATTTAAGTATCTATTTGTATGCGTCAGTTTTCTATACACAGAATGTCCTAATGTACCATTTTCCTTCATTTGAACACATAGATCTAGAAAGGGAATTGTTCCATTAAATTCAATTTCCAACTTGATAATACGATGTTGCTGATTAAGGTGGTCCAGAAATATGAGGAGATTATCCTGTCCATGAGGCCAAACAACAAAAGAATCATCTACATATCTAAACCAGTGCTTCGGTTTTAGTGGAGCGGATGTTAGAGCAATATCCTCAAAGGCTTCCATAAAGATATTCGCTACCACAGGTGATAGAGGAGATCCCATAGCTGCCCCTGAAGTTTGTTCATAAAAAGCTTTTTGAAACATGAAATAAGTAGATGTAAGACAAGCTTCCACTAGGTCTATTAAGTTCTTATCAAGATTATTATTATCCAGTATGTCTGATATAATAACAACACATCCAGTCTACCGCCAGCGGAGAAAAAATCATTAAAACCAAGCAGCTCCATTATTTCCAGGTTCTACGGTCTTCCGAAGATACACAACGACAACGTACCACTTCGACCGATCGTCAGTGCAATAGACTCGCCCACATACAAACTAGGTAAATATCTTTCAAATTTTCTTAATCCATTTACTGGAAAAACAGATTCTTTTATTAAAAACTCTGCACTTTTCGTGGAAAAACTTAAGACAATCCAGTTGGATCCCGAAGATATTTTGGTCAGTTTCGATGTAGAATCACTTTACACAAATGTTACTGTCAACGACTCAATTTCCATTATATCAGAGATACTGTATAATAATAATCTTGATAAGAACTTAATAGACCTAGCGGAACCTTGTCTTACATCTACTTATTTCATTTTTCAAGGAACTTTTTATGAACAAACTTCAGGGGCAGCTATGGGATCTCCTCTATCACCTGTGGTAGCGAATATCTTTATGGAAGCCTTGGAAGGATATTGCTCTAACATCCGCTCCCCTAAAACCGAAGCACTGGTTTAGATATGTAGATGATACTTTTGTTGTTTGGCCTCATGGACAGGATAATCTCCTCATATTTCTGGATCACCTTAATCAGCAACATCGTATTATCAAGTTGGAAATTGAATTTAATGGAACAATTCCCTTTCTAGATGTATGTGTTCAAAGGAAGAAAAATGGTACATTAGGACATTCTGTGTATAAAACTGACGCATACAAATAGATAGTTAAATGCAAATTCTCATCACCATCCACCACAAAAGAAATCGGTTATTAACTCACTAGTATTCAGAGCTATTTCGATTTCTGATCAAGATTCTTTAACATCGGAAACATCGAAGCTAACTGAAGCTCTCAGAGGGAATGGCTATTGCACTGAAGATATTACGCGTTTAATTAAAAGATATAGTAAACCAACTCCGCCAAAAAAGAACGATAAAGAGCCGCCATTAGGTAGTGTTGTTCTTCCCTACATACATGGCACTACAGACAAAATAGGACGATTACTTCGGCGGTCCAAGATATGTACAATCTTCAATACACATAAGAAGACTGGACAATGCTTGCGATCCCCGAAAGATCTTGTACCTTTCCAAACAGAAGGAGTATATAAAATGCCTTGCTCCTGTGGAGAAGTGTATGTGGGAGAAACAGGACGCTCAGTATCAACTAGACTTAAGGAACATGAACGATGTATTAAAAAGAAACAAATTGTTCAATCTGCTGTAGCTGAACACCAGTATAACACTGGCCATTTCATAAATGTAAAGGAAACCAAGGTTCTAGTATCGGTTCCAGGTTTTTATAAACGAAAAGTTAGAGAATCTATTGAAATATTTAAACATACAAAAAATTTCAATAGAGACACGGGTTACGATCTACATCACACGTGGAAACCGATCTTAACACAGGGTCACGGTTCGGTGAGCACAAGTCGGGTATAAAAGCCCGTCTTCCAGCTCATTCAGTGTTTAGATCTCGTGGAGTAAAGATCCCTGAAGATGCCTCGTGCAATCGAAGGCGAAACGTCGGATAGTAATTCCAATTTGACACGGTCTAATCCCAAGTACCATGATTTCTTAATTGACCAAAGCCGTGAAAGCTTCCGTTCTATGTGAACACATTATTATTGGTACTTTGTTATTTCCTTATAAAACTTTAGTATGACGGAACTGTAACCTGTAAGTTGTAAAGTTTTTGTAGTTTTTTCCATCTGAACCTGGACATGATTACAAAGTACAAGTCAAATTTTTAGCACTCCATGGCAATCTCAGGTTGGAAGGTTATGGATCCGGCAGAACTGCAACCTGGATGCAGGTCCGCTAGATATACCTCCGGACCCGACTCCTTCGAAATCCCGGAGCTACCCATCAGTTCTATCTTGGGGACATACAGCGCGTTTCCATAGAGTGTTTGCTGCTCAAAGACGCGCAGTAAGAGTTATATGTAATTTGAAATATCGGGAATGTTGCAGGGCTTCTTTTATCAAGTATGGCATACTTATATCGTCAAGTATGTATGTGTTAGTATCAGTGGCGGCTTTTCCATAGGGTTATTTGGTCAAGGGTCAACCCTCAAAAATATTTCAGAAAATAAATTATTCGTTTGACCGTCCCTCCTAATAGTTGTAATAAAACGCGAACCTTGGGAAAAGTTAAATACGCCGGCGCGCGCGGCGGTTCGAATGGTCTCGTTGCGTTCCTTAGGCATAATAAAATACGCTATACTAAGCTAGGCTGGGCAGTTTGAATTGCCCTGATTACCTTAAAGCTTGACGAATGTACTCGAAAATAAATTTCACAGCTACCGAGCTGCAGCCGAACGTGCTAGCTAATAAAATATGAAATCGCGATTTGGGTCATCAGCCGGTCTCTTCTCATAATTCGATCGATCGGTTTTGCATCACGTCGGCATAAAAATTGATTTATATATTGTTTTTTTTAATATATATTTATATACTTTTTTTGTAATATATATTTTTTGTTTTTATGATCCATGTGTGAGTTGGAAATATATAGGAAATAAAATGTTGGTAGTGACTAGTGCAAAAAAATAAACAGCTAAAAAGTGCTTACGAACTTAATTTTGCAAAAATAACCAATTTCAAGGTGATCTATGTTTGAGTTGTGAATTTAGATGAAATAAAATGTCGGTAGTGCAAAAAATTAAACAACTAAAGAGTGCTAACGAACTTAATTTTGAGAAAATAATCGAATTCAAGGTGAGTGGTCGCAGTTTGTCAGAACTTAGTATACGAGAAAGTAGTAAAGACAAAAATAAAGAGGTTCATCGAAACTTTCGCAAAAGTATGTACGATTTAGCTAACTCGATATGTGGTTGTGAAGTCTTTAACTCATTTTAATGTTAGGTCTGTTTGTTGTTTTCTAAGGACTCGTCGGACTCATTATGGTGCAAAACCGGTGTGAAAGACTTAAAACACTTAAAAGAAAAAATAAAAAAACATGCGTTTTCTGCAGAACTATACTACGGTCGGAAGTGTTGATATTCGCATCCCTTGGAGATTTTAATGAAAATGTATCCAAAAATCGTTATATTTTAAACAAAATTATAGATTGTGTAAAATTTTGTGGGGCATTCTAGCTGGCACTACGTGGCCATGATGAAACGGCTTTGTCTGAAAATCCAGGGGTTTTTTGAGGGCTTATAATTTTTGTTGAGGAGTTGGGCCAAGATATCCGCTCCGCTTTAAGTATCGAGAAATCGTTTATAAAAGGAATGTGCTTGCAATTTTAACGAACGTGTCGTTCAGCATTTTTCCAATTCTAAAGAAAGTAGAGTAGACCTGAACTTCAAGAGAATTTAAAGCCCAATTTAAAGATAAGATATTTATTTTTATTTTAAGTATGCCTATTTTTAAATTTGTTATTGACCTGGCAATATAATTCACCACGAACCGCCACTAGTTAGCATGTGTCATTTATGTGAAGAAAAGAGAGGAGCAGTATGTACGAAATTGTTCTTGATCTTCATGGGTATAAAGCTAGACACAAGAGAAATGTAGCATTGAACTATAGCAGGACGGCCAGAGCCAAAGATGGGAAAAATCATTATGGACTATAGTTTTTAATAAGTTACCTGAATGTATTAGGTTATTACCAACAAAACAATTTAAACTGAGTGTGAAGTAATATCTAAAAGTTAGGGCCTTTTACACCATCAGTGAGTTTTTGTGCAGTAACTGCTGTACTACCTTGTTCTTATCTAAAGATTTATGAAATATCTTCCGGCTAACCTCGACATGTTTTTGTTATGACTTATTTATTTATTTATTTATTTATTTATTTATTGCTTTATTGTTACAGAATAGCATATAATAATTACAATGATATTATATTAAAATATAAAATGTTACCACTATCTATAACAAAGGCAGAGTTCGCACTCACCGCTTTCACGGAGAGCAGCGCTCTTCCACTCAACCCAAATCTACGATGTAAAGATCCATTCGATGTCCTGTTGCTCCCAAAGGCTAATCACGAAGACTACTTTACAAATGTGGAAAGTAAATGGAGTATGATGGACTGCGCAAAGATCTTTACTTGTGATAAGATAAAGACTGAAATGTACAAAACACCCTAGAAGCTCTTTACCTACATATAGCATATAAAACTACGTGTAAACCTAATGTAAATATAATAATGCACAATTTATACAGTAAAAAGCAATGAATGTAAAAGAGAGCAGGAGAAACATTACAATAGCAGATACCAGCAAATAGCGAGAAAAGCATAATAAAAATCTACAAACGATTATTTAACCAGTCCTTGAGACGTTTCTTAAAAACAATTAGCGAAAGGTTTTTGATATTTGCGGGAATTTCGTTATATACTTTAGTAATATTATAGCTAAATGATCCACAGAATTGAGCGGTTCTTTGTGTTGGAATAGTCAGTTGGTCTTTATGCCGAATATTTATCGTATGGACTGAACTGCGAAATTTTAATTTGTCGTAAAGGTATGTAGGGTTTTTCTTTGAAATAATTTTATAATAAAAGTCTGAACAGTGTAATATTCTGCGATCCACCATATTAAGCCATCCCAAGCCCCTGAGGGACAATGTTACGTGGTCTCTCCTTTTAAGACCACAAATAAGCCGAATACAAGCGTTCTGAACAAGTTGCAGTCGCCGAGCGTCTGCCTGAATTATGTTAGGTCCATAAACAACATCGCCATAGTTCAAGTGGGAGAGAACCATAGCTTCGCAGAGAATTAGGCGACATTTCTTATTCAGTAAGTGCCTGTTAAGGTAGATCATTTTAAGGTTCATAAACGCTCTTCTGATAACAGCAGAGACGTGTTCCGAAAATCTCATTCTGCAATCCAAAACCAAACCCAGATTTTTTGAACTCTCCTTCAAAGAAAGATGCACTCCATTCATCGAAACGTCGATGCTGGGTAGGCATCTTAAGCGGGCTGCAGACCCTCCAAACAGCAACATGCACGACTTAGAGGCATTCAAAGTCAAGCAGTATTTTCGAGAGATGTTACAAAGAGATGACAGATCCTGATTGATTTTGTTGCATGCTTCAGTCAAGGTGTCCTCAGAAAATGAAAAATAGACCTGCGTGTCATCGGCATACATATGATATCTACAAAATCGCAGAACTTTAGGGAACTGAGAAGTGTACAGAGAGAAGAGCAAAGGGCCGAGTATGGAACCCTGAGGTACCCCACAAGTTATGTAGGAGGGTTCAGATATTTTTCCACACAGCTTAACCGATTGAGATCTGTTGTGTAAGTATGAACGTAAAAGATCTAATGAACCCCTCGAGAAACCCAAATAGTTTAAAACAGCCAGCATCAAGCTATGATGTATGCGATCAAACGCTTTCGAGTAATCAAGCAGGACTAATAATGTCAGTCTGCCACTATCTGATTCAATTTGGATGTCATCTGTGACCTTAGTCAATGCCGAAACACAGCTGTGATTATTGCGAAATCCGGATTGAAACTCAGGGAGTATGGAGTTTTCCTCCACGAATGTCCTGATTTGACGGTCCCAAATTTTTTCTAATACTTTAGAGAGCACGCATAATAAACTAATTGGTCTCAGGTCTTGAAAGTCCTTAGGATAAGCTTTTTTAGCTAGAGGAAAAACGTGTGTTGACTTCCAAAGCGCCGGAAATGTGCTATGAGCTGTGCAAAAATTAAATATGTGTTCAATCACTGGAAGGATACGAGGGCAACAGTAAAGGAGGATATTCGTGCTTATACCATCTGGTCCAACGGAGTTGGACTTTATTGAGAGGAGAGTGCGATAAATTTCTAGTTCATTTGTCGGTTCAAATGAAAATTGATTTCCTATTAACTTGTTATTTGCCAGATAATCCATTGTCTCTGCATCCGGATTTAGGTTGGAAATGGCACTCAAAAAATAATTATTTATCTTATTTGAGTTTGTTATTTCGTTGGTTCTTACTTATATATGTTTGATGGCAAGATTTTTTTATGTCAAGACTAATTGAATTTTTTGTTTGTCAATAATTTTTTTTATTATTGTATATTTCTATATCAATATTATTTATTTTTTACTAATATCTGACTTGTGGAAATGCTAATCTTGCATATACGTAAATCAATAAATATTTGAATTGGAATTTGAACTTTTGAGACTTAATCCTAACCTTAGTCCTAGGTCAAATTCTAAATTGTTACATACCATATCTTCTAAACACTTTAATAGGTTGGATTTTATGAATTGATATAGAAATCTCAAAAGAACTTAGAAATAACGACTCTTATCTCAACATACAAATGTCACTTAATAGATCCTTTGTTCCACTTCTTTCACTTCATCGTAGACTCCTTGAAATTATATTATTTTTTTTTAAATTTCTCATTTCTATGATCAAAATATACTTACAAACTACCCTGTGAGATAGGTCTAGTTGTTTTCTATTTCTTTTCTTATGGATAAATATATACACATTTTAAAATAACAACAATTTCTATCACCGAATTTTTATAATTATGAAAATTTAAAAAAAAGTTTAGCTTCTTAAAACAATTTTTTATTCAAATTTGAATAACTAATATTTATGCCTTTGGTACATGACTGTTTTGGTAGCTGCAAACACCGGGTAATAATTTACTAAGATGATTTTCACACTAAAGAAAGTTTAATTGAATTAATTAAACTTTTGTTCACCATTTTGTACAGATCACAATTTTCAAAATATCTTTCATTGATGCTGTCAATCATTCTTTTATAAAATTGATATAATTTGCAATAATTTCTGGGTAGTTAGCTTGTAAGTCTATTTTTGTCACAGAGTGACAAATGAGAAACTTGAAATAAAATAATATCAATCAATGAGTCTACGATGAAGTGGTACAAACGATCTGTTAAAAGACACTTAGGTATGTGTTGATTATTTTTAAATTCAATTGAAATTTCTATATACTTAATAAAATCCAATCTATTAAAGTTTTTAGAAGATATATTTGCAGCAATTTAGGATTTGAACTAGGACTAAAGTTATGATTAAAAGATCTCAAAAACAGAGGTGATTTCTGCCAATTTAGTAGAATTAAATTTTAACATGTTATCCCCCTTTATTATTTTTGTTTAATTTAAAAAAAAATACTTAAAAAATTGTGTAAGTAAAGAATTTTTCTCAAAAAACAATCTGAACGAGCATAGATGACAGAAAAAAATTCTTGTAGTAAAGTTATTTAGTTTTATCATAAAATAGCAAAGCACATTCAGAAATTTTAATCTATTTTGTACAACTTTCAAATTTACTATTTGCCTCTACCACGTGCCTAAATACTCGAAAATTTGGCTTTAAAAAAAGTCTGCATGTATTTGCACACACTTTTCTTGCAATATCTGAGGTACATAAATTTTGATTTTTATGCTGACATACGGACTTTTAAATCTGACATGAGGCCAACTTCATACCACTTCCGGTTTAACCAGAAGAGATCACATTATTTTTTTTAAAATGAGAACTTATATCTTTTTAATATTTGTAATCTACGTAAAATTTCCTTTTCAATGATCTATCACAAGTTAGATTTTGCTTAAGGAATGGATTTTAACAACAATAATTAGTTTCCAGATACTCCAGGCCTACAACTAAGAAAAGAGGCCGGCCTTAACACTGTTAACGTTGATCACACAAATATGGGGAAAATATATTCATGGGTAAATCGGCCAAGAGAAATGGCTGCAAATTAGTGCGAAAAATTGCCGCTCGGGGGCGTAACAGCAACTCACAAAATGGAAATGTCAATTTTCTCACGAATTTTCCTAATTAACGTTTTTCGAAAATATAAGCTTGTTTGTACTGGCAATTATGCAGTTTTTGCTCGGTATTGCAGAAAAAAGCACTGTTTTTGCTCTTCACGTAGAGCAATTTACTGTTCCGTAATGATTCAATTATTGGTCACTAGATGGCGTTTTTTCGTAATTCTTCAAATAATACGGATTTTCTCAAAAAAATCAAAAGGTATGCTATTGCTGTTTTGTCATAATTTAATTTAAGTTATTAAAAGGAATTGAATAAACAAATTAAAATTCCAGGTCCGTATTTAAATTAAAAAATTGATGATGGTCGTACGAATCCGAAACGTCCAACCCTACCAGTTTGTAGAGGAAAAAAGTGAAAATGGTGTTATTTCAACTAAGCCTGAAGTGATCACATTATTTTTTAAAAGGCAACCTGTATATTTTTTATAATATTTGCAATCTACCTGAAATTTCTTCTCCAACGCTGTTTCATAACTTAGATTTTGCTCAAGGAATCGATGTTTTATATGCATTAATATAAGGAATACCAATACTTTATACAGTGTGTATCAGCCAAATGGAATAAATTCGATAATAAATAAATGGGGGCGTGTTCGGAAAAACGCTTGGACCCGTCGAATGGTATTTTTAGTTGCTCATTTTCTCCAATAAAAACTTTTTATACAGGGTGTGTCCTGTAACAGTGGTCAATGCCAACTTTCTTATTTCAAATGCAACACCCCGGATATTATTTAATTTTTGGATTCTTTAGGAGATTCTAAACATATTTTATGTTCAATGTCCTATACCTATCTTCAACTATTTCGGCAATATTAAGTGTTTTCAAATTTATTGCAAAAATTAAGATTAAAAAAATAAAATTATTTATTTCTTCATAATGCATAAACAAAAGTAAAAAGTTAATTTAGGAACTGTTGAATATGCTCGCCGCGAACGTCTTGGCAAATTCCTAATCTTAAATAGAAATTTCTTCTAACGTTATTTAGCATCTCAGGCGTGACCGATCTAATCGCAAGCGTTATTCGTCTTCTTAAGTCAGCTAAGTCGAGGGGTTTAGTTTTGTATACAACATTTTTAATATGTCCCCATAAGAAAAAGTCTAATGGCGTCAGATCAGGGGATCGCGCTGACCATTCTATCGATCCTCGTCTCCCTATCCACCGATTTGGAAATATTCCGTTGAGGTACTGCCGGACATTAATTTGGTAATGGGGCGGTGCTCCATCTTGCTGAAACCATATCATATTCGCTGGAACTTGTGGGTTTGCTGGATCCGGATACAAATTTGTCAAAGTTGGCACGACATTATTTTGGAGCAGTGCTAAATAATTATCGCCATTCAAATTGCCGTCAATGAAAAAGGGGCCTATGATATGATCCCTAACAATTCCTGCCCAAACATTAATCTTTTCAGGATATTGAGTATGTTCTTCGCTGATCCAGTGAGGATTTTCCCTAGACCAATAGCGGCAATTTTGACGATTTACATGACCGTGAAGTGTAAAGGTGCACTCATCCGAAAACAAAACATGTTCTAATTGAATAACATTGTTATCTAACATAGCCATCATTTGTTCACAAAAATAAGTTCTCCTATCATAATCGTCTTCCATGAGCTCCTGAGTTGGTATCACTTTATAGGGATGCATTTTATTTTCTTTTAATGTTCGAATGATCGACGAATGGCTAATATCGAACATTGCGGCGGCTTGTCGACTAGAAATATGTGGGTTTTCCTCAAACTCAAGCATAATATCCAATTTAGTATCATCATTTATTGAATTGGCAGCTGCTTTTTTTATCTGCCTCACATGTCCAAGCTCGCGAAACTGCTTTTCTATTTTACTAATTGTCCCTTGGGATATATGCGGCAAATTTGGAAATTTTTCATGAAATAAGCGAGCAACTTCCACTTGTGTTCGTGTGTTATCTCCATAACCAATCATTTGTAGAATTGTTATTTTATGCATTTCTGTTAAATGAACCATTTTTCTGATATTAGGTATTATGCAGTTAACGAAATTCAAAAGACTATGACACTGACACTGACAACTACTGTCTTGCAAAGAGAAAGGCCAGGCATTTTACACAAAAGTAAACAAAACTTAAAAGTAAACAAAACTGGCTCTTTTTGTTCCATATCAATAAAAAGGAACGCTAAAATGGTTTTTGCTTACATTCTTAATATGAAGACCTAAATGGTAAATAAGTATTGAGTGTGCTGTAGCGAATTTTTGTAATCAAATAAATAGTTCAGTAACCAGAGCCACTTTCATGAATAATAATAAATTCGAAATAAATAAAATAAAAATAAATTTGAAAATACTTAATATTGCCGAAATAGTTGAAGATAGGTATAGGACATTCAACATAAAATATGTTTAGAATCTCCTAAAGAATCCAAAAATTAAATAATATCCGGGGTGTTGCATTTGAAATAAGAAAGTTGGCATTGATCACTGTTACAGGACACACCCTGTATAAAAAGTTTTTATTGGAGAAAATGAGCAACTAAAAATACCAATCGACGGGTCCAAGCGTTTTTCCGAACACGCCCCCATTTATTTATTATCGAATTTATTCCATTTGGCTGATACACACTGTATACTCGTAGGTATATTATTAAACCTTAATTATTAATTTTAACAAATAATATCTAAATACTAACTAAAATCTTGATTATTTTATAAGACGTTCAAAGTGTTGCCCATTAACCTCGGTTCAATACTAAGCTCGATATATTAGTTCCCGTGAGGTAACTGATTTTAACACAATAAGGTTAATTGCCCTACACTCGTCTGTAATCCTGGTTTTCAAGTCTTCTAAGTCGTCAAGAGGTGTTCTGTAGACTTGTTCTTTCAGGTGTCCCCACAAGAAATAATCTGATCCAGTCAAATCTGGGGATCTTGGTGGCCACTTGATCGGCACATTTGTTCCTATCCATTTTCCGGGGAAGGTTTGTTGAAGATACTCTGCTACGATTCGACCATTATAGGCGGATGCTCTATCTTGTTGAAAGTACATATCACGACGCACTGCTAAAGCCACATTTTCAAGGTAATGAGGCAATTCTTCGACAAGAACCTCTAAATATCTCTCACAATTTAAGTATCCCTCAAAAAATATTGGACCAATAATGTAATTGTCCAAAATACCACACCAAACGATTGCACCCAGATATTTTGGAAATTTGTTTGCATAATCTAATGAGGGTTCTTTGCAGCCCAGTAGTGTGAGAATTATGTCGATTCTTGTCGAAATACCGTTGTTATGAAATTGACTTTCATCCGACCACAAAGTTTTATTTAAATTCCATTTTCTCGCCCCACTGCTAACCATGCCACAAAATTTAGGCGTCTGTTATAATCATCTGGAAGTAGTTTTTGATGAGGATTAACTTTATAAGGTCTAAATTTGGCTTCTTTCAGAATACGCTGGATGGAAGTACGGGAAATGTCGCTTTCTTTCTCAATATCCCCAATAGAAATATGGGAATCTAGGTTTACTCTTCGTTGAACGGCTACTGTGTGCTCCTCATTTGTTGCGGTTTTCGTTTTAGCAGTTTCACAAAGGAACCACTTGGCCCATTTGGAAATCGTTCACATCGTATCATATCTAGTTTATGTTCATTCGTGTATGAAATATTTTCCATTTTAAAGTTTAATTTTAGTGACAGAAAAAACTAAGTTTTTTAACAATTATAACATATTATTGACAAACGTTTCCATGGTAACTGAATTTAACTGTTTTATGTTGCCATAATAGTCACAGCCAACTACACTTCCCAAACGAATTATGGGATAGTTAGAAATCTGGTGCAACTTTGATAGCTCGTATTTCGGTTAAATATTTACTGATTTTAACAAATATTTTTGTCTCGAAAAGCTCCTTGTTTCTGTCATGTGTTATATTAGCTTAGGGTTGGAATACACTGTATTATGCAAGGAACTTTAAAAGCGACGTGATGTAAATGTAAGAAAATTTTAGTTTAAATTTGGACATACACATTTGTCCGTAATATCATTCTAGGTTAAGTTATTTGCTTAATATACAACAAATATCACAAAAATGTTAGTAGGAAAATAGTTATGGAATATGTAAAGGATTGAACTGATCTTAGAGACTTAATACCTGCAATTTGAGATATTACCCTGATTGTGTGGGATGCTTTGATAACGGGGCAACAAGAAACTTATAAGTCATCACCTAAATGCATTTTCTTAATTAATTTTTCGTTTTAAATGCTATTTTGTTGATAAAAAGAAAACAATTTTCCTTCAACATTTTTCATAATTAAATATAAACAGTGTTTTTCTGAAAAATTCTAATTTAATAGGTATTTTACGTTTCAACCGTAAGCCTACATTCCCACATAACAGAAACCAGGAACTATCCGGGAAAAAAGAATTTTCAAGATCGGTAAATTATTAACCGAAATACGAGCATTCAAAGTTGTACCCCATACCGAGCAAAAAGCTGCATAATTGCCAGAAGAATACAATGCTTAAATTTTCGGCAAACCTTAGTTAGGAAAATTCCAGAGAAAATTAGCATCTCCACTCTGTGAGTTGCTATTACTCCCCCCTAGTGGCAATTTGATTTCCAGTGATTTCTCTTGGCCGATTTACCCATAAATACACCTATTTTCCCCATAATTGTGTGATCAACGGTTATCGCGTTAAGGCCGGCCTCCTTTCTTAGTTGTACACCAGGTATCTAGAAACTAATTATTGTTGTTAAAAATCTATTCTTCAAGCAAAATCTAACTTGTGATAGACGATTGAGAAGGAAATTTCACGTAGAATACAAATATTAAAAAATATATATAGGTTGTCATTTAAAAACAAAAATAATGTGATCACTTCTGGTTAAACCGGAAATGGTATGAAGTTGGACTCGTATCAGATTTAAAGGTCCTTATGTCGACATTCTCCAAAAAAAAACTCAAAATTTTAGTTTCTTATGTACCTGAGATATTCCACCGCAACACGTTATCTGAGACACCCGGTATATATATATATATATTTTGTTAAGTATTTTCTTGGGCATAGGTTAACTCATTGAGAAGCAAAACTACAATTTAATCGACGTTTCGCTCATTATATTGAGCTTTTTCAAGATGTTTTATTTTCTACAATAAAAACATGTAAAGTTAGTACTTAAATTAGTTAAAACATTATTGAAAAAACATCACTCAAAAAAACATTACATTTAAAACAAAATTGATAATCATCAACACAAAAATACATTTAAAACGACATTAATATTATACAGAGTACGTACCTTGGAAACATGTCATGTGTAACGAATGTTTTGCGATTGCAATAATTTCGACACGTCTGGAATTCTGGTAGATAAAAACCAGACAAATTTTTTCTATTTTTTTTTTATATATTTACTTTGATTTTTATTGCTGTACAGAGTTTGGGTTTATGATCTTACTGAAATGTACAGGGTTTTATATATGGAGTAGTTTATTTATTTAAATTAATTTACTTAGATATCAGATTATAATAAATTTGGCTTAAGTTATTGATGTCTTTTTTATCGTTGACGGCATCTTTCTCTTTTTTAATTTGTATCATTTCTTTTATTGTGAGTTTTCGATAATTAGTTTCTTGCTCTAAAATTTTGGTTTGTTTAAAATCAAATTCATGTTTTTCTATATGTTCGTGTTTGAATATATATATATATATATATATATATATATATATATATATATATATATATAATAAAATGTAGAAAATATATAACGCGGTTAGAACTAGTATATAGTAGAAAATGGATTCTTGGGAATGCTAAAGCAATGGAATTTGTCTAATCATAGACACGTGTTTCTTTCTTCATCAGTACAGTCAACTACTGGAAAGGCGAGTACAACTAGCGCCAAAATGAATAAATAATAGCAGAATCACGAACAGGAACAAAACCGATATTTGTGATTACCAAGAGAACATCCGAAATCTTCGCCGGACTTGATACTCTATTTACCACGGAGCAGCATATAGCCACCTGTGGCGAAACTCATAACCCAAGAGTAGTAAATCAAAAGTATAAAATATATAACGCGGTTAGAACTAGTACATAGTAGAAAATGGATTCTGTGGGATGACCGCGTTATATATTTTCTACTTTTGATTCGCTACTCTTGGGTTATGAGTTTCGTCACAGGTGGCTATATGTTGCTCAGCGGTAAATTGAGTATCAAGCCCAGCGAAGATTTTGGATGTTGTACTCGTCTTTTCAACTAGTTGACTGTACTGATGAAGACCTTAAGTCAGAAACAGGTGTCTATGGTTAGCCAAATTCCAACGCTTTAGCGGTCATACCAAAGAATCCATCACTATATACTAGTTCTAACCGGGTTATATATTTTCTAATTTTGATACTACATATATATATATATATATATATATATATATATATATATATATATATATATATATATATCGGGTGTCTCAGATAACGTGTTCTAGTGGAATATCTCAGGTACATAAGAAACTAAAATTTTGATTACTTTTTTTGGAGAATGTTAACATAAGGGCCGAAATTACGTTCCTCACTAATATTTTCCTATTTTTGATGCACTACTCTTGGGTTATGAGTTTCGCCACACGTGGCTATATGCTGTTCCGTGGTAAGTAGAGTATTAGTCCGGCGAAGATTTCGGGTGTTCTCTTGGTAGTCACATATGTCGGTTTTGCTCCTGTTGGTGACTCTGGTGTTGTTTTGTGTATTCATTTTGGCGCTAGTTGTTCTCGTCTATCAACTGGTTGACTGTACTAATGAAGACCTTAAGTCAGAAACACGTGTCTAGAGTTTGCCAAATTCCATTGCTTTAGCGGCCATCCCAAAAAATCCATTTTCTACTATATACTAGTTCTTGCCGCGCTAATATTTTCCTATATATATATATATATATGGCATAGCATCAAGTTGCCCTGACTTTCAATCAAATACGCGGTGGTTATTGCCGCTGTTAAAACTAATGAACATATACAGGGTTTTAATTAATGCCGTAGACATATTTCAGGGGGTGATAGTACTCGACAAAATAGGAAAAAAATGCCGATATATACATGGTGAAAAACGCATCATTTTCGTTATACAGGGTGTGAAAGTTTCAATTTTTTTCTCGTTTTTTGCGTTTTTTTCCAGTTTCTTCTGAGACAATTAGTTCAAATTTAGAAAATATATGCTCTTTTGTACTTTGCATTATTCTCGTATCTATCACAGTTTTCGACTTATTTGTAATAATAGATGTATTGCATTGATGGCATGTAGGCGAAATTAAGAAACCGGTCTTATTTTAAATCAACCGACATGATAATGAACAATCAGATAAAATTATTACAGTTAAATTAAAAATAAAACAAAATTATAAAAGTTGTTGAAAATGTCCGCCTCTTGCTAGAATGCAAGAATCAAGTCTTCGCCTCATGGACTGACGGACTCTGTCAAATATTCTAGGAGTATTGCGAATGATGTCGCATGAAGCTATTATTCTGTTTCTTAAATCTTCTTCTGTCTGGATTGGGGTCTGATACACCAGTGTTTTCAGATGTCCCCAGAAAAAGAAATCCAGGCTATTCAGATCTGGAGATCTAGGGGGCCATGGCTATCCAATGGTTGTTCAAATTATTATTTAGGAACTCCCTCACCTCTAAGCTGAAATGTGCTGGTGCACCATCGTGCATGAACCACATTTGATTTCTAAGAAGAATTGGCACGTCTTCTAGTAATACCGGGAGTTCATCTTCGAGAAATTGACGATAATATCGACCGTTTAGCCTTGCTGGCAGGAAAAATGGACCTATCAAATAATCTCCAATAATACCGGCCCACACATTTACTGAAAATTGTTGCTGGAAGTTATTTTCATGTATCGAATGCGGATTGTCTTTTGCCTCATCGCTAAATAAAATCGTGTTTCCAAATAATGGATTTTGGGCTAGCATTTGTAAGAACCACTGGCAAAAATTTAAACCAAGTGGAAAGTCACGTTGGAGAAGAGCTTGAACCCTTTGGATGTGGTAAGGATACATTAAGTCGTCTAATAAAATTTTCCATACAAGTACAATGAAATGTTAAGTGTTGCTGCAATTTTCCTCGTACTGGTAACAGGATCATTTTCTACTGCATTCAGGACTGCTTCCTCGACTTTAGGAGTCCTAACCGATCTATTTGCTCCTGCTAAATGAGTGAATTTCTTGAATGATCCATTTTCACATAGCCCATTATGTACCTTTGCAAATGTTTGTCTATTGGGCACCATGCGATTTGGATATTTCTGTTCATAGAGTCGTCTGGCTTCATAACAATTGCCGTTGGCAAGTCCATAAATGAAATGAATTTATGCATATTCTTGATTTGTGAATTGAACCATCATTAAACAACTCGAAACAACTACGGAAACGTCAAGCAAAAAAAAATATTTCTAAGAAAATGTCAGATTAATGAACAGAATTAACAAATGACCTGCCTCAGCCTACTACCTTTTTTTCCAGTTTCATTATTTAGCCTACGCTTAATTTGCATCTACCGCAATTGTTACAAATAAGCCGAAAACTGTGATAGATACGAGAATAATGCAAAATACGAAAGAGATAAAGAAATGAACAAAGAGTTTAAATTTTATATCAGAATTCATACAGAGTGCTGCAATAAAAGTTCTACAAGATAAACTTGTAGGTGGTGCAAAAAAATGTGACACCCTGTATACTACCATCCACGATTTTAATATTTTATCGTAGAGGTTCTTAAAAACAATACATGTTCTACATTTGAACAAAATTGATACAAACTAAATTTGAAAAATTGAAACTTTGACACACTGTATAACGAAAATGGTGCGTTTTTTACCATGTATATACTGGCACTTTTTTCCTATTTTGCCGAGTACTATCACCCCCTGAAATATGTCCACTACATTAATTATCACCCTGTATTTAGGCAAATTTTATTTAATTTTAGAGCCTCAAAAACCGTTTTTTAGTGAATTTTTGAGAATAACATGTTAAAATTTAGATATTTTTAGGAAGATAGACACAATTTGGGGTGCAATACTTACCCCAGTTTTGTAAAATATCTTAAAGAAAATTTGCTGTAATTCCCAATTTTTTCAGGTTTTCACTTTATGGGCTCCGTTTTTTAAATTTTATGTGCTTTTTTGGTAGTATATAGTGCCCTCATTACATACCTATAAAAAATCTGGAATACACAGTATCAAACATTACACCGGTTAGTGAAATTGAACCTCATGCCATTAAAAACCCCGAAAATCATATGAAATACGATATTTTTATAATGCACCACGTTTAGCTCTTAGTACTCCCTCCCTCGTTATACATTTCACTCATTATATCAAGAAATGTTTTGTGTCAAGAATAAAGATATTTCATATTTTTAACATTCATCAGAAAATATAATAACGGAAATAACTTGAGGAAAACATAGGTATGTACCTTAGGGTGCGGAGAAATGGCTATTTTTGTCAATTGCTCTTCATACACCAAATTTCAGAGCAACCTATTAATGTATTTTAAATTTATCGCAGAAGCTGTTAGGTTGAAAGTATTTAATTTCGCCATTTTTATTTTTTTTTAATATGCTTGATATGGGACCACTCTGGTACTACCCTCAACATGCCGGACTAATCGGTATACATACATGAAACAAACAAAATGCACTAAAAAGTGAAAAATAATATTATATTTCATCAGGAAAATGTTACTCTAAGAAGTCGGCACTCAGCTTATTGTTAATTACCTTATAACAAAAATATATTTATGTACTGAGTGTTTTAATGTTTAAGACCACGAGTATAATGTCTTACTGTCTTTATTAGTTTGTTACCGACTTCCCAAAGAAAAAATTTTTCCAGATAAAATATAAAATCATTTCTCACATTTTAGTGCAATTTCTTGAAGTCAGTTTTATTATTATTATTATTATTATTTTAATTTTATTTTATCCTTTTTAGTTTTATTTATACGAGTTTTATTGTAAAAGTGAAGTTTAATAAATAGCCGTTGGGTTTACTGCATTTGTAAGATTTTCCTAAGAGAATATTCACCATTCTGTCGGGAATAGAGCAAACAGTTCAAAATGGCCGCTATCATCCTGAATATACTCTGAAAATGTCATTCAAATTGATCTAACCTCCTCCTTTTTTGAAGTGGGTCGAATTGATAACTTCCTCCTTTTTGAAGTCGGTTAAAAAAAGCTGCAGCATCTAAGGAAAAATAACTTAATAAAGATCTTAGGCTTAAAAATTATGAATCTCTTTTAATTCATGGAAATATGGACTATTGTCCAAAATCTAGGTTTTTGTTTATTTAATCTCAAATCTCGATTTTCTCTTATTTAAGTTTGAACAGTGACCGCGGTAGAAATCGTAAGTAAAGTAATCATTTTTTTAAAACTGGTAATTGGACTATATCGTAAAAACCCGAATCCAATACCAAATTCCTAATCTTAAAACAATATTCTCGAAAAAGCCCTCTTCTTCCCTTTTTTTGTTATTGCCGAATGGTTTAATTCGTGGAGGAATTTGCATTAGCTAATTTTCAACCCAACATAAACTTCCAAAAATCAGCCGGCTTCGTCAAATTTAGATGGTTTTTTACTTCCCTCGTAAAAGGGAAGTTTTCCACTCACAAGAAAATCAGCCTTCGAGATTTTTTCAGATCTACGTTTCAGTGTCCCTAGATGCCGGAAAACATGTTTTCTTAATTCACTCGGTCTGTCTGTTCGCGGCATAGCTAAAAAACTACATACACGATTGACTCTAAATTTTGCTCAAAAATTAAGGATCATATGGGGATGACCTGGTAACATTTTGGTAAAAATCCAATGTGGCAAAACAAAATGGCGGCCTAGTGAAATGTAAAAAAAAATATTATACTATGTAAGCATCAACTTGTAATACTTGGTATGAATCCAAGATGGCGGAACAAAATGGCTGTTTAATTAAAAATTTAAAATTTTATGAATAATTTCAAAATTCAGCCTGAAAATCGATTTAATGAACTGATTTCAAATTGTATGCTATAACCAACTATGGTACAGAAATTTGTTTCATCCCAAATATTTCGAAGAACTCAAGATTCCGAGTTCGAAACCTGGTAAAGACACGCTTTTTTAAAATTAAACAAATAATAAAGCCACTGCGGACTTAATTAAATAAGCGAAGAAAGGGAGGGTTCTAACTGATAAAGGGGAGGGGCCAAGGTGACTGGTGTTTTTTTGAATGTTCTAAAAATACCAGAACGGACCTTAAATTTCCTATTTCCTTATGGGGATTTACATAAAAAAGTCAAAATTTTTATTTCAGAAACAGTATCATTTATCTACTGACTCTGTCAGTGAAATGCGTGGAACAAACTTTTAAAAAAGTAATTATTAAAGTGAGAATTAGAAGAGAGTTAATTAAACTTTCTGTTATTACATTTCTATTAAATATCCATTAAGTAAAAATTCCAATAGTCTAAAATTTGTTTTTATACGACAATAATTACAATATTTTTATAAGGTAATATTGATAATATCATATCCTGCTCATTAACCTTTGAGATCCATAAATGGCAAAATTATAAAAAACAAATAAAAAAAAAGATTGCTGGCAGCCATTTTGTTCGATGAATTCGGTGATATTATATTTAAGATAGAAACAAAAATTGTTTTTATTGGGATGAAATTCAGAGACTCAGACACAAAGAATTAAATTTACGTATAAGTGGTTTTATTTTCCTTTGCAATTATATTCTGAAATAAATCCATTTTTAAATTTCACTTTGCTATAAATTACAAAAAGTTTCTGCGTACATATAGATATTTTACAGCAATTAAGAGAACGGCATTGTTTTAATGGACACGAAGACATACGATTAAAAGTAGAAAATAATTAGACCACAGAAAATTACACTCCTACTAAAACATCCAATACGAGATAAGTGTATGAAACATTAAAGAAATTTAGGTGAGGACAATAACTTCACATCGCAGCAAACCCACCTCATCTTTATGGACTTCAGAACAATTACTCATTAATTAGCAGAGCCGTCAGTACTTCAAGTAAGATACTTGGAAAAAGTAATTCAAATACTTTTTGGTATTTAAAGTGAACTGTACTTCAAATACATTTTATTTTTATTGCACAAAAGTAATTGAAACACTACCAAAAATACTTCAAGTAACGAAAAAGTATTTCAAATCCTTGAGTTCAAACAATATAGAAGATCCGTTTGCATTTGCTACTGCTGCTCTCTTATTGGTGAAAAACTATAAGCCCCCTTTGCCGCATAGCAATATTAATTGTTCCGCCGTGACCCGACATGTTTCGCAAGCATCTAAAAAAAAGTCGGCCCGTAGTAGAATGTAACTTGTGGTTTTTGACTCGAGAACGGGATAAATTAGATAAGAACTTTTCAGGATTACTTTTATCACGTCATCTTACACTTTGCACTATCCGTTTAGTTTGTAATGAGTATATGCAATCAATTAAAAACTAGTATAGTTAACGGGGTGTTCTTAACTAGGTTTGTTTATAAGAAATCAAAATGGCGGAAATATTACGCCATTATGTCCAACATAAAAAAAAAATAAATATTATAAAAATATATATAATATATATCATATATATATATATATATATATATATATATATATATATATATATATATATATTTATTTATTTATTTTACATTTTCATTTTTCTTTCAGTTTTACCACGTATTTTATATGCATTCGCCAAAATCCCTATGGGTTGCAATCGGAACTGTCCGGAGCCCCAATAGGTGGCGCCAAGTGTTATTCTTGGCACTTGGAACTGTTCCACTTACATAGACGTTTTCATTTTTGGTTGTGTCACATCGTCACATATATGAACACTCTTGTGTCAGAGATCGCCCAGGAGCTTTTAGCAATTGGGTATCCCTGCCGCAAGCGTCATTAGACTGATCTCAAGGACTACTAAGAACAGCTGCGTAGACTCAAATAAGCAATGCCAGCATACCAAGAAGAAACCTTAAAACTCATTTTCTGTAACACCTGCTGCCAAAGGGTCAGGAAAACAGACGTCCTAGAACTCCTGGAATAACATCGCCCCTTTGTTCTAGCAATACAGGAGATAAAACTTAAAGCCGAAATAAGAATGAACTTCCCAGGATATCACATCTACAGATACGACCCTCTAGGTCACCGAGCCATAAGAGGAGTCGGTATCCTGGCCAGAAAAGACGTTCTACATTCCTTCCTGGGTTTGAGGATGTGGAACTAGACGCCATCTCCATAGAGGTCAGCGCACATAGAGGACCGATTAAAATCACCTCTGCGTATCACCCCCCATCACAGGAACTGCTGGATGAGAACATTGAGCATTTAGCAAGAGGATGAAGAGCCAAGATCATCATTGATGACTTCAATTGCAAATCTGGAGAATGCCATTGCTCCCATACCAATGCAAATGGTCGCAAGGTGTCCAAATTATGCGAAGACCACAGACTCGCCATAATAGGACCAGAGCATATAACACACCTCCCTCGTGGAAACGGGAGACCAACTGTGTTGGACATTGCACTTCTGAAAAACATCAGGGAAGAGCTGGACATAAACACTCTGAATGAGGGTATATCCGATCACAACCCGGTACTCGTGCAGCTAGGAGGAAACCTCAACAAAGTGAACCACAACACCAAGAAAACGACCGACTGGAAGGCCTATCAAAGACATCTGAAAGCTGCAATCGAAATCCCTGAGATCCGCGCTCCTCAAAAAAAAAGCCTTCCAAGAAAATACAGTAGTGGAAGACATAAGGACGCATCGACAAACCGAGGAGCTTCCTGAAAATCTTAGAGATTAGATCAGGACTAACAGACGGCAACGCAGGATCTACGTCAGATCCCACGAGGAACAGGGGACTGCTCGAAACCGACACTCCCAAATTCTGAGAGATCGGTTACAAGAGCACAGAAACACAGTAAGTGGCAGGAAAAACTCAGATCCTTAGACACGTATCACCAAACAGCCTGGCAGATGCAACGTGCTCTTAGAATGGACAAACGTCCTATTCCTCCTCTCCAAGGTGTAAACGGCCCAATCTACACCGATGAGGACAAAGCCTTAGCGGACGCTATAGTCCAACAAAGTCAGCTAAATCAACATTCAGAGGAGGACGAAGAGCACACCGAAGAGGTCTACGACTCAGTTAGAGACTTGGATGCTTCGATTTTACCACAACAAAATCCACATTCTGTTTCTCTCGGGGAAGTTCGAGGCAAGGGTCAAGAAAGCCTCTGGAGCCGACGGCATCACCAACAAGATGCTGAAATACTTCTCCAAGAAAGGATACAGTGCGATGACCAACATCATCAACTTCATCATAAGAACATGCCATTTCCTCAGCACATGGAAAAAGGCAGAGGTCATCGTCATCGAAAAACCAGGAAAAGACAGGACACAACCACAAAACTACAAGCCCATCAGTCTACTTCTTGCTTTAAGCAAAGTAGCTGAAATAGCAATTGCCAGAAGACTGAAAGATGAGTTTCAAGAGCTAGATGCCATCCCAGATGAGCAATTCGGCTTCAGGGCAGGGCGCTCATTTGAACAATAGGTACGCAGAATCACAGAGTACATCACCAAAGGGTTCAATAACAGAGACGCCACATGAGCAATTTTCCTGGACATCGAAAGAACCTTTGACAGAATGTGGCACCAAGGCCTGGTCCACAAAATGTCAGTGGCTGGATACGAGAGAAGAAATATAAAGCTTATCAGGAGCTATCTGAATGACATATCATTCACAGTCAAGGTGAATGACTCACATTCACCTCCAAGAGGACTAGTAGCTGGAGTACCACAAGGGTCAGTGCTGGGACCCATACTATACTCCATCTTCTCTCAAGAAGAAGAGGGCATAACGGCACTTTACGCTGATGACACAGCCATCCTACACCAAGGCAGAAGCACCCAGATCATGGGTTGACGACTGCAAGAGGACATTGATAACCTTCATGACAGCAGTAGCAGCAATCCTATTCCAGACTGGCTCCAAGAGCCAGAATCCAAGTTGGAGACGTAGAAATATCTTGGTCAAACGAGGCCAAGAACCTAGGGATGACCATGGATATAAGCTTGACATGGAACAATCATATCAACGCTGCGAGGACAAAAACCAGACAAGCAATGAATAAACTTTTTCCATTGCTCTGTCGGAAAAGCGAAGTGGGACGGGGGACCAAACTGTTACTGATCCAAACAGTAGCTAGGAGCCAACTCACCTATGGCTCCACATCCTTCGGATACGCTTCTAAATCCCACCTTATGAAGTTGAAGAGGACTGAAAACAAACTTATTAGGATGGCAGCTGATGCCCCATGGTTTATCAGGAATGGGGAGGACCTGCAGCGTGATCTTCAATGGACACCTATTGGAGACTTCATGCGGCAAACGGCCACCCGAGCCTTCAGGGCAGCTGAAAACCACCCCAATGAAAACCTACGCGAACTGGTAGACTATGATCCACTAGCTACGGCCGGGCTCCTGCACTAATATACTCAAGGATGGAAGTGGTCAAATCGAAATTTCTGAGTCTCCGTGATCCTCAGAAATTAGATCTTGCTCACAGAACCCCTTAGTGTATAAATAAGTGGCCAACAAACTCCAAGAAGAGGACTCCCAGGTACCTGGCTCCTGCGTGAGTTGCAGCTAAACCTGAGGTAAAAGAAAAGGGATCCCAGGTACCTCAACTGGCTCCGGCCTGAGCTGCAGTTGAACCTGAGGTAAAAGAACACCACACCTCAGCCTCAACACTTCAGGATCACGGAACAGCAGTGTCGCTGAGGGCCCAGAAAAGGATCCAGAAATGAAGACCACCAGGCGTATTGGACGGAGGGACACTGGCAACGGTAGACTGGACTACGGGACAGTAGGACGTAGGCAGCGGCAAACCGGACAGACGAAAGGAGGAGAGCGGAAAAATACCTCAACCTAGTAAGACGACACTTTTTTTTATTAATAATCTCTTTTATTTCAGATGTCTACAAGTATCGAGAGGTGGCAAAAACATCCTGCTAAGAGAGGATCTCTCCCCACGACACAGTGAAGACCATGTCCTTTATAGGAGTTTCTCCCGGAAGGATGGCATCAACCCCATCGAAGGCTCCTTAGCTAGTCCAATGATGGTCCAACTGATGGGGGCCCGTTGGGGTTTAGTGGGTATTGTTGACTGTGACAGGTGAGAACCTGATAGAGCAACGAGTCCTACACTGTTTCCCCTTCTACCGGAAGCCTGCTTCAGAAATCGATATATATATATATATATATATATATATATATATATATATATATATATATATATATATATAACACGCACATTTTTGTTGTCCTAAATCAAGAAATAGTGTAAAATCGAGTTTGTAACAAAGTGCAGACATTTTTCATTCACTTTTTTAAGGTATGCGTCGCTGACTTGACTTCAAGATGGATATTTTGGCAGGAAGGACTTTTTAATACGACATAGGTCCAGAAATTCGCAAATATCTCCTAAATAGTTTAAGAAACTGTAAAAATGGGTAAAAATCGATAACGAGTATATATTTTAGGGACTCTACCCAAATATTGTAAGTTCTAATCTATTTCATTCCGAATTTTGTTAACCAAACGAACGTAATTATAATAAAAATAATACGTAGTTTAGTGGGCAAACATGATATCGGAGGAAATGCTTGCTTCGTTATACATAGGTTTCAGAAGTAGTTTTATTTATTGTTGTATTCGGGATACTATATAAAGGGTAGCTTATTTTAATTAATTTGTTTTTATGTTTTTTTTTGCTGTGTTAATATATTAGCTCTATTTAGACGGTTTTTTTTTAATAATTTATACTTGATTAAATACAAGATTTCTTTAAATTGTACAATTTTTATAGTGTAGCATTCAGATATATAGTGTCTTTAAAGATAAGAAAAAGGTATCAAATTTGGTATATTTATAAATTAGCAAGAATGGGCTGAATGCAGTAGAATCAATAAGTTCTAGTGCATATAGGGGAAATATTACTCTGGCGTTAAGTTAAATAGTTTTTCCGAAAAAAAAAATGTTCGGATTGTATTTTAAAACGAGTATTTCCCAAGTAATAGCACAAAAGTAGCAAAAAAATAAGTATTTATTTTAAAACTGTAATACTCGAGCAATAAATCAGCTTTGTTTTTGTTCCTCTCTTTGACTGATTTTGACGTAAGTGGAAAAATCCCCAAGATCTCTCACTCTTTTGCTAAAAAGTTTGAGTTACCATACCGACGTAATGTATGTCATATTTACACGTATTTTTTAGGTATTAGTATTGCTAATAAAACTGGCACCTTGTTAAATATTTTGTTTTCTGTTTGCATAATTGAATTGTAATTTATTTTGTATGCTAATGTTTTTGTCAACTATCTCCCTTGTCTGGCTGTTTCTGGTTATGCTTAGCGCGAAACAAGAATATACATTTTATATATGATACTTCTACTTTCGATATGGCTTTGCAGATCAGCAGAATTCAAATCGTATCATCTACGATGCATGCAGGCACATTGAAAAATAGTGCATTAAAAAATTTAAATCGCAATTGTGCAAAAACTAATATTCCCACAGGGCCTGATTTTGGTATGTATAAAGTAAATATCAATAACTCCTAGTTTGCAAAGGGCCTTCGCTACAACTTGAAAAATAACGAAGATATGAATTTTAGAAAAAATCCTGATTGTTTCGGTTTTTTTCTCTTGTTCTAATGATCCGATCAAGTCGTGTAACCATATCACTTTGTTTATAATTTTATTCTCTACAATTCGTCTCTCATTTCGTTATACCATTAAGATTGCTTTATTACTTTTGATGTTTGATGTACCTTCAGTAACAGGTTGGAGAATATTCAAAATAGATTTATAAATTATTTGTCTTATAGACAAAAATTTGTTATACCTAATAACGATATTTTTCTGGCACGAAATCACTTTCACTTGATGTCACTAGAGAGTAGGCGGAAGAATTTGTATGATATACTTTTTTTTTATTTTAAATGATTTTATAGATTGTTCCAATATTCTGGAACAAATTAATATTAATGTCCCCCAAAGGTCTTTAAGTACGAGAGAATTATTTCACGTGCCTTTTAGACACACATACTCAGCTCAGAACTCGCACCTGGATGGTAAATAGGTCATTACCTTATGGTTAGTAGAAGAATTCTAAACTTTTAATGATTTTTTTTTATTATAATATGTGTATACTTCAGTAGATACAGTATGTATCTGTTTGTGTCCCTTTTGCCCAAAAATAAATAAGCCAAAAACAAAAGAAAACGAACGTTATTACATGTTTAATTCCCTCGTAAAAGGCAAGTATTGTAATCGTGAAAAAATCACCCTCCGAGACCTTTTGAAATTTTCACTTTTCAGGGTTCCTAGGTGCTGAAAAACATGTGTTCTCATTCCGTCAGTCTGTCTGTCGGTCTGCCTGTTCACGGCATAGCTAAAAAACTACTTACATCATATGGGGATGACCTGGTAACATTTTGGTAAAAATCCGGTATGACGAAACACAATGCCGACCAAACGAAATATTAAAAAATTATTAATAATAATTTATACTGAAAAACCACTTTTCCAATTTCTTTCAAAATTTGCACAAAAATCAAGTGCTATGTAGAAATTAACTGGTAAAATTTTGATACGAATCCAAATTGGCGAAACAAAATGGTGGCTTAATCAAATATTTAAAAATTCTGCCTGAAAAAACTAGTTAATGGATTGATTTCAAATTCAAATTGTGCAATAATTAATTGTAGTTTAGAGGTGAACTGGAATAATTGTGGTTCGAACTCAGGGTGACAGAACAAAATTGCAACCACATTAAATTTTTGTAATGTAAAAAAAAATCACCCTTTTACATATCTTCATGTTTTAGCGTTCCTAAATGCGAAATATTTAAACAATGTTTTAAAATTTCAGGAATGTATTCCTATACATCTCATTAAATATTTCTAAAAGAAATTTTTTAGCAAAATAACCCATATTTTGCAATAGGGGATAGCAAATATCATCCAGACCTGGAGAAGTATGTTCTCTTTTTTTAATGGCTTTATTTAACTCTTCTAGTGAAAAGAGAA
This sequence comes from Kuschelorhynchus macadamiae, assembly GCA_030620095.1. Classification (NCBI taxonomy): domain Eukaryota; kingdom Metazoa; phylum Arthropoda; class Insecta; order Coleoptera; family Curculionidae; genus Kuschelorhynchus; species Kuschelorhynchus macadamiae. The sequence continues at coordinate 1,932,669 of JAUTXW010000379.1, forward strand.
TTGTGAGAAAATGGTTATGTAAAAAATTAAGAGTCGCCAGATAAATTATTTACGCTTGGAGGCGCCAGTTTTGATAAAAAATTTTCAGCAACCTCTGATGGCATGTTAATTGTTTTACTCTTGTTGTTGCGTAGACGTTTAACAGTTTTCAATATTTGACTAATTGGGGTTTCTCTGCTTATACTATTACAGAATTTTTTCCAACGGTTTAAAGCTTTCTGTTTGAATAACCGTTTAGATTGGACAGCAATTTTTCGATAGTTTTGGTACATTTTTAAGGCAGACTTTCTTTTTTCTAAAATTTTTGAACACTCGTCGTCCCACCAAAGTGGTTTTCATGCCTATCCGGAATAAAAGGTCGATTTTGTTTGATAGCATTAGTAGCACAAGTGTTTAGCGAGTCAAGAAAAAATGTTAACTTTTCATCTACAGAGTTCCAGATCGGAGAAGCCAGAATATAGCCCTCTAGTTCACTAGTGAATAAATTCCAATTGGCTGTGGACAGCCTCCATTTACGAGTGGGGTATATAAATTCATTAGGCAAATCGTGGATTTTGAAATTAATTAAAATAGGAAAATAGTCAGAACCTAATGAATCGGGATGGGTCTGCCAACTCAACTCCGGACCTAACTTGCTGGAAACAATTATTATATCAATACAATATATAATAGAGGTATTTGGCAGAGATATTCTAGTTCTTTCACCTGTATTAAGTACAACTATATTACTAAGGTTTATAGCGCCAGCCAGTATATAACCGTCAAAATTTGCCGAATTAAATCCCCACAATCCAAGATGGGCATTAAAATCTCCACCGATAACAATATTTGAAAATAATGAGAAGATTTCTGTCCATTCTTTAAGAGATACTTTAGTTGAGGGGGACTATATATCGACAAAAAATTATACCAGCGACTGTTAAAGTAAACTTTAACGTCACATATTTCTGGTAGATATTTAGATTCGATTTTTAAATCTTGATACGTCAAATAGGAGGCTATACGAATAGCAACTCCTCCCTTACCATCAGTCCTATCCTTCCTAACAATGTTATAACCTGCAATTTGAAAATTTAGATTTGGTTTAAACCACGTTTCAGAAATTAGTGCTATATGAAATTTGTTGTCGCAGAGAAATTTTTGAAAACTATGTTTATTAGACGTAAGGGACAGCATGGTAGCATTCCACTGTACGATTTTTAGCATTTTAATGAATCAGAAAAATGATCTATTATATTAGCTATTTTATATTTTATATCGTTCTCTAACTCTGTCAGATTAATCAAAGAATTATTACTGTTTACTATTGTATTGATAAAAGATCTTGTGTAAAATATGTCATTTTTTCAACTAGTTTTGTTTTATATGTCATGAATTCTTCTCTGTAGGGGTTTGGCAATATATAGGATCCACTAGAAGAAAGAGTTGTTTTTGTTCTTTTAGAGACGGTATTTTCGTTGGTCTTCATTTTTCTCTTTTTTTGAAAATTCATTATTGTAAGTAACTGGTTGACTTAGGGAGAATCTGGAGGAAACTTTTGGTTTATGAATAAAATGTTTATTATTAGGAGGTTCCAAAGGTGGATATTCATTTAGATTATCTAAAAGTTGGTAACGATTTTGCGTTAAGACTCTAGAGAATGAATGCCTATCTTTCATTATTATAGCTCCAGCAAAACTCAAATTGTAATTAGCAATAGTTTTTTTAATATTTTTTTGATTGTTGTATTCTTGGCATTCCTTGGACTTAGCGCCATGTTCATCAGAACCACAGAAAATACATTTCGTTATGCAGGACTGTGTAACGTTATGGGTTTCTCCACAGTTAGCGCACTTTTTTTACCCCTGCAATTCTGCTGAACATGTCCAAACCTTAAACAATTTAAGCACTGTATATATAACTATAACTTTAATGTCCTGTGTAACCAAAACCTTTGAGAGGTTAATTAAATTTAGGTTAGAATATTGGTTATATAACAACAATACTGCCTTCTAATCAATATGGATTCAAAGTAGGTGTAGGTACCAATGATCCAATAGCTCATTTAGTTACTGATATTCAACTGGAACTTACTGATAATAAGTGTACAGGAGCTTTATTCATTGACATTTAGGGTGCTTATGGGAGTGTTATTCTCTAAATACTTAGAATTAAATTAAAAACCCTTAGTATACCGGAACAACTGGTTAATACAATATTAAACTTATACAATAATAGGCAAGTTTATCTTAAACATGGTAATAACAAATTAGGACCTAGAACCACTTCAGTGGGCATACCACAAGGGTCAGTGTTGAGTCCTCTTATTTTTAATTTGTATTCTTATGATTTCCATTCATTGTGGCATGATAATATTACTGGACTACAATTTGCTGATTTCGTAGTATATAGTACCACAAAAACCTTTCAAGACAGCGTTACTAAACTTAAACACATATCTTATTGCATACAAGACTGGTGTTTATTAAGTAGTTTCTCATTATCTAACAATAAATCATCTGTGGTATTCTTCAGTCGAAAAAGAATTCCGAACATAACAGATATAACTTTAAACAATATTAATTTCCCAGTCAGTAGCAACTATAAGTATTTGGGTGTTGTAGTGGATAGAAAATTACTCTGGAAGGAACACATATCTCACATAATTAATAGGGCAGAAAAGGGTCTTAATTTGTTAAGACAAGTATGTCGATTTCATTGGGGAGCACCACAGGAGGTGGCTCTGTTATTCTATAGGGCATTCATAAGATCATTTCTTGATTACGGTTGTTTGTTCTACAGTTCGGCAAGTAAAACACATCTTTTAAAAATTGACAGAATTCAATACAAATCTATTAAAATATGTATGGGTGTTATGTCATCTTCTCCGAATATGGCTACTTTAGTAGAAGCTTTAGAACCTCCATTAAATCTCCGGAGAGAATATCTAGCCTCAAAATTTTTATTGGAATTTTACATGAAGAACAGTCAACTAACTACTAAAATATATCAATTATTTATCAACAATCTCACGGACCGCTACTGGCAAAAAAAAAGTACTCCAGTTTTGGCTTTGGTATTTGAAAATTGTACCAAAAGTAAATACCTAAATTTCACTGACCCAAAATCTAAAACTCTATTTGAAATAAACTACAAGGCTATTTTTTACCAATTAGATGTATGTTTCCCCAATTATCCTTAAGATAACAATCAGTGTAACAATAAATTGAAAGAAATCTTATCAAAATACAAACCTGGTACTGTAGTAGTATATACTGATGGCTCAAAAACCTCCCATCAGACATCGGCAGCATTCTGTATTCCTAGGTTGAACTATCAACAATCAGTTATTATTAATAAAGATTACAGCATATTTTGTGCTGAAGCTGCGGCAATATATTACGCTATCAAATGGGCAATCACACAAACTGCCACTCATATTTTAATATGTACTAAGAATGGACGCCGGCCATAACTCGCTAACCGTTAATCATATAACTTGGGGGAAAAAAAATTATTAGCTAAATCGACTAAGAGAAATCGCTGGAAAATATTTTGAAGTTCCGCATATGGCCGCTAGGGGGCGCAACTGTTATGGTCAATCAGAAAAAGGGCTGTTTCTTAAAAAATATTCATGTAAAGGTATATTATAAATACTGCCATCGTAAAGAGTAGAAAAATTGTGATTTTTTTGTTAAGGATATTTTGCTCTATCTCGTAAAATGTAGTGGTGGGGGAAGGTCAAACATGTTTTTATTTAAATATCAATAACTCCGTTATAAGTCAACGGAATTGAACAAACTAGGTCTCGTTTAAAAGAGCAGCCCATCTTAACTAATAATCTGATGTAAAAAAAAATCCGATTTGATTTCGCCGTGGTAACTAGAGGGCGCTGATTGACATCACAACAATTATTACGCATTATTTTGAAAATTTTAAATAGCACGCTATATCTCTTTTAACACAATTTAATAGAGGAGGAAATTCTCAATAAGTCAGTGCAAATTTCAGCTTCCTAACTTTTTTCAAACCGGAAATATAAATAAAACAAATATTAGGGCGCTGGGTACGCAACATCTCCCTAATCTGTATGGACATAGCCTACATCACAATAATTCAGTAATAATACCACAGATAATATTCAACGCAAATCGCTAAAAATTATACTAATGTTCTGAAATAACCACCAGGTGGCGCAGTAGGAGTCAATAAGTGCAATATTAAATTTTCATTATAATGGGAAATGAAAGCCATTTAAATGGAACGTGTGAAAGAAACGATAATAAAAATATAATTCAATTAATGCCGCCCTAAATGTTCAAATTGTCGGCCATCGTTTTCGATGCACTTATGCATCCTATCTCGCGTGGATAAAACTGCAGCCTCCAGTTCACCAACTGAAATAGTATTTATACAGTCTCTTATTCGCTGAATCATATTTTCCCGTGTAGTGGGTCTGGTGGCAAAAACTAAATCTTTCACTCGACCCCATAAATAAAAATCTAAACACGTTAGGTCGGGTGACCTAGCTGGCCATGGAAGGGTGCCGCCTCGCCCTATCCATCGGCCAGGATAGTGGGCATCTAAAAATTCCCGAACGTTGACGGCGAAGTGCGCTGGACAACCATCGTGCTGGTATACCAATCGTTGTCGGACGTTCAGAGGTACGTCCTCCAACAAAATCGGCAATTCCTCCCTTAAAAATCTTAGATATCTCTCACCATTCAATGGATTATCGAAAAAAAAATGGTCCGATAATTCGTCCGCCTAAAATCCCTGCCCAACAATTTACAGACCAACGGCCTTGGTGCTGGACTTCGCGCATCCAATGTGGATTTGTTCTGGACCAATAATGTGTATTGTGAAGATTGACACGTCCATCGCTCTGGAAGGTAGCCTCATCGGTCCACAATATTCGCCTCAGAAATTGCCGATCTTCCCTCATTACACCCAAAAGCCAGTGACAATGGTTTAGTCTGTGATCAAAATCTGCAGCAGTCAATTCCTGATGCAGCACTAAGTGATATGGATGTAACCTAAAACAAGATGAAGATATTTAATTGATGTTCCAGGAAATTATTGGTTTTCTAGGCTTAAAGACCTATGTGACATCAGAATCACGTGACTTTTGTTAAAAAATATGTCCAGTTTATATTTGCAATGTCGTTGCTTACCTGTGCTCTTTGAGTATATTTTGAACAGTGGTTCGCGTTACTCCTAGGTCTAGCGCAATAATTCGAGTACTTAGTTGAGGATTAAACTCGATATACGCTAGCACATTAATTACATTCTCTTCGGTGCGTCCTCTGCGTTGTCTGCGGTATACGGGAATATGCACGTTTCCAGTGGTTCGCACACGTTGGATCACTCGAAGAAAAACCTTTTTACTTGGGTGGCGTCTCTGCGGATATTCCTGCGCATATACTCTTGCAGCAACCGTAGCATTTCTCAAACATTCAAAATAAACACCTATCATGTCGAATAGTTCTTGATTTGTATAAATCATTTTGTTCTTAACACAACGCAACACGAACAATAACAAATCTTGAACAAGAAAAATACGAACTACAACAATAACATGAACAACAGCAACTAGAAAAACTCAAAAAACACGAAAATCTCGGACAAAAACGCGAAATGATAGCAATACTATTAGGAAATTCAAGAACGATAAATAGCAACTAAAAGGCACTGACAAGAAACTATTGTTTATTTTTTGACGTATTACTTTCCATTTTGTTTTCACAGCCTACTATTTTTTTTGCTTGATGTAGCAGAAAATTGCTAAGGAATTATTATTTATCTATGTTTTTAGTTTATTGTTATTCTTGTGCATAAATTGTCGATTTTAAGAAAGACGGAGATTTGCAACGGTCGAATATATTAGGATTTTTCTTATTTATTACCTTATAATATCTAACTTACTGAAAATAGAGTAAACTACAAAAAATATAGAGAAAAGTAAAATTGCGAGTAAAACTATGCTTATTAACGTCTACTGCGCCATCTGGTGGTTATTTCAGAACATTAGTATAATTTTTAGCGATTTGCGTTGAATATTATCTGTGGTATTATTACTGAATTATTGTGATGTAGGCTATGTCCATATAGATTAGGGAGATGTTGCGTACCCAGCGCCCTAATATTTGTTTTATTTATATTTCCGGTTTGAAAAAAGTTAGGAAGCTGAAATTTGCACTGACTTATTGAGAATTTCCTCCTCTATTAAATTGTGTTAAAAGAGATATAGCGTGCTATTTAAAATTTTCAAAATAATGCGTAATAATTGTTGTGATGTCAATCAGCGCCCTCTAGTTACCACGGCGAAATCAAATCGGATTTTTTTTTACATCAGATTATTAGTTAAGATGGGCTCTTTTAAACGAGACCTAGTTTGTTCAATTCCGTTGACTTATAACGGAGTTATTGACATTTAAATAAAAACATGTTTGACCTTCCCCCACCACTACATTTTACGAGCAAAATATCCTTAACAAAAAAATCACAATTTTTCTACTCTTTACGATGGCAGTATTTATAATATACCTTTACATGAATATTTTTTAAGAAACAGCCCTTTTTCTGATTGACCATAACAGTGGCGCCCCCTAGCGGCCATATGCGGAACTTCAAAATATTTTCCAGCGATTTCTCTTAGTCGATTTAGCTAATAATTTTTTTCCCCCAAGTTATATGATTAACGGTTAGCGAGTTATGGCCGGCGTCCATTCTTAGTTGGCCACCCCGTACAGGGTGGTCAGTTAAGGGTAGCGAGCGGCCATATTTCATAAGATATTGGTCGTATAGATTTGAGAAAAAAAATTCATAATAAAAGTCGCCAAGAGAAATTGCTGAAAATTATTTTCGAGTTTGTCAAACGTCCGCTAGATGGCGTAACAACCAACACCAAGTAGAAAAATGGGGTTTTTATAGAATTTTGCCTAATGAAAATATATCGATGGTATCATTTTCATATTTAGTGACCATTTCCCTACACTTTTTGTCTAAAATGTTTTGTTCTATATATCAAAATAAAGCGGTGGTGGAAGTTCAATTGTTTTTTCAAACAAACCAAGATATCTACCGTTTCTTTTGACCGATTTTAGCAAACTTAGGCTCATATGAAAGAGTATAATTTGCACTACAAAACGCTTATTTGGTTTTGAATTTTTGACTTATGCTGGCGTTAACTGAATTAGTAGCATATTTTTTAGTTTTTTAAAAAAAAAAATAAATGTAATGGTATATTCATTTTTACATATTTTAAAAGGGGATAAATTTCTCTATAATTTAATGAAAATAATTTATCATCTACCTTTTTTTGAACCGTTGATATTGACCAAAATATTATTTTATTTTATTAAAAAATGGCACGCCACTGCTTTTTGTCAAAATAAAAATCATTTTCGTAATCACTTATTAGTTGCTAACAAAAAGAACCTCTTGACTTTTTTTTGTTAGACGAACGGTTTTGGATTGAAAAAATAAGATGTTTAACAATGAAAAATCTTAATAAAACTGTCCAACAACAGCAGGAGCAATAACACTAAAAACAAGAACATGGAACTTTAAAAATAAACGTTAAAAATAAATTAATAGTTTTGTCGTAAATGTTCAAAATGTTGTCTATTATTTTGAATGCACTGGTCCAATCTCGTCTGGATGGAGTTGACAGCTGTCTCAATTTCCGCTCTTGGTATAATATTTATGGCGTTTTAAATTGGGACTATCATGTCTTCTCGAGTAGTTGGTCGAGTTTTATACACCAAATTCTTTATTCGGCCTCACAGATAAAAATCAAGGCAGGTTAAATCGGGGGACCATGGTGGCCAGAGAAATATACTGCCTCTACCACTCCAACGGTTAGGAAAATGCCTGTTCAAAAAATCTTGCACATTTCGTGAATAATGTGCCGGGCATCCGTCTTGTTGAAACCACATGTTTCTTCTTACTTGTAAAGGCACATTTTCTAAGAGTCCTGGTAAATCGTTAAATAAAAAGTTCAAATACATATCACCGGTTAGATTGCCATTAAAGATGTGCGGACCGATAATAGCACCATTAATAACACCGCACCAGACGTTGACGCTCCATTGACCCTGCTGATAATCTCCACGTAACCAGTGTGGATTAGTGTCCGACCAGTAATGCACGTTATGAAGATTTACCCTGCCATTACTGCAAAACGATGCTTCGTCTGTCCACAATATTTGTGACAAAATATGATGGTTTTCCCTAATGAAGTCTCTAAGCCAGTAGCAGTAATCGAGCCTACGTTCAAAGTCAGTGTCATTTAAGGCTTGATGAATCACGATGTGATATGGATGCATTTTAAAATCCATTAATATTTTTATAGGATATTCCTAAATCTCTGGAGATCTCTCTTATGCTTAAATGGGGGTCTGCATGAATATAAGCCAACACATTTATAATGTTATCTTCTCTTCTTACTCTACGATTTCTTCTCAAAGTTGGAATTGGTTGCACTTGGCCATGTTGCCTTAACGTGTCTTCGGAGGGGATAACGCAGTGCATACTGCCTAGAAGCAATCGCCGCATTTTCAAAACATTGAAAATAAATTCTCAACATATCAAAGGGTTCTTCATTCGTAAAAGGCATGATTTGTTGTAAAAATACTTTTTACATAACATTAAATTAGATGTCAATAGCAGGAACTATCAAAATGAATATCAACGTCATTGACAATTTGGTGTTTTGTTTCTTAACGTAGATCATGGCCTGCTTCGCTTAAATGCGATGTTAGTTAAGTTTGATTTTTAATTTAATTTATGAAATAATAATAATTATTAATATTAAATTATGAACTAAAGCATTCTCTCGCTAATTAAATGATTATTAATGATAAAAATAATAGGTAATAATTTTATTATTGTGAGATGTAATATTTAAAAATAATTTTGAACCTTATAGTTATCATTGTTAAACATCTTATTTTTTCAATCCAAAACCGTTCGTCTAACGAAAAAAAGTCAAGAGGTTCTTTTGTTAGCAACTAATAAGTGATTACAAAAATGATTTTTATTTTGACAAAAAGCAGTGGCGTGCCATTTTTTAATAAAATAATATTTTGGTCAGTATCAACGGTTCAAAAAAAGGTAGATGATAAATTATTTTCATTAAATTATAGAGAAATTTATCCCCTTTTAAAATATGTAAAAATGAATATACCATTACGTTTGTTTTTTTTGAAAAAAACTAAAAAATATGCTACTAATTCAGTTAACGCTATCTAGCGACGCCAGCAAAAGTCAAAAATTCAAAACCAAATAAGCGTTTTGTAGTGCAAATTATGCTCTTTCATATGAGCCTAAGTTTGCTAAAATCGGTCAAAAGAAACGGGAGACATCTTGGTTTGTTTGAAAAAACAATTGAACTTCCCCCACCACTTTATTTTGATATATAGAACAAAACATTTAAGACAAAAAGTGTAGAGAAATGATCACTAAATATGAAAATGATATCATCGATATATTTTCATAAGACAAAATTCTATAAAAACCCCATTTTTCTACTTGGTGTTGGTTGTTACGCCCTCTAGCGGACGTTTGACAAACTCGAAAATAATTTTCAGCAATTTCTCTTGGCGACTTTTATTACGATTTTTTTTTCTCAAATCTATACGACCAATATCTTATGAGATATGGCCGCTCGCTACCCCTTAACTGATCACCCTGTACAGACAGTCAGTCTGTTCTACGAAAGTTGGAAAATTTCTGCCACTCTAAAGATACTTTTCCTAATTGTTTTATATATGGAATATTAGAACTAACCTCTGAGAGAAACAAAAATTTTAAGTTCCTCTGGGTAAAATTACATAATGGAATTAAAGGAAATATCATGGCAGACCACGTTGCAAAATCTTGTAATATCGAGAATAGCATAATGATACAACTTTAATCACCAGTGAATATTTGTCCGCCTTTCGTAACAACATGTTCATCGAGTGGAGAACAGAGTGGCAGGAGTATGGTTTTCATACAAATACTCACTACAGCATAATTCATAACAGTATTCCGCACAGACATTGGTTCCAAAGTACGAATACTAGTCGGGCAATTATATCTTGCATAAGCCGCCTTAAATTGAATCACGTTAGACTACCATTCCATCTATACAAAATTGGAATCGACGAGAGTCCCGACTGTCCGTCATGTGGAGAATATGGATATGTCAGCCATTTTCTGTTTAATTGTAAACAATATGAAAGTGAGTCCAAAGCAATCTCAAAGGTTTTTATCAATAACGGTTTTTCTGCACCTTTATGGCTGCTCGAAATTTTAAAATCAAATAATGTTAAAGTATACAAATACATTTATTTGTATTTCAACAAAATTTATATCAAGCTGTAGCAATAAATATATCCTTTTCTCCAAATCCAAAAGTTTACCTGTGTCTTCAAACCTTTACTTATCCGGTCTACCTAGTATTTTGTAATATTTAAATGCCTCGATCGACCCGAGAACGAGAAGCCTGTGTCCCAGTGTACACTCCTTTTTACCCATCCTCTTTTAACTCAACAACGTATTGATACAAGTCTTAATACACACATAGTACAAACCTATACGGTTAAATATTTCTCCTTTTTATATTTAAAGTAGGTCACATTATATAACTGATTTTATTGTTTTTTTCTATAGTCGTGGCTAAAGCACTCGTATGTAAGGCCATTAACCATACAAAAAAAAATAAATGCGAAATATATCTATCTGTTTGTCTGCGGCGTAGCTTAAAAACTACTTACACGATTGACTTCAAATTTTGGTTTTATATGTAAACCTATAAAAGCTGATAGAAATAACAGCATTTTTAAAAGGAGAATATTTGATGCACACACATCGAGATCAAACAATTGGTGTAGGGGTGAGTTTTTAATGCGTTGTTTCTCGCGGCCAAAAAGATAAAATCTCAAGTTGGCGACTTTTCACCTGCATACAGATTCCCATTTTAAATTCGATATCCAATCAGTCGTTTTTACAGTTAAGTTCAGTCGCGTCGAGTAAAATAATATCGTTTTTCTCGCCACCTTTTAAGGTGCCGATTTACTCTATAGCGTTGGCAGCAAGTTTTTCCTAGTAAAGGGGGACTTAGGGGCCTCATGAAGAAAAAAAATCGTTTTATGACAGCAGAAAATAGTCCTAAAACCAGCTTCAAATAAGAAGCCTTAATACATTTGAATAAAAATTAACGGTGACAGCATGCTTTGTCCTTAAACGTATCAGTATAAAGGGTGATTTAAGGTCCTCACAAAGGAAATTTGTTTGACAGCATGGGTAGTAGTAAAGGGCGTCCTAGGGGCATTACAGAGAAGATTCGTTTATGACAGCATAAAGTAATCCTAAAACCAAATATAAAATTTTAATAAATTTCAATAAAAATAAGCTGTGGTGGCATGTTTTTCCTTTAAACGTAAAAGAGTTAAGGGTATCCTAGGGGCTTCGCAGAGGAAATTCGTTTACGACCCATAAAGTAATCCTAAAACCAATTCAAATATCGTGTTTTAATAAATTTGAATAAAAATTAGAGGTGAAAGCATGTTTTGTCCTTAAATGTACAAGAGTAAAGGTTGTCCTAGGGCCCTCACAGAGAAAATTCGTATATGACAGCATAAAATAATCCTAAAGCTCTAAATATGAAGTTTTAATAAATTTGAATAAACATCAGTGGTGGCATCATGTTTTTCCCCTTAAACGTACAAGAGTAAACGATATCCTACAGGCCCTACAGATGAAATTCGTTTATGACAGCGTAAAGTAATCTCAAAAACCAGTACCAAATATAAAGTCTTAATAAATTTGAATAAAAATTAGTGGTGGCATCATGTTTTATATTCTGACCATCAAATTATTTCCTCCCAGAATAAACTGGTAACATTGTGTTATGAATTCACGATAGCAAAACAAAATGGCGGCTTAATCAAATATTTAAAAAATCAGCCTGAAAAAACTACTTATTAGATTAATATCAAATTTTGTTTAAGCATTCAGTGTGTTATAGAGATAAACTAGTAAATTTGTGGTAAGATGGCAAAAAAAATCAACGTAAGAAATCTTCTTTCAATCGACTTTAAGCTTTTCAGAAAAATTAAATATGATATAGAGATAAATTGGTACGAATTTAACATGGCGGAACAAAATGGCGATGTGTGACTGTAAAAAATGCTTATTCCATTTATTACTTCCCTCGCAAAAGTGAAGTATTGTAATTGTGAAAAAATTTTTCCCATCTTTACGTTTCAGGGTCCCTAGATGTCCAAAAACATGTTTTCTCAATTCAGTCGGTCTGTCTGTCGGCCTGCCTGTCCGCGGCATAACTAAAAAACTACTTACCCGATTGAGTTTAAATTTTGGTAAACAATTCATGTTGTAGCGCCTCTTAATGCTAAATATCATGTTTTATCAATTCCATCCGTCTGTCTATCTGTCTGTCAGGTCGCGGCATAGCTTAAAAACTACTTACCCGATCGCCTTAAAATGTATGTCTCTTTTAAAATGCACATCCCTAATCATAATGATAATGAGATCCTTGCCTTGCTTAATCTGTCTTCAATCACATCGCACCATAATCGACAGGATCTTGTTATGTTCTATAACATACTCAATAGCCATGTGGATGTATCGTACCTTCTGTCCAAAATTGGTCTCCACGTTTCCCCCAGAGTAACCCTCTCTCTGGTTAGTTTTCATGTACCCATACACAGTACAAATTATGGTTTTATTAATTTTATATCTAGGGCTTCTAGATTGGCAAACTGCCTTCCTCAATTAGATTTCTCTTCACGTCCCTCTTCATTTCTTAAAATGTTAAACCGCAACATACCATGAAAGTAATTTTATTTTTAAGTTCAATACTTATACCTTACGTTTATGGATTAGTATTCGTATTTACTATACGTGTATATTAAGCTGTTATTGGTATTCTATTATTATATAGGTTAAATGATACATTGTATATTATCTTATACCTTTACATTTTATATTAATCATTGTAATTGGGCGTTAGCCCGTTGAAAAATAAACAAATAAATAAAATTTAATGGTCATATGGGAATGACCTGGTAATATTTTGATAAAAATCCAATATGGCACATTATGATAGCGGCCTAATGAAATGTTAAAAAATTGTTACCGAAAAACTAATTATCCAATTTACCTCAAATTTTGCAAAAAATATATGTTACTAAATGACTATTTACCGAACCAAATTGGGTCACACTACTTTCTTCCTAATAAAGGGAAAGATTCATAACGAGGGTAACGGAAATTTACCAATTTTTAAATTAAGTGCTTGCTATTTAATGTGTATTATTATTGCTATATCCAGAATATACAGGGTGACAATTTAAAAACTTGAAATGGCCATACCTTAGGAAGGAAAAACTTAATCAAGAAACGCTCAAACTTTCTATAAAATGAAGAGGGAACAAATAAAAGCTTATTATTCGACCCTTATCTGTAACCCCTTGGGCAGGGTGAGATACACCCCTAAAATCTTAAATAGAAAGGGGGGTCGAGTGATACATCATCTTAAAGCTCTTGAAAAATGCTTTCCAGTGGTATCATAGAAAGCTGTTTTTCGTGAAATTCTTCTGTGTTTATTAAAGGAAACAATAAATTAAAACACAATTGTGAAATTTTTTATAATTATTTAATTAAATGTTCAAAATGGTTCCCGTTGTTTTGAAGACAATAATAAAGCCTTTGTTCAAATTCTTCGCGTACATTTGCAAATGTTTCTCTGGATATAGCACGGCATTTCTGAACTATCCTGTCCTTGAGTTGCTCTATTGACTCAGGTTGCGTTTTAAACACCACAGATTTAAGGTGACCCCACAAAAAGAAGTCAAGGGGTGCTAGGTCTGGGGATCTAGGTGACCATTCATCAGCACTTCTTCTCCCAATCTACTGGTTGGGATAATTATCATCCAACCATTGCCTGACGGGAACTACATAATGAGGTGGTGCCCCATCCTGTTGAAAATGTAGTAAGCGTTCTTCTAATGCTAAATTTCCTTGTATGTTCCTCGGATTTTCTAATTCCCGCACTATTACTGGTTCAATAGACCTCTGTAGCATTTCAGCATACATGTCGCCATTTAAATTCCCTTCTATAAATATTGGGCCGATAATTACGTCTCCCAATATACCAGCCCAAACATTAATTTTCTGGTGGTACTGGGTATGCTCTTCTCTAAATACGTGTGGGTTCTCGTCATTCCAGTAACGACAGTTTTGCTTATTAACATTTTCATTCAAATAAAAGGTACATTCATCACTGAAACAAATATTTTTGACTAGTCGCGGTTCTGCCGTAATGCACCAAGTTCTTGCAGTATGCGCAGGTTATAGGGATGAAACTTATGAAATTTAAGTACCTTTCTTATTGTTTCACGAGATAAGCCAGTTGGTGCAGCTGCTTGACGAGTTGATAAAGTTGAATTAATTGCAAACTGCCCCAGAACTTCAATTTGCGCTGCTTCGTCAACTAGTCTCGGTTGATTTTTCTTTTTATTCGCGACAGAGCCAGTTTCTTCAAATTTGGCTACTAGCTGGCGAACATACTCCGGACTTACATTTTAACCTGGATGCCTTTCATTAAATCTTTGTGCTGTCCTTAAGAAACATGGATCCTGAGAACCATAAATGAAAATCATTTCTACACGTTCAGCTGTGTTGTACACCATTATTTAAGATAAGTGCTGCTTTTCGTTTAAACTGAACCAAAAGTCAACTGTTAAAATATCAATACTAATAGTACAAGTTACTTTTAAAGTAAATATTGTGATAATAAAATGCGAATATTCATAAACAAATAAAATACCAGGCTTAAAATGTTTAGAATTCTTAAGAGGCATGCCAGGATATCGGTACCAATCATTTTCAACATTTACTTAAATAAAAATAAAAATGTTCAAAACCGTGTTTTTATTTATTGTTTCCTTTAATAAATACAGAAGAATTTCACGAAAAGTTGCTTTCTATGGTATCATTGAAAAGCATTTTTCAAGAGCTTTAAGATGATGTATTACTCGACCCCTCTTTCTATTTAAGATTTTAGGGGCGTATCTCACCCTGCCCAAGGGGTTACAGATAAGGGTCGAATAATACGCTTTTATTTATTCCCTCTTCATTTTAGAGAAAGTGGCCATTTTAAGTTTTTATTGTCACCCTGTATACAACTTTGAAAATAAGTTAAAGAAGAACATATTATATTACCGCTATTTATTCTTCGTCTAATATGATCATGATCATGGTCTATAAAACAAAATTACGCAATCTGGCAACGCAGACATGTTTATCGATCCCTTCAAGGATCACGGGCAGGTTTGACGCCGCGCGTTAAAAAAGATCGTCCTTCCTCAGGAAGAACAGGACTAGAATGTAAATTGAGTTCGGTCTACCTATCACCTACAATTCGCGATTTCCTACAGATTTTGTGTCGGCCTCTTTCAGTATTGCAACTTGGCTTGACCAGTAACGAAGAGAACGGTAGTCTTCGTGATCTCGGTAATTGCGAAGTATTGTTTGTGTTTTGCTCGTTATTGGAAATTTAGGGATAAACATTATCAATAAGAATTTAAGGTTAGTTTGGCTAGTAATACTTTGATAATTACATTTTTATGTTCATTAAAGGGTCAAATTTTAAAAAAAGTTATTCATTAGTGAAATATATTGATAAGTTACACTTGTCGTTTTATACATTTCTATTTACCCAAATTATTTGAATAATAACAATAAAAACAATAATAATAATAATAATAACAATAAATATTTGCAGTAATTTTTTTGACTTTGAGTAAAACTTATTTAGCCACGATTTGTCATGCTAATTTATTAATAAAGTATTTGGTTATATTTTGAATCGATTAAAGCAGTCGTATGAGCGTTTATTTAAGATTAACCAAACCTAGCCTCAATTAGAACCCAAAACCCACGATAACTCAGGGTTAGGTAAACAGGGACACACACTTCTCACCCTGGGGCCAACTCAGGACGTTTTTTATTACGTAGACAAGACAATTAACAGGTGGGCCCGGATAGGTATAATGTACAGGGTGGCCATTTTATGGTGATACAGTACCTTATCTAGAAAACGGTAATAGATACGACAAAAAGTTAAATACAAAAGTTGTTTGGATTCAATTAAATTTTTATTTTAATTTATTTTTGTTCATACAGGGTGTTTCGTTTTGACGTGACACATGTCAACTTTCTTAATTTAAATGGGACATCCTATATATTATTACATGTTTCGATTCTACTGTTAATTTGCGAAAGTTTTTATAATAACATCTATATTTGAATTCTTTATCGTTTTTGAGTAAATTGAGTTTTTCGATTCTTTTTTTTTTTAAACATTTAAAAAAAAAAAAAAATTTTTACCTATAAAACTTTAATGGAACTGACTAATATCCTAAACATACATTATTAAGGGTTCAATTCAACGAGTTTCCATGCTGGTCTTATCAATTAATATACAGGGTCTTAAAAATGGAGAGCAAAATAAACAGAACTTTAAATGTTAAAATCTCCTGTTTTTCAAATGGAACACCCTGTATATTTTTATTTCATCTGATTCAGCGTTCAATTACCTATCATTACTCATATATATATGTCCTATACCTAAAATGAACAGTTTCGATTTTATTAGCCGTTTTCTGATTTATCCCGGAATTTTGCCAGTAAATGAGATCAGAAACTAAAAAACTCAAGATATGCTTAGGAAGTAACCTAATGCAATTGTTGACGTATGTTGACATTTGCTCTGTTTGTCGTTTTTGTCAAATTTTTGCTGCGAAATTTGTTAAGAAATGGCTTTATATAGTTTAGATGAACGTTTGAAATTATACAACTGTTTCATAAAAAATAATAAAAGTCTAGGGGTAGCCCTTAGAGAATATTCGAGGGAATATCCTAGTAATCGAGTTCCCTCTAGGACTATATTTTTTCGAATGCGTGATTTGGAAAATGGTGTGCTTAAAAACTCTAAGAAAAATCGTCCCAATTTTGTCCTCACTGAGGAAAAACAACTGGAGATTTTACTTTATTTCGAGGAAGATGATGAAAGATCCAAAGAGATGCTGACAGAGACATTGCAGGTGTCAGTAGAGGAAGTATTCAAAAAACACTGCAGGTGAATGGTTATCATCCTTATAAATTTCTTCCAACTCAGTTATTATCACAATTAGACTTTAATGAAAGATTGACTTTTTATTGTGATACTATGGAGGCAGTTCGAAAATGTGTTTTTTTCAAAAGTGCTTTGAACTGATGAGGGCTCATTTAATCGAAAAAACACTCATTACTGGTCTCAAACTAATAAACATCTAATAAAAGCAATTAAAAAACAAGGCCGTCAAACCGTAAATGTGTGGTGCGGAATTATTTGCGACCATATTATCGGACCAATATTTTTTGACTGGTCGTTAAATGGCGAAAGATACTTGGAGCTGCTTAAGAATGAAATCATGCCCCTTATCAACGACTTGCCAGCAAATATTCGAGAAAATATAATTTTTCAGCAGGATAGAGCCCCTTACCACAAGGTTGCACCGGTAGTAAATTTCCTTAATCAACATTTTCCATTGTGGATAGGAAGATATGGTTTAATATCCTGGCCACCACGAAGCCCTGATTCAAGCCCTTTAGACTTCTTTTTGTGGGGTGCAATAAAAAATAAAGTTTATAAAAATAGATCTAATAATAGAAATGAGTTAAAAATAAAAATCAGGGAAGAGATCAATAATTTTAATGCATCTAATTAGGTAAGGAACGCTATTCGAAAAAATAGAGGCTATTTACACTTCATGTATCGCAATGGACGGTGGCCATATTAAAAATTTTTTATAATGTGTTTTAATCATGTTTAATACTCAGTTAGTTATTAGTTATACCGTGTGGCACAAGATATTTTTTTTGTCTCTCCCTTAGTTTCGTAAACATTAAATAATAAGAACATAAATTACATAATATTTCACTTTTATTTGTATTTTCTAACATTATTTATAGTCGCTATCGCTATAAGGACATGAGAATAAGGCTTAGTTTACGACATTTTTATTTTAGCCCACTTCATCTGTTTACTTATATTAAAAAAAATAGTCAAATCAGAAAACGGCTAATAAAATCGAAACTGTTCATTTTAGGTATAGGACATATAAATGAGTAATGATAGGTAATTGAACGCTGAATTAGATGAAATAAAAATATACAGGGTATTCCGTTTAAAAAACAGGAGATTTTTACATTTAAAGTTCTGTTTGTTTTGCTCTCCATTTTTAACACCCTGTATATTAATTGGTAAGAACAGCATGGAAACTCGTTGAATTGAACCCTTAGTAATGTATGTTTAGGATATTAGTCAGTTCCCTTAAAGTTTTATAGGTAAAAAATTTTTTTTTAAAAAATACGTTTTTTTAAAACAAATTCTAAAAACTCAATTTATTCAAAAACGATAAAGAATTCAAATATACATGTTATTAAAAAACTTTCCCAAATTAACAGTAGAATCGAAATATGTAATAATATATAGGATATCCTATTTAAATTAAGAAAGTTGACATGTGTCACGTCAAAATGAAACACCCTGTATAACCAAAGTGAAATAAAATAAAAATTTAATTGAATCCAAACAACTTTTGTATTTAACTTTTTGTCGTAACTATTACCGTTTTCTAGATAAGGTACTGTATCACCATAAAATGGCCACCCTGTACATGGTGCCCCGTTTTCTTTTTTTTTATGGGATATCTCTCTTATTAGTGAAGATAGAGGGTTGCGGTTTTCGCGACATGGTGCTACTTTTTTGTAAAACGAAAGATGATCTAAACCAAATTTTTATAGCACCCTTCCTTTTTAAGATCAATGTGAAATTGAAAATATTGCATTTCTGTTGTTGTTTAACTTATCGAAAAGGTAAAAACTGGCTCTGATACAGATTTTCATGTAGAATCCAGTGGTGTAGTCAGATTCTTTATGTGAGCTGTCGTTTTTGAGATATAACACAAACTTATAATTTTTTAAATGGGACATCCCGTATATTTTTATTTCATATTATTCAGTTCACAGTAAGCTTCTCGAAATTATATAATAGTATACTTTTCTATTCTATTTCTATTAAATATATAATAGTGTACTTTTCTATTCGAATCGCCTAGTAATTTACATTTTTTTAGAGATAGACTCAGTTTTTGGTAGTAGGCTGGGATTGCTTACAAAACAAATGAATTTCAATATTGTATTTATAGTAATAAGAATTTTTTAAAAAATTCTACAATAAATTATTATCATGTATATTCTTGTTTTATACTATTTTACGAGAAATGTTCAAATTTTAGCAATTTAATAATTCAATAATTATAATGTAAGTAGATTTGTAATAATTATCATGGCATTATTTATCTTAGATTGTTACAATTTTAGCCTGTTGCCTTGAAGAAGGTGCAAAATCGGACCGAAAACTCGGTTTTATAATAAAAAGATTTATTATTAACCTGTTTTTCGCTGCTACACCCGTGAATCCATCAATCTGGAAAAGTACTATTAATTGAATAAAATGAACGTGTTAATAATTCTACCTCTAAACAGCATCTAACAACAAAAACTAATCCTATTCCTACCACTAAAGATCACAAAAATAAACAGAAAACTAAATCTATACCCTAAAGATATTGCTCGAAATGATGTCCATTTTGTCTTATACAAAGCCTACATAATTTCCATATTCTTCTTAAGGCATTGAAAATACTAACCGGTAGTTGTTGCATTTCATTGAATGCCCTTCTTGTGGAGTTTATTAAATCGGCTAAGGTGTCATGTTTTGTCCTATATATTTTGTTTTCTAAAGTATCCCAGAAGAAGGTATCCAAAACCGAGAGATCTGGCGATCTCGCCGGTCATCTTACAGGACCATTGGTGTTTTTCCAAATAGTGCCTTATTCTACCGGAATTATGAGCAGGTGCTCCGTCCTGCTGAAAATATATGTCGCGTAAATTGGCCAAAGGCAGATCATCGAGTAATTCCGGTAGAATAAGTTCCAGTGTTAAAATACCGATCTGTATCTAAGCTAACGTATATACTATGTCGTTCGCGAGGAAATATTCGATGCTGGTTTTCTTGCGACCAGTATCTAAAATTATGCCTATTTAATACTCCGGCGCTACTTATATATGCCTCATCGGACCATATTACTTTTCTATAAAAGTCAGGATTATTATAGCATTTTTCTAGATACCAGGTTCAGAAAATCATAAGACGCTTTTTTTATAACCTTGTTTCCTTAAAAATGTTTGTACCCGGCATTTTGGAATCCCAACATTCCGATGGATTTTTCTGTAAGAATTTGGATCTAAATCAATGGACGCCAGAACATTAACTACGTCTTCCTCGTTTTTCTTGTTATAGGTTTTGCTTCGCGGCTTATATCCGAAATCAACTAGATCTCTTTTCATTCTAAGAAATGTAATATCACAGGGTTGTCTTCGTTCTGGACACCTATGTTTAAAACACCAACAGCTTTATAAAAATGTATTTATTATAAAATACGACAAATTTCGTATCTAGCCATTTTTTTATTATAAAATTTAAAATAATTGTTGCGGTTCTAATGTAGCTTCAAAACGAACCAGAGGTTTTTGACAAGTAATTTTAGTTTTACGAAAAAGGAGCACACTGTCGCGAAAACCTCAACTGTACATATTGTATACACGGAAGTGCTATGTTTGCCAAAATACATTTTTTTTGAATCCATTTCTGTTTTCACTAATAAAATGACGTCAGCCGATAGCGTTGAAATTTTATATATAAACATTTTTCAAAATTTAGAGAAAACATGCGGTTTTTTGGTATTTTTCGAAAAATTGTCAAATTTTGCAGTTAAGATAAATTACGTGACTATCTTTTTTTTTTCATTTGAGCAACAACTTTTTGCAAACTTATATTTTACTCAGGTCAGTAATTTAAAAAAATCCCACATATGAAGGAACAGAAAATTCGCAAAGCTCCCCAAGTGGTTTGCTTTAAAAAAATAGGAGCCTTTATTCTAACACTACTTAGTAAGTATTTTGTTCTAGACAGACTACTTGGGCCCCAATATACTCCACGTGCAGAGGGAAGTTTTGAGGGTTAGAAGCCCCCCCCCAGAAATTTGTTTCAAAACGCATTATACATTTCCAAAAAAGGATAAAATATTTTGATATTTCCATTTTTTTTTCGGTAAGACCTAAAATGTACACATCATAAAAACAATAAAAAACTACGATACGAATTTTAGATCTTCATTTAATATTGGAAAATTTTAAAACCCCCACCCCAATTTTTTTTTCTAGGTGCGCCACTGTGTACGTTATTTCATATCCACAACTCTGGAGAGCAATTTAACTCTATAAATGAGGAAAAAAGTCACATAAACGGGGCTTCGTAAACTCTTCGTTTTCGAGATACAGAGTATTAAAATATTATTTTTTTTCGTTTTCTTGATCCATCTCGTATATACCAATTTAAAATTAATTGCTTATTCGGTTCTGTAAGTTTTTGGTTTCTTAGGTTGTTTTGATACTATGGAAATTTTTTAGCAAAATGTTCGTTTATGCATAGCTAATTTGTTCGATATAATCTCGGTCATAATGCACGTGGAAATAGAAAAAAAATTATCAATTGGTCGGTCCGTGTGTCGTTGTCAAATTGACTTCAAATTTCAGTTAAACATTAAGGGTTATGCTGCTGCTGCTTTGGTTGTGGGCTTCGCGTGTAGTATTTACCCATCAATCTTATTTTCTTAGTCTTCAGGACCGCCTAATAAAAGGCTTCTGACATGAGCCATAGTCCATATACATCTTTTTCTTTTTATGTTTATTACGACTTGTGTATTTTCTGGATTTTGTAAACTTTACTATGAGGGAGTTAGTTATAAACAGATAGTACAACACAGGAAGTGACTTTTCTCTCTCCCAGGCAACGGGGGAGCATTACACACCCAGAAATGTTGCCTCGGAATAAGAACCCTAAAATTGTAAAGGTTAGGAGGAATTGTAGATATAACTATTTAGGGAATTCATTGATTTATTGCTAAAGATTGATTTTGTTATGTGAGAGGTATTTCATAATAATTTGAATGATTTTTTCATTAAAGTTAGCCAAAATTGTTTTAACAGATATGGGACCTGGTAATAATTCTTTTTTTAATTCCAGGTATAGGTCTTGGTCTAGAATCGGACAATTAAATAGAATATGTTCTAAGTCTGCAATGCCTGCATTACACTCGCAATATGGATTATCAATTAGCCCTATTTTATATAGATGAGATGGGAAGAGGGCATGCCTTGTTCGCATTCTTATGATAGTAGTTATGTGTCTTCTGCTCCTATATGTTATATTTTTGTACCATGGGGTTTTAGGGAATACTTCTTGAATTGAGGCGTACCAACTACCTTTTTTTCCGAGTTGTTTTCTTCAATGTATGTTTCCATTCGCCTTGAATTTGTTGCTTTATCAGGGGCATGAATTCATTTTTATCTAATTTGATGTCTAGGGTGACGTTAAGTACTCTTCCTACATTTGCTAATTTATCTGCCACTTCATTTCCCAGTTTCCCGCGTGTCCAGGTATCCACGATATTCGGATATCGAAATGAGAGGAGTTAGCATCTAAGATCATTTGTTTGGTATAAAATGAAATGTGGTCTAGTTTTTTAGAGATAGGTTTTATAAGTTGTCCCGCATATTCCGTGTGGGATCTGACTATTCCTTTGTAAATGTGTGTTAAGGTAAGAGGATCTGCTCCCCACCAAACTCAACTAACTGCTCTCATAGCACTAATTCCCTTTTTTGCTTTAATGTATATGTCAGATATGTATTTGTCCCACTTAAGATTATTGTTGATAGTTACACCTAAATATTTTGTTTCTTTAGTCCAGGGGATGATGTTATTGGCATACCTAATTGGATCTAGTTGTGCAGGGCTTTGTCCTGGTCTAATGAGAATGGCTTTAGATTTTTGAGGGGACAGTGACATGTTATGGTCTGAGCACCACTGCTGAAAAATTGTAAGCGCTTCGTTTATGTCATGTATTAGTGATCTTATGTCTTTACCTGTGATTATGACTTTGTGTCATATCAATAGAATGAGCCTGCTGGCTTCCACAAGTCTCCTTGTGTTACCTTACTAGTAATTAATGACTCTATATACTTGCAAACTAGTTGTCTTTGAGACTCTGTGTTAATTTTAGAATACTGGGTGGGAAACCCATATATTCTAGAGCATATCTAATGTTTTTGTGATTTCCCAAATCTTTTTCTGCTGAGGAATTGTCTCTATTATTGTCGGGGGTGTCTGGTACTATTGAAGACAAGGGGCTTATAGCAACTGGAGTGGATTGTATTCTGGCTGGGGAGGGAAAGAGGCAGGCCTGATGTTCAGTCCTGCTATAACCTGATTGCGGGGAGGGCGTTCTTGCTTTAGCTCTTTTATTCGATACGACTCTGTTAAATGAAGGAATTGACTTTTGTCATTGTTATATGTGTCTTGAGTTAATTGTGTGATATTTCCTGTGGAAGGGATAAAGTGTTGGATATCTTTATCTTTTAATTGTAAGGGTGGGAAATCGTTTTGTTGTTTGATAAGTGGGCCTTTCTTTATTTTTGGGACTAGCATGTCGGCTTCGTGGAAGGAAATTGAATTTAGAGACATGTACAAACGAATTTGTTGTTGTCGGATGAATTCAGGGCAGTTTTTGTCCGTGGACTTATGATTTGAGCTATTGCAATGATAACAACGCTTTATAGATGTGCACGATTCCTCATGCACATTAGCACAATTAGGGCATTTATGTTTGCTCCTGCATTGACTTTTAACATGTCCAAATAAAAAACAATTGTAACACTGGGTGACTCTCAAGATGTAAGGCTTTACTCTCATCTCAAGACCGTAAATAACAATGGAGCTGGGGAGTATTTTTCCCTCAAAAGTATATAAACACGTGCCTGTTTCAACATATTCTACTTTATCGTCTACTTTTACTTTTCTATTAAATCTCTTAACCTCTAAAATTTCAAGTTTCAGAGTTTTTTATATATTTCTAATAATACCTTTACAAGTGACATTTACGTTAGGTATGAATATTTCATATCCTTTTTCTAATAAATATTTATTTTCTAAAAATTCATTCGCTGCCTCAGATGTGTCGAATTCAATTACTATTTTATTTTTCTCTTTTCTAAGGACACCTTTTTTATGAGGGATTAATGTTACGTAAATCTTTGGCTATCGTCATGGGGAGAAAATTCCCAATGTTTTGCCCCTGTTTTCCTTGTATGGTGACTGTAAAAGGACCTAAACTATTTAGTTTATATTTATTGACTCTTTTAGTTTTATTATTAGTTGGTTCTTTTTCTTTAGAAGGTTCTTGACCATCCATTTCATCATCATCGATTTGTGCTAAAATTTGAAGTAGTTACTCTGCCGCAAAGTGGCAGACAGACGAAGTAGCGGAATTGATAAAAATATTGTTTCGCACCTAGGGACACTAAATCCTAAAAATATATAAAACCTGAGGTGATTTTTTTCATGATTATAGCTATTTTTATTTGTCCCCCATTTTGTTCCTTCACGTTATGTTGAATTAGTACCAAAGTTATATTAGTTCTTCTCTATACCACAATTAGATATGGCACACCATTTGAAATCTGTCCATTAAATAGTTTTTTCAGACTGAATTTTTAAATGTTTTATTAAGCCGCCATTTTAAATTCGTACCAAAATGTTACCAGTTGATTCCTACATAATACTTGATTTTTGTGCAAATTTCACTGGGCCGCCAGTTTATTTTGCCGAATTGGATTTTCACCAAAATGTTCTCATATGACTCTTAATTTTTGACCAAAATTTGAAGTCAATCTGGTAAGTAGTTTTTCAGCTATGCCTCCAACAGGCAAACCGACAGACATACCGACGGAATTGGGAAAACATATTTTTCAGCATCTAAGGACCCTGAAACCTAAATAACTGAAAAAATCTCGGAGGGTAATTTTTTCACGATTACAATACTTTTCTTTTACGAGGGAAGTAAAAATTATTTTTTTTCCACCATCTTGAATTCGTATCACAACTTTACCAGTTTATCTGTATATCACACTTAATGCTTGCAAAAAAAACTAAAATTAATCTAATGAGTAGTTTTTTCAGACCGATTTTTTAAATATTTTATTAGGCCGCCATTTTGTTCTTCTATCTTATATTCATACCAAAATGTTTATTTATTTTATTTATTCACAATAAGTACACAACAGAGGTAATACTCCAAAATATATTAAATATTTAGCATGTTGTGGATGATAGCTCTGTGGTCATAGTTAGTTCTGAGAAAAGGCGTCTGTGTCTCAGAGCTCTGACTGGAACATTAAATCTTAAGAAACACAACAGTTTAGCGCAATCAATAGTCCCATTAATTATCTCATAGATAGAGAACAAATAGAAGTTACGGCGCCTGATTTCAAGAGGTCTAAGACCACAAAGCAAAAGTTGGTCTCGTGAGGCACATTCAAAAAAGGAAAGTGGTGTTTAAATAACAAGTATTTTGCAAATTTAGCTTGGACTCTCTCTACTCTAGAAATGTGACATTGATAAAAAGGATACAATATGACTGAGCAGTATTCAAGTATACTTCGAACCAGACAGTTAAAGAGGCATATAATTACTTTGGTGCCACTCATACCGATCGTGTTTCTTTTGACAAAGCCTTAATAGCCTCAGACTTTTCGATACTATATGATCGACATGTAGGTTAAATGACAGGTCTTTGTCAAGTAACACACCAAGATCGTTGAATGATTTTACTGATTCAAGAGAAATGCCGTCAATTGTGTAATCAAACATTGGAGGATTTAGTCTCCTACAAAACGTCATCTTTTTGTATTTATTTACATTTAACTTTAAATAGTTATTTGTCCACCACGACACTAGGACTAACTGAAGGGTGTTATATGATGGCTTAACAATGCCAAAGAATCTCAAATCATCCGCGTATATAAGAAGGTTAGAGTTTTGAAACAATGTGACACGTCATTAATAAGGAGCGAAAATAAAATAGGGCTGATGTGGGAGCCCTGTGGGACACCTGAAAGAACTTTTAACGTTTCACTACTCCGATATCTTGTTCTGACATATTGGATTTTTACCAAAATATTACCAGGTCATCCCCATATAACCTTTAATGTGTTTTCCGATCCAGCTATCAAGCAGCGTGGTTGTAAAAGTGGTATTTCAAAGAAATTCACCTACTAACCCAATCCTTTGTGAGTATTACCCATCTATCCTAGTATAATAATTGTTAAAAAATAATAATAAGTAGCTATAACTATATGTTCATTAAATATTAGTTTAAAAGAGGCATAAAATTCCGAAGGTAAGTTAAAGTTAGCCAAAATAGGGGATAGGCCAGGGGGGTCCAACGGACCCCCTTCGCTACCTAGTATTCCGCCAGTTCGTCTGTCTGCCACTTTGCGGCAGACTAACTACTTCAAATTTTAGTAAAGATCGAATATGCCGGAAAAAAATTGCGGCCTGGAGAAAAGTTAAAAAAATTATTACTAAAAAAACTAATAGCAATACAAAAACGGCTTGAAAAAACTACTCATTAGATTAATTTCAAAATATATACAAGCATTAAGTTTGATATAGAGATAAAATGGTAAAGTTGTGGTACGAATTCGAGATAGCGGCCAAATAATTTTTTTTAAAAGCATAGAAAAAAATCTTATTCAATTGAATGTTATATAGGGATAAACTAGTACGAATTCAACAGAAATGGCGGTGTGTGTCAATGTAAAACATATCTACTTATTGAATTTGTTTTAAATTATGCCCAAAAATCTAGTATCACATAGGTAGAAACTGGTAAAATATTGGTAAGAATCCAATATGATGGAACAAAACGGCGCCCAATAAAAGAGATGTTGAATTACTATGTAGTGAAATAAATTGGGTCACACTTCACTATTTCTAATTAAAGGAAAGATTAATGACGAGGGAAGTTGCAGGTAAAGGAAATTTGCCAATTTTTTTTTATTTAAACAAATAAATTATAAAAATGGCTCCTGCGGGGTCCTATTTCCTTGGGGAGCCTCGTCTTCAGCGTATCCAGCCTAATGTGTGATTCGCACCTGGCTAAGTTTATAAAAATATAAATAATTTTTCCTTTTGCTCTAGCTTTCGTACTAGCCAATCGTTTCTAGTTATAAATTTAAAACTAGTTTCGATATAAATCGAACCAGAAGATATAAATCAAATATAAATTAGATTTCAACTAGGTCGACTAAAACTAGAGTTATAATTGCAAATCCATTAACTTGAGCATCATGATGCATTTTAAAATGTAGACATTAGCGAATTCAAAATTATCATCATTATCCACATTAACGAAATTATACTAAAACAGTAACGTACAATTAAATAACATATTTGATTACATGTGTTTGGCCATTAAAGTGTTTAGATAGTAATAATAGTAATAAATAAATTTATTACTCTTCACATGCATAACAAAATTAGGCTTACAGTGATGTATTAAAAACATATATATTTGCCAAAGAAAATAATAGGCCATATGATTGTTGATATCTCCAGATACAGTTTAGGTATTAAGATAACTAAATATAAAAACCGGTAAATTTCTTTTACCCGGAACTTCCCTCGTTATGATGTTTTTTCCATTTGGTAAGGATAGTCAAGTGTGACCCAATTCAGTTCAGTACATAATCACAGTATACATGTGTTAAATATTATACTGTCTTTTCATTTTTCTTGGGCGCCATTTTGTTTCGCCATCTTAAATTCGTACCACAACTTTACCAATTTATCTCTATATCAAAACTAATTCTTCAGGTAACTTGATCAGGTGTAGTTGTGTAATATGTCAATGATACCAATATTGTTGTTGTAAAGAACGATGCTCACTCACTTAGAATTACTACTGAGATAGTTTATAAAAATGCTATACTTTGGTCTCAAAAAAACTGTCTAAATCTTAGCGAAAACAAAACTAAGTTAATTGTGTTTTCAAACACTAAGCAAAACCACTTGCACAATTTGCAAATTGACAATTATTGTCTCATAGAATCACCTAACTCATGAGTAATGGTGGGTCTAAATTTTGACGAACACTTACGATGGCTGGATCACATTGAAAACCTCTCAGTTAACCTAAGGCAGAATTGCTATGCGCTAGAAGCTTTATCTAATTCCTGTAGTCAAAATGTTCTTTTATCGATATATTATGCAAACATACACAGTCGTCTATCCTATTAGCGG
The DNA here is from genome assembly GCA_030620095.1 of Kuschelorhynchus macadamiae. Lineage (NCBI taxonomy): Eukaryota > Metazoa > Arthropoda > Insecta > Coleoptera > Curculionidae > Kuschelorhynchus > Kuschelorhynchus macadamiae. The sequence continues at coordinate 1,960,969 of JAUTXW010000379.1, forward strand.
ATCAAAATACAAGAGTTCTAACCACACTACACCACAACTTGTTACGTTCTGGACGCGCGTTTCGATAACCAAGTTAACATCATCAGCAGATGATATAAACTAAAGTAACTTATCCTAACCGAGACTATTTATAGGTAAATGTGGTTACACTTGGTTGCACCCGACTGCACCGTTGTCAAGTAAACAATAGAGGGGACTATAGGGAATAGGCCCTCTGTCTTTATTTAGTGCTTTGTTACCACATTTAACTATTTCTATACTCTCAAAGGCATCCAATAATCTATTATTAGATACATTTTTAATCAACTTAAGATTATTTATTCCTATTCGGTGATTGTTTTCCAAAGCATGTTGGGCAACGCTTGACTTTTCTGTTCTTCCGTATCTTAAATGTGCCATGTGTTCTTTAAAACGAATGTTTATGGAGCGTTTAGTTTGCCCAACATATTTTAGATCGCAGTCATTACAGCTAATTTCATAGATGTCACTCCTCTCCCTCAAGTCGACTTTGTCTTTGGGATTTCCAAGGAGATTTTTCAAACTATTCTCCGTTTTGTAGGCTACTCTAAAAATCTACGTTTTTAAATACTTTTTCTAGACCTCTCGTATATAGCGGAGTAAAAAACGGGGCAAAAGTCGCTTCCTTCTCAAGTTTTTTTTTTTGCGTTAGAACATACCGATATATACCTCATTTTATTAAATGGATCATTGTACATACGAAATCAGTATATGCAAAATTCTTGCCTAAGACTTATTTATGAATAAGGAAATATGAACATATATCACACAAACTGGTGGAAACCAATTGGTTGAGTATGGAGGAAAGGTGAGAGTTACACCTTGCTTGGTTTTTTTTTTCATAAAATTATTACTCTTAAGTGCCCTTTGTATTTATATAATCGCATAGTTTTCAGAATTCATGTACATAATATTAATGTTAGATTTACCATGAGCATTACACAGAACTGGAATTTTTGAGCGTAGTTTTTTCTACAATATTGCTAAACTCTGTAATAATTTACCAGATAGGTTCAAAACACTTTCACTATCCACTTTCAGGAACAATTATAAAATATTTATTACGACTAAACGTAAAAATTGATGAAACTTCTTCTTGGGTCTATATGTAAGTTTGCATTTTTTTTATTGCTAGCCGCCATATGTACCATATTCACTTTTTTTTCTGTCTCTCATCATTTATTTTTAGTTATAAGTTATGTATTTATTATATATCCGGGGTTGAGTCTGATCAGGGGGATATTCCAGGATATCCTATCTGACCTTCGCCTTTTTCTGAATGTTTTTTATTCCTTATATTTTTTATTACTTTGCATCGACATTCAGAAATAAAGACATTTATAATTATTATTATTATTATGTTTTTATGACTTGTTGTCTCACAGTATTCCTGTGGTTGTATTTTATACTGACGGGATTATACCAAGTTAGTACAAAAAATAAAAATAAAAAAAAATAAAAAAAAAGAAAATGGAAAAAAAAACAACTATTGTGTATTAAGAAATGATCTAACTATGCTACATGTTTTCAAAATGACCGATTTCTGGATGTTCCTGTGAATGTTACTGTTATGATATGATGAGAGGAACAATGATGACTCTTTCCTGTTTCCACAGCCTTTTAACTTCCATTGCCAAGTCGGTGTATTTGGCGATCTTCTCACTGTATTTCGCTTGGATGTTCTCGTCGTTGAGGACCGCCATATCAATTAAATAAGTGATTTTCTCTTTTTTGGATTGAAAGGTGATATCGGGTCTACTATCGCGGATTGTTATATCTGTGTGGATGTCAATGTCCCAGTAGAACTTCTAGTCTTCGTTTTCAAGTATAGATGTTGGTGTATAATGGTAGTAACGGTCTGTGTTCTCTGTTAGTTTGTATGTTGTGGCTAATGCTTGATGAACGACCTTCGCTGCTGAGTTGGGTCTAGCAGTGTATTCAGTTCCGGCCGTTATTCTACATCCACTCGTGATCGATAGATTCTCTCTGTTGGTGACATCTCCTACTCCTGTCGTCTTCAATGGTTGTGTCCTTGATGATGTGCTTTCGGTAATTGCTGGTTGCTATGACTTTGTCCCGCAAGCAGGAAGCCTTCTGTTTCAGGGAACAGCTGCCCTTCTTGTAACCACGTATATGAAACCTTTTTATGTATATGGTCTTACTTTATGTGGTATATGTGCCTTCCGTGAAGTGTTTTTTCAGACCAGGTGTTCATATTTTCTAGTCGTGATTGGATGTGACTGTATGCGTCTGCTGCGTGGCTCGTTTGAGACAGGTCGAGCAGTGTATAATTCTTGTCTGCCTTCACTATTGCCTTGTGGAGGTTAGTTTGTTTGTTGTGGAAGAATTTTCTGAATTCGTAAATTTGTTTTTTATTTAGCGATTGTATATCTATAATTTTCCTTCCTCCTTCTTTTCTCTCGATGGTGAGTCTTTCCTTGCATGCGTTGGGAGGTAACTTCCTGTGTTTAGTGAATTCAGAGCGTATGACAATGTGAATGTTTTCTATGTCTGTGTGTGACCATTTAATGATACCAAACGAATACGTAAGAATAGGTATGGCGAAGGTGTTAATAGCTTTCGTTAGATTTCTGGAATTCAGTTTTGTTTTTAGTAGCTTTGTGAGTCTGGTTTTAAATTCCGTCTTGAGCTCTGATTTGAAATGAGTCTGGTTAATTTTGGTGCTTTGATGAAGGCCTAGGTTTCTGTATGTTTGTTCTCTGAGCATTTTATCTATAGTTTCATTGTTGATTGTTTCCCTCGTAGGGTGGTCTTTCCACTGTCCCTTGTTGATATGAAGTAGCTTGCATTTACTTATACTAAATTCCATGTTGATGTCCAGGGTAAACGTTTCTGTGATTTTAAGGAGTTCCTTTAGCTGTGCCTTTGACAAGACATGGTTTATCTTGTGTAGGTTATTTTTTTGGTGTTTAATTTGGAATCCGAAGTTTGTATTATTCAGTGTGTTTGAGAGTGGATTGAGACAGAGGCAGAACCACAAAGCGCTGAGTGAATCTCCCTGGAATATACCTCGTCTGATGTAGGTCTCTACTGTTTCAATGTGCTCTTTTTTTGTTCTCAGGTTGATTTTAATTTTCCACGTACTCATGATTTGCGTAAGAAATTGCCTGATTTTTTTATTGACTTTATATAATTCTAGCACTCTGGTTAGCCAACTGTGGGGCATCGAATCAAAGGCTTTTTTATAATCTATGTAAACAGTATGAAGGTTTCTATAATTTTTTCTGGTTTGTTCTTCTGTTAGAATGTTTTTGTGTGCTGTTCTCCTAGTAATGTGGCTGTGATGATCTTATATAGGGTTGGAAGGCACGTAATAGGTCGGTAATTTGACGGGTCCTTATTGTCTGAATTTTTGGGTTTAAAGTATGTTATTCCTTGGGTGAGAAAACTGCGGAATGTGCTAGGTTTTAAAATAATTTCATTAATTTGGCGAGTGAGAGCTTCATGTGTGGAGGTAAACTGTTTGTACCAGAATCCATGAAGCGTTATTATTGTATAGTTTCGGTTCTGATCAAATACTTTTCCAGTATCCTGTGATCTCTTGTTTGGTCGGTGTTGGAACTGTTTTTCGCTTCTTCGATTTTATTATTATTATTATTATTAGTATGTCTGTGGTCTTGGTGGCATTAGACTTTTCGAAAGCCTTCGACACTATAGATCACGACTATGTGCAATTGCAAATTGCACTTTTTATTTCGGGGTTTCCTCAGGGATCAATTTTGGGACCCCTCCTCTTTACTCTTTACACGGTGCATCTTTTCGAACAAGACCTAAATTACACATACAGTGACATTAAGGAAGCACAAACTATCATTAACAGTGATTTGGAGACTATACTTGACTACTCAAGAACCCATAATTTGAAACTGAATGCTAATAAAACAAAAATAATAGTTTTTTGTTCAAAACGGAGGAGAGAGCACATTCAGGATAATCTTATTATAAGAATAGACAACGTTGTATTGCAATATTCAGGGAAGGTAAAAATTTTGGACCTCACATTGAATGATATATATCAAATTTAGTTAGAATTGCATATTGTAAACTCAGAGTCCTTTACACTAATAAATTAATTCTAAATTTTAAATTGCGTAAAAAATTGTCGGTTCTTAATTATTGCAGAATTGTTTACGATCCCTGCCTTGACGTCATAACACAAAAAAGGGTTCAGAAAATTCAAAACACATATTGTTTTGTATTTGTTTCACAAATAAGATCATATTCCCCATAAATTTGTGAAACTAAATTGGTTAAAATTTAATAAAATCGTACAACTTGATTGCTATACTTTCCTGAATAGGTTGTTTACAAATTCTGAATGTATGTATCTCCGTGAAAAACTTATAGCTAGAAGCGCAATACATGACCTAAACATACGTTCGTCTACCACCCTCATTCACTCCACCGCTCTGTTTCAGAACTCTTTTAAATTCAACGCTGTAAAGTTGTATAATTGCATTAGTATACATTAATAATAATTTTTCTTAGTTGTTTGATTTTTACTATGCAGTCCGGTTAATTAATTCTGTTATGAATTCTTCATTGCACTCCTTCATTTCATTAAATGAACGTTATTAGTTAGAATATATATATATATATATATATATATATATATATATATATATATATATATATATATATATATATATATATATATATATATATATATATATATATATATATATATATATATATATATATATATATATATATATATATATATATATATATATATATATATATATATATATATATATATATATATATATATATATATATATATATATATATATATATATATATATATATATATAGAATATATATATATATATATATATATATATAATATATCGTATAAAAGTGTATAATTGCGTTAGTATACATTATTAATCATTTTTCGCGTGAAATATCAAAATCGGTCTTTATTATAATAAACTCATTAGGTACTCTATTCTGATTTTTTCTTAAGTGTTTGATTTTTACTATGCAGTCCGGTTAATTAATTCTATAATGAATATCTTATTGCACTCAATTATCATTTTTTAAATGAACGTTATATATATATATATATATATATATATATATATATATATATATATATATATATATATATATATATATATATATATATATATATATATATATATATATATATATATATATATATATATATATATATATATATATATATATATATATATATATATATATATATATATATATATATATATATATATATATATATATATATATATATTATATATATATATATATATATATATATATATATATATATATATTTATATATTCTACTATCGTTTTATGTCCGAGTGCACCATTTTTATATAGAATTTTGTCCAAATTTTATTTTTAAATTAAATTTTTCTTTTCCATCTAGAGGGCCATGATGATCCTAAAATGGCTAACTTAATTTTATCTTTGCAAACTCGTCATAGATGCATAAAAATAACGTATAAATAAGTAATAACCCTACCAAATTTTGTTAATATTATAGCGAAATAAAAAAATGCCAGCCGGAAATTTTGATATTTCACCGGTATATATATATATATATATATATATATATATATATATATATATATATATATATATATATATATATATATATATATATATATATATATATATATATATATATATATATATATAAAGACGAAATTTCGTTTAATGGAGTTATAGGTGGTATTGTTAAACGCACCCTCGATGACCAAGAATACACTTAGCTAGATTATTAATGGCCATCCTGCAGGCGTGTTTATATTAATGTATGCAGGATTTCCAATCAATGGCCACATGCCTTATCTACATATTCTCTTCAATGACCTGCAGAATAGACTAATGAGCCTAAAATCCTTTTCTATCCTATCATGTAGCAGAGTAATTACTCACTTTAAATTTATTAAATAAAAAAAAAACACAATTAATATATTTGATATTGTAAGGATCTGTTGTTTTTAGTTGACCATTTGACCTACACAGTATTGTTCCTAATGATTCCTAATGATCGAATTACTTACGTTTTAATACACGTGCCATACTGACGTAGGTAAATTAGAACCTTGTTCCATAAAATGAACCATTTACCCAAAATCAAATGGGTTATAAATTAACATTTAATAATATCGATTAATTATTTAAGTTTTACTATTTTCAAATGTATGCGAGCAATTTGACTATATATTTTCTATTCGCTTTATGTCGGAAAGAAAGAATACTTACTGGCTATTAATTTATATACCAAAAATACATACCTATTTACATCTAAAATCCTATCCAAAGACACTTTTGAATGGACTGTTCAAGCGCATAATCAGTCTTCATTCAAATCATGATCAGTTCGATTTTTCTAAATAAGGATCTATTATTTTGTATCTTCTTTCCACACAATTGTTGCTGGTTCATTGATTCAGAGATTAATTGAGTCTATAAATATTACAACTAGGGTGGTGGCAGCGTTGAGTCTTGAGGAACTCTATACTATATGTCTTTAAGCAATAGTGCAGATGAGAAGCAACTGTTAATGCGTCTAAAATATATTTTCCTATTTCATTAAAACTAAATTCTGCTTTTAAGATTGCAGAAAAGCTGAATTCACACACAATGTGTATATACATATATAGTTTTGGAAAAAACTATGCATGTGTGTCATTTTTCTTGATAAAGTGAAAAATTTCTGTTACAAGGGCGTTACCTGTTTTTGTATCCAATTACCCAGAATTTACCTTATATCGTATTATTACGATTTATAAATTATCTATAAAGTTATTACCAGATAAATATATGTATATATAAATTGTCTTATATATGTGTGAGGAAATAATTTACAAATTACCGATTTTTTCAAAATCAATGTTTCTTCATATTCATGTTGTATCTGTTTTCTACCGTTTTTATTATATTTTTATATTGTGTTTGTTCATCCGAAAGTCACTATTCTCTTGAATAGAATAATAATATAATACTAAGAATTGTTTTATTTACATAGCTGATAATCATTCAGATTAAAAAATATATTTTTTTAATCTGCTGCTCTAATAGGCTGCAACAAATAAAAATAGTATCAAGTAGCATGTAAACTATCACCCCTATTAAGGGTCAGCAAAATTTCTAGCAGGTTTTGACTGGAGTGATTATATGTCCTGGATAGAAAGGGGGGCAGTAAAAAGGTTGCAAAAAATGAAAATAATGTTAATTATCATTTAGAACTGTCACCCTTATTATGGGTCAGCAAACTACGGGTCAGCAAAATAATTGGTCAGCAAAATAGTACCGATATCTTATCGGTCAGCAAATTAGGGACTCCCTTTGTGCTTCGACAAAAGCTTCGGCTGAATTTCGGCCAAAGTCGATTATTTGCCGAACATTGACATAATAGGTCGTACTCTACTTCGATACCTTAGCGCTTCCCCATAACCCAACCAACCAGTATCTTCTTGAAATTCGTTTGTCTTTTTCGAAGCGACTGTCGGTTTAAGTAAATTACAACTGTACATGCATTCATGAATAAAGAAATCTTAACCATTTTTCCATCGTCACGCATTTATTTGACGTATAAAAATTTTCTCGTTTCCGGCAATTTGGCTATAATCAACGCCGGTGAAATAATAGAAAGCGGATTTCGTTAATGCACACATATACTTTTACTGGCACAAGCAATGCTTTTAACTGGCAGGTATGTATATCAATTATAATATTAATCTGCAATATATCGTGCTTACTGTATTGGACATGATGAAATAGAAATTAGTAAACATTTGAGTGGATTCTTGCAGAATAATTTCGTTATTTAATAACAAGTTAATAGAGTGCATAAAATCACATATAAAGCAGGTGGTACTAAATCCGCCCCATTTTACAGAGTGTCCTATTTTGGGTACTTTTGCGGGGTATCTCCGTTATTTTTATAGATAGAAAGTTGAGGTTTTCGCGACAGAGTGCTACTTTTACGTGAAACTAAAGATACCTTTAACAAAATCTTCATAGCCCTTTTAGTTTTTAAGATGCAGGGCTAAATTGAAAATGTTGCATTTTCAGGCAACCCTCGTATCTCAATTCTCAGATAACTTATCGAAAAATGTGGAAACTGTTTCTTATATAGCTTCTCCCGAACTCCATTTGGAATTAGTATACAGGGTCCGGCCAAAAAGTTATCGGACCCTACTTTGTTTTTTTAAGTGTAACACCCTCCATATTTGTAGACTATAAAATTTATCTTTTTTTTACTTTTTCAAAAACATATAACAGTATATACTTTTTCTCAGAAACACACAAATATATGATAATTTTCTGAAATTAAATGCATAATTTAATAGTGGGCTATGGCTATTGTTTATGACAACAAACAAAAATAAATGTCAAATATTTGTCATCGGTTTTTGGATCGACTTTTGGTTTATAAAACAGTTTTTAAACGTTCTTTTGGTATTTTTATTTAATGGATATTTATCAATATCTTCGAATAATGGCAGCGTATAAAATTTACGAAAAATATGATATGCTTGTATGTATACTCATGTATTCAGTCAATTTGGTGTTTTGATGTCTAATACTATGCGTATAAGGTCTTACTGTCTTTATTAGTTAACAATTAGCAGTTGTGAAAGAAACTCATATTCAAACGATTTTAAATGAAAATAAAATATTTCCATTCAAACCCCACTTTAATCATACGTTGGAAGAGGGAGATGAAGCGGAAAGACTAGATTTTTGTTTGTGGGTGGGAGACAAAATTTTAAGGAAAAATATCGATTTTTATAAGATTATTATGTTTTCTGATGAATGAACATTTTCGATGGAAATTTAGCATCCCAGCACGTCAGGTACTGGCAGTGGCGTAGAGTATAGGGTCCTACCTTGCATGCTTTGACTAATTAATAATAATAATAATAAACACATTTTATTAATTCAAAGATACACAAAGAATGCAAACCAGTATTATTACATCTCACTGGGACACAGTGGCGGCTATTCAGGTGAAGTAGGTGAAGTGCTACTTCACCAGGAAAAATAAACAAGCAAACATCTAACTATATATTATATATATATATATATATATATATATATATATATATATATATATATACAGGGTGTCCGGGAAAATGTGGGAGATCTCTCGGACTCAGATAGAACATTAAAAAATAAGATGACAAGTTCCCATAAATTTTTTCCTAGCGGCCCTCCCTACGGAGATACGGCCCCCTAAAGGACCCCACTGGAAATCGGTTTTTCTAGAATAACTTTTAAACGACTCAATATAATTTAACGAAAATTTAATATGATAAACAGTAGTAAGGACCTCTCAAAATGCTTCCCTTAAAACATAATTAGCTTGTTTAGTTTACCAGGGACGGACTAGATTGTACATTTTAACGCTCAAATTTTTAACACCCTATATGATAAGGAGTTAAAAAAAATAAATTTGGATACCTTGAACATTAAGCTAAAGAAAAGGTGCTCTTGTTCATTGTCGATAAAATGAACCGTTTTCGAGAAAAAAAAATAATAAAAGAATACAACTTTGGGAGTATTAAATATGTTTTGATCCTGAACAACCTAATACGCTAAATAGAAAAAAGTCAATTAAAAACTTGTTTAACAATTAAAAAAGTGGGTTCAACATGTGCTCCGTGATTTGTGATGCACTCGCGGGCACGACGAATAGAGGACTGCTGTACTCGCCACAACAACTCAGCATTGTTCCTTATCATATCGCAATGAAACGTGATTCTCTGTAAAAGTTCCTCCCTAGTAGCAACCGGAGAGGAATACACCAAGGTTTTGAGATGACCCCACAGGTAGAAATCCATTGGCGTTAGGTCGGGAGACCGTGTAGGCCAGGCAATGGGACCTCCTCTGCCTATCCAACGGTTTCCATAGACGTTATTTAGGTGGTCCCGTACAGCAACGCTAAAATGGGGTGGGGCTCCATCATGCATAAAATGCATCCTTTGGCGGGTTTCAAGTGGCAAATGCTCTATTGAATCTAGAAAAGCGTTCTGAAGGAACTCTAAATAAAGTTCACCATTCAATCGTGCCGGTAATACGCATGGTCCAATGAAAAAATTGCCGATTATTCCTGCCCAAACATTAATGGATTGAAACTGATGTTGATGATGATGAACGACAGTGGCATGAGGGTTTTCGTCAGCCCATACATGCGAGTTATGTAAATTTACAATACCATCTTTGGTAAATCCTGCTTCATCGGTAAAAAGAATAATGCTAATGAAGTTTGGGTTTGTTCGTTGTTGATCTAACAACCAGTTTGCGAACTGGATTCTTCGAGGAAAATCTTCAGGAAGTAGTTGATGCACTTTTTGCAGATGATAAGGGTATAACAACTGTTCTTTAAGTACTTCAGCAACTGTACTTTTTGACACATGAAGCTGCGCGGCTAATATTCGAGTGCTTATTGAGGGAGTATCAGCTACAGTATCCAAAATATCTTCCTCCAATTGCACCGTACGTACTGTTCTCCTCACACCAGCATCAGTACTCCTTTTCCCAAAACTTCCTAAAAATAATTAATGAACGTCAATAATGTTACCTTATTAATTGAGAATTGCCCACCAGTTTCTCTTAAACGTTGGTCAATTCGCTGAAATGTTTTCTCATTTGGAATATTGCGATTAGGATATCTTTCTCCATACAATCTTCTTGCTTCATAAGCATTGCAAGATGCAAGTCCGTACATAAGATGCATATCTGCATACTCACTAAATGTGTATCCCATTATCGAATTAAATTTACCAAGGTATTCAAAATTTAATAAATTAATATCGAAGTAGGTACAAAAAGATCAACGTGTCAAGAAGATTTCAAATGCACACGTCAATGCGAGATTATTTATTTCGTACCATAGTAACGTTTGTAAAAAAGTGCATTCTTTAATACTGATAAATAAACAATAATAAAACATTAATACTTTTATTATTTTTTTTTCTCGAAAACGGTTCATTTTATCGACAATGAACAAGAGTACCTTTTCTTTAGCTTAATGTTCAAGGTATCCAAATTTATTTTTTTTAACTCCTTATCATACAGGGTGTTAAAAATTTGAGCGTTAAAATGTACAATCTAGTCCGTTCCTGGTAAACTAAACAAGCTAATTATGTTTTAAGGGAGTATTTTGAGAGGTCCTTACTACTGTCTATCATATTAAATTTTCGTTAAATTATATTGAGTCGTTTAAAAGTTATTCTAGAAAAACCGATTTCCAGTGGGGTTCTTTAGGGGGCCATATCTCCCTAGGGAGGGCCGCTAGGAAAAAAATTTATGGGAACTTGTCATCTTATTTTTTAATGTTCTATCTGAGTCCGAGAGATCTCCCACATTTTCCCGGACACCCTGTATATATATATATATCTTAAAATTTTAGTTTTTACTTTCATTTATTCACCTAATTGGTAAAAAACAAACTGTACATCTCGAATAAATATTTTACTTGACCGTTGGCGGCATGTCTTTTTAAAACTTTGAATCGAACTTTATTATAACAACTATAACAGTGGCACAAAACGCTTTGACTTTGCTGGAGGTGCTATGTTTAGTTTACGATTTTCATACTATGTTGCCATGACAACGCGTATCCGATGACGTCGAGCCCAGCGCCATACAACGCTCTCGGTGAATTGCAGGCGCAGTACACTACACCCACGTGTCGTTCAATTTGCGGTGGTTGTTTACTTTTATTTTCGCGGATTTCACTGCAACTGTACTGTGGTATATTTATTTATGGTGTTGTTACCACTTCAAATTCAAAGTTAGTAAATGTGGTTGTTCAAGACTGGAATAAATTAAAAGACGTCTTTGAATTTATTACAAACTGTGACAAATCTGATGAAAAATCAATCCGCATTGCGAAAGGAATTTTAGGTGAGATGAACGATTTTGAATTCACGTTTCTGGCATTAGTGTTTAATGACATTTTCTCAATCACGGACGCACTATTTGACGTTCTCCAAAAAAAATCGCTTGACATTCATTTTTGCATATCCAATATAAAACGCTGTCGTGACGCGCTCTTTAAAAAAAGAAATGAACATTTTTTTAATACCATGTTTGATAAAGCAACTATATTTTAATGGAAATGTCACTAAGATTTCAAAACTGTCAAAAACTTACATTTTCATGTTTGGCAGGTTCTGCTAAATTTTCCGAATATAGTTTAAAATTTCCGACTGGCCTGTTTGAAAATTTGTTACAGTTATATGGGGAAATATGTTCAAAAAGTCACCGACTTAAAAATGAGTTTGGTATTATTTTTGCTAATGAGAGTAATTGGAATATATTGCTGAAGGATATAAATTGTTTTCCATTATTTTGACAATACCGCTTCAAATGTGTAAAAACTTATTTAAGAAATACAATATCTCAAGAAAGACTTACTTCTCTCGGCAATATTTCAAATCAAAAGGAATTTCTGGAGGAGATTAGGGCAACTCATCCATTTTATAAAGATGTTATAAATAAATTTGCTGCTATGAAGGACAGGAGAATTGATTTAGTATACATAATTTAGGTAAGTCGTAAAAAATATTCTAACCCCTCTACATATAAAAAAATTCAGGAAAAAAAATTATTGCGATATTTTCTTGCTTCATTTGCACTTCACTTACTTTTTCACCCGCGAGCCGCCACTGCAGTAGGACATCCAAGAAGGCGATACTTAGCATGAATTGCTGCTCTTACCTAAAACCTTCCCAGGTGTTCAGAGCTTACAAACTAGGCAGAACAGTACTTACATTATCTACATTAGTAACACCTATTCATATTGCCGTACAAACTATATTATAAGTAAAGCCATAAATAAATGAAAAAAAATATATGTAAAAATCAGAAATATGTAAAATAAGTTTAAGATAAAATAAGACAAACTAATAAAAATATTAAAATCAGAGCAAATATTTTCAATTAATACAAATATACATACAAAAGTAAAACAGCCACAAAGCAACAAAAACAAAGTATTTAAAACAATAGCATAATAATTCAACGCAAGGCATTTTACAGAAAGAGCGAGCTTACTGATCTAAAAGAATCAGCTTATAGCGCTTTTTAAATTGCGGGACATTCGACTGTTTTAGATTTGTAGGTATTTTATTATAAATATGAGACGCCTGATATATGAGACATCCCCGAACTAGGGCCGTCGAATGCCTTGCTATTCATAGTGAAAAGCAAGAAAACCATATTAATAAATTAAATTTATAAATCAACCTAGAATTGTTTAGCCCACCTCACCTTCTGCCATTTTACGTCACATTTGAACATGTTTCAGAGGCACTATATGTGCATTGTTGCGTTCACAATCTTAATTTAGCACTTGTTGATAGTGTTACCTCTTGTGCATAAATTAAACTGTTTTTTGGTACTTTAGAGCAGATATATGTTTATATAACAGAGATTTTTCCTCGATTGAAGCTATTCCAAATACGAGAGTTCTAATCACACTACACCACAACTTGTTACGTTCTGGACGCGCGTTTCGCTAACCAAGTTAGCATCATCAGCAGATGATATAAACTGTTTATATCTGTTTATATCTCTTGTATTTTGATCCACCACATGTTCCAGTGTTAGGACTGAAGCTATTCCAAACAATTCAAACTGAAGTTGTCCAAAACAATACAAACCTAACCTTAAAGAAGCTAGGGTTAGCCATAAAAGAGCCGTTGATGTATGTTTCCAGGATATTGTAGCAACTGAAGAAAGCTGCGAAAAAATTATTTCTGGAGAAATTGCCAATACCACCGCAAAACAATTGGCAGAAGCATCTGGTATTTTAAATACCGTGCAAACTTTACAATTTAAATTTCTTATGTGTTTCTGGAAAGAAGTACTAAATAAAATATTCGCATTATCGAATTATTTGCAAAGTCTGACTTAAATGTGAACATGGCGGCAAGTCTAATTAATTATTAATGCTGCCCAACGAGATTTAATTTCCTTAAGAAATGATGAATCATTTTCGCGTTTCAAAACGGAAGCTTTGTATTTAGCAAGCAAGTGTGACAGTACCCAAAATTTGGACGAAAATCGCAAAAGAACCGTTAAACATTTTCACGTTGAAATTCATAACTATCAACATGAAAATACGGTTTTTTGGGTTTTTCGCCTTAATAAAATTTGAAATTAAAAGAAATTATTTATCTGATAAAATCAATAGGCAGTCTTAAGTTCTGGCTCTACTATGAAGGTACCCGAGAAACGACACAGAAAAATGTTGGTTTTCTGGACGTTTCGAGGGAAATTCTACCCCTGTCTTCACCAAACCTACAAATAAAAAACTAAAAGCAGAATATTTCTTATGTTTAGTATCAGAAATATAACCAGAATGGCTAATCTCTGACAAAATGTCAATGAATGTCAGTTTAAAGGTGTTATTTTTAATTATTAGAATATTACCAACAAAATTTGGTATGGCTATGGGGTCTCCTTTATCTCATCTACTAAGTAATATTTTTATGGAAAACTTTGAGTTAAATTATATTCAAAATTATAATCATAAACAGCTTATTTGGTCGAGATACATTGATGACATTTTTTGTATCTATAAACATGACGATCAACATTTAAATAATTTTTTATATCATATTAACGCCAAAGAACCAACAATTAAATTTACTATTGAAAAAGAAACAGACCAACAACTTTCATTTTTAGACAAAAAATACATACACAGTTTTGAAACAAAAGTATACAGAAAACCTACACACACAAACAGATATTTACATTTTTACTCAAATCATCCAATCACGGTTAAAAAGGGAGTTGTAAAAAGTCTATATGATAGAGCAAAAATAATTTTCAAAGATCAAAATTTTATTAAAGAAAAAAATTTTATAAAAAACAATTATCCTAATGATTTCGTTGAAAAATGTTTTTATGAATTTGAGAATCTAAAATATAAAAAAATCCAAAATAGACCAATTACAAACCTCTTTATACCATACGTACCTAATTTATCAGATAAAATAAAACTAACAGGTAAACGTTTTGACATCAGAACGATCTTTAAAACACAAAATACACTTAGAAGCAAACTGACAAAAGCAAAACCTAACAATGAACAAGAAAATACAAAAAATGTTATTTATAAAATTCCGTATCAATACAATAAATTTTACATAGGTGGCACCTCTAGGACATTAGTCAAAACCATTAAAGAACACCAAACATACATAAAAAATAGCGAATTTCAAAAATCATACATTTGCCAACATGCACTAGATAACAATCATAAAATTAATTGGAATGCTTCTAGCATTGTGACAAAAGGACCATGTTCCAAAAAAAACGTAAAATAAAAGAAATAATATTATTAAATAAAGATAATTGTGTAGCATCTTGTTCCGTTAGTTTTAATAACACATCGTTAAATTTGCTAAATACTGAAGTAAAAAAAGAACACCTCAAAATACAATAAATTAAAATGAACACACTCTAGGTACACATATTTCCCACCCTATTCTAACAACAAAAAATAACATCTTTAAATTTACATTCATTGCCATTTTGTTAGAGATTAGCCATTCTGGTTATATTTCTGATATTAAACATAAGAAATATTCTGCTTTTAGTTTTTTAGGTAGACGGGGGTAGACTTTCCCCGAAACGCCCAGAAAACAAACATTTTTCAGTGTCGTTCCTCGGGTACCGTCATAGTGGACCCAGAACTTAAGACTGCCTATTGATTTTATTAGGTAATTAATTTCTTTTAATTTCAAATTTTATTAAGGTGAAAAACCCAAAAAATAGCTTTAAACGATGAATCCCCCACTACAATTTTGTAATTATGAAAATACGGTACAAAAATTTAATATCGCGGTATTTTACGTTGCATTAGATACTTTTATCGAAACGAAACGAAGAAATTTATAATTTCCAACCATTTGGAGACTGTTTACCCGAACATAACAAACTTAGGCTCTTGTTTGTAAAGAATTTTACCCATAGAATTTGACAAATTTAAAATATATATTTGAAAGATTACCTTTTTTTAATAATTTCTATACACACAAATTTATGCATGAACCACTTTTTCAAATTAAATCCAAAAAAACTAAGGTTTCGGAAGGTTGCACTGAATTTGTTTCTGGCGTATCGCTAAAAACATATTTTTCACAAACTTAATTTACAAACTACGTAAAAGATTGATTATATTATCATGCTCTATAACACAAAAATGATTATTTCTAACTAAAAGTTAGAAGAATTATTATATTAGACATTATTAAACGTTTTTCAACACAATTAGAACTGGGAAATAAAGAGAGAGCGGGAGGGTCGCCCGTTGGATGCAAATCCAGTGTGCTGGGAATGCTACGTTGCCAAGTTTATTTTATATATGACCTATATCAATTATATAAGAAAAACAAAATACATTTGTGGGTTGTGGATGGGTACCAGCAGGAGTGCCTTCACGCTCCTGCTGAGAGCGCGAAGGCACTAGGTGAATTGGTACCGGGTTAGCGACAGGTTAGGCGTCGTAGGCACTATCGTTAAAGCCCTAAAAGACGGACAACAGCGCAGGGCATCACTGGCGAAAGGTTTCGCCATCGGCCCAGGGGGTTAGACTTCCGCCAGTATTGCACCCCCCCTGTTGATTAGTGTTGACCGCACTAGGTAGATTGGTACCGGGTTAGCACCAGGTTAGGCGCCGTATGCATCATCATTAAAGTCCTTATAGAGAAGGCGAATGACAGCGAAGTGCTGGCGGAAGTCTAACATTCGGCATCGGCCCAGGGGGGCCAAATGCATTACTGTCGGGAGACAAACATGAAAAATTTAAGCTCCATACAATGCATTGTTGCCAAACATGTAAGTTTGGCAACAATATAAGATAGCTTTCTTCAAATTGTTATATTAAGGAATATGACGCATTGGAATACAGTGAAAAAATCGAATTTCTTTTTGGTTTTTTAATAGAAAAATGGTTAATCCATTTCTTTTATTTTCTTAAAACAGTTGAATGAAGGTAAACTTTCTATTTTATATTTAGAAATTATCAAATTCTGTGGGTTCAATTGTTTACAAGACACACAAACTTATATAAAATAATTTATACTTTAGCAACAAATAGCGCTGGAACCGAAAGATCATTTAGTCGTTTGCGAAACATAAAATCATACCAAAGAATTGGTGAATAGAGACTTAATGACCTAGTTCTTAAAAGTATTGAATCGGAATGTGCTATAGATGTTGATTTTAATCTTATTTTAGATCAAATGAAAAGTGTAAAGACCAGACGTCTTGTGTTCTAAATAAATGTACGTCGCTTTCTTAATAAGAGTTATTTTTTATTGTTATTCATATTCATAGTTTCTCGGTTTATTAACAAGCTTAGTTATTTAAAAAAAATTTTACCCACAATTTTAGATTAAACAGGTTTTTGCCAAACGGTTTTTCTGTTAAATTATATATTTTCGTTAATCTCCAACCAGTATTTTTATTTCGATATAAAAATAAAACTTTAGAGAAAGGTTTGAGCGCCCCAAAAATACTTAAGCACCCCCCCCCCCCGGCCTTTATCTCACGCTACGGCACTGAGTACTGGTCTCGAGAAAACCCCTTATTTAGAATAATAACGCGAAAACAATATTATAAAAAGTGAATGTGTGGTGCGCGATATCTGTCCATGGCATTATTTCTACAATAACACCTGTAACAGAATGTCGTACTTAGATATACTGGATACATTTTTTAGTAATGAACTTGAAAATTTGCCATTATATTTTCGCCAAAAAATGTATTTTCAAATTTTGTGGCCCCGAAGGACCCTGACTTAACTGTAATGTTTCTATGGGGGCGTTTAAAACAAATTGTTTATGCTGCTCAATACCAAATAAAATACGAAATGCAGGGGCGTGCAGTCCATGGAAGCAAGGGAAGCAGTTCTTCCCCCAAAAAAAAAATTACAAAACATCTTCTAAAATGTAATTTTTGAAATATGAAACCATTAATTTAGTTTATACTAAAAATGCTAAAATATTATCTTAATTATCAAGCCCATAATAAATACGGCTTTGACTGCGACCCAGCCACAATAGAAAATCCTGTATGCTTGATTTCCTGTGAATCGAGCCAGAGGTTATTGAACTTTCCACCGGCTGTTTGCAATTTTTGCATTTCAGTCGCGTGCTTTAAGTGGAGGCGGAAGCTATCGTTGGAGTAGGTTATTTGTTTGAACGGCTATCCATGTGTTGTGTGATACGTACGTTGCGTCGTGCATGGTGCGATATGGAAGACAATAATACGGACGTGGGTATGCAAATACCGTCGGCTGTCGGTAATAACGTTGAAAATGTTGGAGAATTTAGTAATAAGAGTGTGTGTGAATGTATAGTGTGTGTCTTAATAATAAAGGGATTTTCAACATGAAACTTCGCTGATAAGCTTCAAATAATTTCCAAAGGAAGGGCAAAACCGCCTATGGAAAATTTAACCACAAAAATAAAAAACTGTATTAGACATTTTTATCCAGAAAAACAATACGAACAATTTAAATGGCTAACAGGGTGTGAAAATATAAGTAAATTATTTGGAATAAAACTGGTTTTTCCGATTTAAACAATTTCCATAAAGCTGTAAAATGACACATTATGTCCAAAGCGCATTTGCAGGCCGTCATAAAAGAAAAAGTCCTCGGCAAAACCAGCATTGAACCACACCCTTAATAAACAGTTGGAAATTAGTCACCGCCAACACAATGAACTAGTCGATAAAAATAGGCAAATATTAAGAAAACTTATCGATGTTGTTTATTTTCTCGGACAGCACGAATTAAGATTTAGAGGTCATGACGAAACAAGGGTTTCTTCAAATAGAGGAAATTTTCAAGATTTACTTAGTTTAATGGCTAAATATGATGATTGCTTAAAAAATCATTTAGAGCAGTCTAGCGTTTTTCGCGGAACGTCGAATCGAATCCAGAATGATTTAATTTCCGCTGTTGAAAGCATTGTTCTAAAAAGAATTAAGCAGGAGATTGGCGAGGCGCGGTTCATTGCTATTGTTCTGGACGAAACAACTGATATCACTAATTTTAGCCAATTATCTATAGTAATAAGTTACGTTAAAACAGACGGAAGTATTCAAGAGCGATTTTTAGGTTTTAAGAATTTGTCCGAAAATCGTACAGCAGATGCATTATATATCGTAGTTTATAACGTTACTAAAGAAATTAATGGGGAGAAAAAACTAGTTGCTAAAAGCTATGATGGAGCTGCAGTGATGGCAGGACAATTAGGGGGTCTGCAAGCTAAAGTTCGAGAAACTTTTCCAAGTACTGTGTTTGTCCATTGTTTTGCTCATAAATTAAATTTAGTTTTATCCAAGTCCATCAATCATATTAAAGAGTATTAAGTATTTTTCGTTACTTTAAGTGGCATGGCTGCTTTTTTTCTCCAAGTCAACAAAACGTACACAAGCTTTGGACTCCATTGTCCACAAACGATCGCCCAAAGTAGCTCGCTCCTATTAGGTGGAACTATAATGGAAGATTTGTGTTAACAGTATCTGAAAATCGTGAATCACTGATTGAACTATTTGAGAATATAATAGAAAATAATGAAACGTGGGACTCAGATGCAATAAATAGTTCGAGGGGGTTTTCGGACTGTTTGAAACGAGATTTTAATTTTAATTACTTGTTGAACATATTTCCAAAATATTTCTATTCTCGGATAATGTTTTTAATATATTACAAACTAAAACAAATGATATTGCTTTTTGCCTAAAAATAGTGAATGATTTTAAGTCCATGTTAAGCCAAAAAAGAGATGACTTTGAACTATTTTGGGAGAAAACGATGACGTTAAATGTAGAGCCACAAGCCAAGCGTCTTCGAACAGACAAGGCGGGAGATGTTCAAACATCATACAGACGCCTATTTTATGAAATAATCGATCAAATTCAGCAACAAATATACTATAGATTTAACGGTTTAAATGATTTTAAATTCCTCGAGCTCTGCAATTTTGATGCATTTAATGGAAAAACTTTTCCAGAAGATGCGTTTAAATCTCTTCTTCTTCATTATGGCTAGTTCTTCGACCGAGTGTTACTGCGATCTGAACTAAAAGTGATTTACGAAACTGATGACATTGGAGCAAAAAATAACGCTAAGGAACTAATGCAATTTTTAAAAGGCGAGGAGCTGGAAGATGCCTACACCGAAGTGTCGAAATTGTGTGAATTAGTATTGACAATACGTGCCACAAGTTGATCAGTAGAACGCAATTTTCTTTCGCATACATCGCTGTTGTCCATTGAAAATAAACTTCTCCACAATATGTCGGAGCATCGACGTTTTTATGATAACGTCATTGACGAATTTGCAAAAAATGATCGAAGAATCGAATTACATTACAAATAGGTAAGTTTCTAAAAATTGCTTCCCTTTCTTAACATTTCACCCCACGCCCCTGTGGAAATGCTATAAGGCAGAATTACCTAGGCTAAACATTCAATATCCCAGGAAGAAATCAGAAATTCCTTCAGATATCTAAGAAACAAGTTAAAAAACTGTGCTGAATATGGCGGCGGAATTTTTGAATTTTGATACTTTTATCGTACTGCTTAGTTTAATTCTTTCTATCTTAATTAAATGTTTGTATTATTTAAAAATTACACTTGAATAAGACGTATTTTGAATTACAATTATTTAATTAATTTTGATAAGAATTATTTTACATTAAATGATAATTATTTCATGAAATAAAGAAATTGACAAGCACGCCTTTAAGTGTCATAATTATTCTAAAAAATAGTAGGTACTCTGATTAACGGTGTGCTGAGGACATTTGGGACTAATGTGATAAAACTGATACTCTTAATTTTAAATCTTGTAACGAAACCTCGGATTTCTTATAAGCTTATCAAAAAACTTTTATCGAGAGTGAGTTTTTTTCGCATCTTTCAATTCTTAGTCCATTAGACCTCTTGTAAAGTCCATCCGCAGACATGCTGCATGTACTTAATTATAAGCGGTATTCATTTATAAGTTATTACCAAATAATTATGAGGATTCATCAAATGTGTTATCTGTGATAGGATTATCTATGAGGAAATTTCTTAGTAGAAGCGATTTACCGATGATGATGTTGAGGAAACTGGATTATTAGTTTTTTTAGTAATGATTTTTTAACTAGGCCGCCGTCTTTTTTCCGCGAGATATTATTAATCTGATGGAAAATTTCCCGCATATTTCAAATCTGCTCCTCCGGCTTGTAGTTTTCGGGTTATGATTTTTTTCCGAACGCCTGCATTGTTTCAGGCATCCGAATATAATATATGTGAGGAAAAAACTATTTCCTCTAATACCACGTGAAAACTAATGTTTCCAGTCAATTTGTAATGTTCATTATTACCTAATTCTCAGGTCGATACAAAAATTTTGAAAAATTTTCAACTTTTTGATCGTATTTAAATTTGAAGGATTTTTTTTTCTACCATTTTTATCAAAATTGAGCATTATACTAACTCGATGTTGTAGATTTCGAAAAAAGCATTTAAAACATTGTCAGAATAATTCCTGAGGAATTTTATTAGACCATACGAGTAAAAACCATTCATGGACATAAAAATTGTAAAACTAAAAATATTTCTGCGATAGATATGACAATCCAGTTTGATCTATTCTATTCAAAATTGAATGCTCTTTGCAATGAGTACTCACGGAAGACGCTAGGTACTCTAAGTTTTGATATATTCAGTTATAAAGTTGGAAAAACTTATTTTTTTTACAAATTTTTTATTCGAAAATCGTACCAAAGAGGCGGTTTTTTCGCGTGATATTTTGAACAGCCTCCTACGGCCTGTAGTTTCCGGGTTATGATTTTTTTTCCAAACACCTGCATAGTTTCAGGCATCCGAATGTAATATATGCGAGGAAAAAATATTTTCTCTAATACTACGTGAAAACTATTGAATTAATAAATTTTATCACCAAATTCTCGGGTCTCTATAAACATTTTAAAAAATATTCAACTTTTAGATCACATACATATATACTTAATTGTATTTTTTTTACATTAACCACGAACCTGAGCTAGGGGTCAAACGTCATCGGACGAAATTTTTTTTTACATGGTCGGGCATAGTTCGGCACCACTAAGAAGCGTATTATGACCAACCCGATCCGAATCAAGAGGGCGGCCTAGCCGCCATTTGGTTTTTTATGTTTCGGCTGATCGAAAAAGTCAAAAGGCAAGTTTTGTAGGAAATTAAAAAGTAAGTTCGAAACGACAATAAAAAATTTTAAAAAAATTAAAAAAACGAAAAAAACAGAAAAAATCGAAAATTTTCAAAAAAAAAAGTTTCCATTCCTCGAGAAGTATTAGAAAAAAATAAATTAAAAAAGAAAAATAAAGAAAATCAGAAAATATCTACGATTCGTGAAGTATTTAAAAAAAATTGAATATAAACTAAATAAAAGTGAAATAATAATGAAATAAAACCTAGAATTTTTTTCTACCATTTTTTTCAAAATTCAGCATTATACTAACCTAACCGTGTATGTAGATTTCGAAAAATGCATTAAAGAATTTATTATTAGATCATATGAGTAAAAAACAAGCATCAATACAAAAATCGAAAATTAAAAATATGCTCTTTGCAACGAGTACCCACAGAAGACGCTAAGTTTTGAGATATTCAGTGATAAAGTTGAATAAAAATATTTTTTTTACAATTTTTTTTATTCGAAGTCCAAAAACCTTATTAAGGAGTCGGTTTTTCTGCGAAATATTATTAATCTGATATAGAATTTTCCACACATTTTATTTTGTTGAGTCATGAATTTTTTTCCGAACCCCTGCATCAAACGTATTCATTATAGGGATATAAAAATACATCGATACAAAAATCGAAAATTTAAAAATGTTTCTGGGATGTACAGTAAATCCAATAGGCTCCATTTTATTCAGAATTAAATGTTCTTTTCAATGAGTGCCAATAGAAGACGCTAAATGCTTCGGAATTAGAGATATTTGATAATAAAATTGAATTGAATGAATTTTTTTGTTAACAATTTTATTTTCAAAGGCCGAAAAATGGACTAAGGAAGCGATTTTTCCGCGAGATTATTAATCTGATAGAGAATTTTCCGCAAATTCCAAATCTGCCTCGAACAACTTCCTATGACCTATAGTTTCCCAGTTATGAATGTTATTTTTTTCCCGAACCTCTACTTAGTTTCAACATCCTAATATATATGAGGTAAAAAAATATTTTCTCCAATACTACGTGACAACTAATGTTCCCAGTCAATTTCAAATGTTCTTAATACCTTACTACCAAATTCTCTAGTCGCTATGACTTTTAGATTTACTATAAAGAACTACAAAATTTGAAGGAACATTTTTTTCTGTCATTTTTATCAAAAATTCTCTATTGTATTAAGTCGATCGGGTAGATTTCGAAAAAAAGCATTTTGAAAACAAAAATAATTTCCCGCAGATTCCATATCTAGCACGAACAATTTGCTACGTTCTATAGTAGAGTTATGAATTTTTATTCGAACCTCTACATAGTTTTAACATCCAAATATAACATATGTTGAAAAAAATATTTCCTCCGATAGTACGTGAAAACTAATGTTCCCAGTTAATTTCGAATGTTTGCTATAAAAATTTTGAAAAATTTTCGACTTTTCGATTCGATTTGAAGTAAAATTGTTTTTTTCAGACTATTTTTCAAAATTCAGTGATAAACTAATTAGACTATGTAGATTTCGAAAAAAGCATTTAAATCATCGTCAGAATAGTTCCTTAGGAGATATGACCTGATTTATTACTAGACGGTAGGTGTGAAAAACATTCATCGACACAAAAATTGAAAATTTAAAAATGTTTTTGAGATAGATAGCAAAACCCAATAGGTCCTATTCTATTCAGAATTAAATGCTTTTTCCAGTAAGTTGCCACAGAAGGCTCTATATGCTCTAGATGTCTAGATATTTATTGATAAAGTTGAAAAATAAAAATTTACAATTTTTTTTTCTATGCCCGAAAAATGTATCAAGGAGGCGGTTTTTCCGCGAAATATTAATAATTTGATGGAGAATTTTTCGCAGATTCCATATCCAGTCCGGACATACTTCTACGATCTACAGTTTGCGAGATATTAATTTTTATTCGAATGCCCGCATAGAGCGCCTTCACAATAGGGACGAAAATATTTATCAACAGAAAAATGAAAACTTGAAAATATTTCTAGGATATATATAACAACTCAGACCCTATTGGGTTATTAAAAATTAAATGCTTTCTTCAATGAGTATTCATAAAAGACGCTAGGTGCTCAATTTTTTTTTATTAGAATCTATGTAAAATTGCAGGTTGGTGCATGATATTACTAAGGACCAATCTGTAGATGGCAAGTAGTTATAATAGGGGAGCGCCTCCTCCTCCTCCTCTTCCTCTCTCTCATGTCCCTCATTCTTAACTTCATCCCCTTTTATTCTCATTCGCATCATATTTTTTAATTTTTTCTCTTTGTTCTCCCACATTTGATTTTGCATTCTTAAGTCTTATAAATAGGTGCATCATGATCATTTTAGTATGCCGAGACACATTTACTAAGCTGTGCTCGAGTTGCGTAAAAAGTTATTTTTGAATTTTTCCACCAATTTTGTATAAAACAAAAAGAAAAAATGTGTCAAGTAATAAGTGAATTATGTGTAATCGCGAAAAATTAACTACAACTATCAGACAGTTAAAAGTTAAATATCTCAATTTCTTTGAAGTGATTTCGAAAGATGAATACACCACAATACAATATCCATACAATATCCACTGAAACGAGATTATTTGGAAGCAATTGACTGTTGTGATGATTATTTAGAAGGAATTATAAGCCTTACTACGTTTTTCAATACATTTGGGAAATCATACTTTGTAGGAGAATTAAGCCACCTAATAGAATTTATAGGAGAAGATTGCCAATTTATACCTGCTATTATTGCAACCCAAAAGAGGTTTCAATTATACGAAGATAAAAAACAGGTATTATCAAAGAAAGTTAATCCTATTCGCAAGAGACGTCCCCCTACATATTTAAAATATTATGTTAAATAAATGAAATGGCTGAGTTGCTGATTGCAGTTAAATTATTAGAGGAGAAATTTAGTAATCTTTCAAAAACCTATTTCTCATATTGTATGGCAAGTGGTCCGGAGTGGATAGACTTTTATTGTAATCAATCTGAGGAATTCGTAAAGGCTGCCCTCTGTTGCAACAAATACATTGAAACATTAAATTTTTTTCAACTTATTCAAGATCTAAAAGATATTGGCTTTGGTTACTATTTAAAAGACTTGAAGCAATTTATTGACGAGGATACTATTCTTCAAGAAATTGAAAAGGAAGAATAAATTTAATAATATTTACAATGGAGCAAATGGTTACTGAAATGTATGAAGAGTTTATTATATCTGCAGCATACTTCCAATATTTATCAATTGTAGGCGAAGAAGACGCAGAAGCACAAGATTTGTCAGCATATGTTAATAATATAGATCGAATGAAACAATGTAAATTAGCCGCTAAATTTTGTAATGATTATTTAAAATATAAAAATGAGTATGAACTTTTAAATGAATTTAGAAAATTAGATTTAAGGTATCATATTAATTGTATTCAATCATGGTTGGTTAATGCAAAATAAAAAGGTAATTAAGTTTTTTTTTATATTTTTATTCATTCATAAAACAATTGTCATATAAAAATAACACATTTGTCAAAGCACACATACAAGGTGATTTTGAATGATAGAAGCATTTTGGTTCCATTAGCTTTAGAGCTGGTTGTTCATCTATTTCAATCACATGCTTTTTAGAATATTTCTGTATAAAATCCTTTTTTTCGCTTCCTTTTACAAAAACAAAATCTGCTTTCTTCGTAAGTGTTTCAATTATTTTTGGGAAATGATGTAATGGAGTAAATCCATTATTCCAATGTATACAATGATAATTTTTCGTTAACCATACCGCCTGCTTGTGACAATCAGGTGAAAGAAACTCCATTGGAAAAGGCTTTTTAAAAATGTAATGAGTCATTTCATAACCATCAAAAGCTGCAAGCTCTTTCGGTATAAATTTATTTTTTTCATCTTTGAATCCTTGAATATCTATAACCAATCTCATATTTTCAAAGCAGCAAATTTTTTAATGAGACTTTTTTTACTTGAATAATTTGCAATTTCTTCTTTCAGTTGATTAATTTTAAAAATAAATTTTTCAATTTGTAGTTGTAGTTTTGATGTCATGATTAAAACTAAAAGCTTTTGAAAATTTCTTTAAATTAAATCGAAATATGAAAATAGTGGGGATAAAGTTTATAATTGTTTCACAATTTTAGTAAGAGGGTTGTAGCTAAATAATTTGTCATGTAAAATAAGACAATAAGCAGAAGTATCTTTTTTAATTGCATTGTGTGTCTCAAATTCAATTCTCATTACTACGGATCCCGTTTGAATTGTTTCTTTTTGATGGGAGCAATCAATATGTGTAATAGGACTAATGTTTTTGAATTGTTCAGGATTAAAAATGGGTTCATTTGGAACACCATAATAAGACTGTCTAAAGTTGGCAAACATTTCGTATAAAGCAGAAAATTTGTTTTCTTCGAAATTTAAGTACAAATCGTGATAAGGATATCTTTCAGAATTTAAATATACTCTAATATTTGACAAGGTAATATTGTCAAATTTACTCATATCTTTAACAATTTTCCCTTTTCTGTTTTCTTGAAAGCCAATCACAACATGACGAGGAGCTTCTAGTTTACTAGTTGTTTTTACCGGCCATGTGTGACGGGTTGTTTCGGTTAGAGAAGAATATTCAACAAGTTCCCAACTCCTGAATCCTATCAATATATCTTTATTTGATTCTAATATTTTTGATAGAGCAAGTTGTTGTGGCATATCAACTAGAATGTGAGGAACTTTCCAATAAATTTTATCGAAAGTAACCAATGGAGTGTCAGGAGCAGTAACAAGGTGTGCCGGATCTTCTTTGAAAATAACACCATCTAAATCATCAGTTGATCTAATAAGAACCAATTCCTGTTTCATATTCATAATAATTTTTCTGTAATCTTCAAAAAATCCTAAAAGCATTTTTAGTGGTATGGATACGGAGAATTTTCCATCATTATCAACTAAAATTGTATCACCTTCTTTCCGATGTGGAAACCAACCTGCATTTTCCAGTTTTAAACTTTCGTTGGTATTGTGAGAAAGGTAGCTTTTTAAGGTTGATGCTAATCCAACATTTCTTATTGAATCTATAGTAATTCCGTTTAGTTCATAGCGGATTTCTCTGAACAAAAAGGCTATACCATTGTTAATAAATAGCAATTCTTTCTTATATTTACCTTCTGTATTAGTTAATTTTCCTTCGATATAAAGTAAACTATCTGATGGTAGAGTGTAAGCATCGAGTTCTTGAATTGGGATCCTTATTTCATCATTGTAATCGAATTTTGAAGAAATATATGGTTGATATGTGTGAAGCTCAGAACTGACGATGGAATTGTCTACATAAAGCTTTTCGTTTACGTTTAATATGTTCATTATTTTAAAACAGTGAAACCCAAGGATGTGAGAAATTTACGATTATCTCGTCTTAACTTGTTGGTGTTGGATTTGATACTGAACTGTTGTTTAGGCTTTTTCTTTTTATAAGTTTTTACTTTGTTGATAGTAGTAGGGGCAAGTCTCATCCCAAGGGCTCTATTATATCTAACTACCATTTTATATTTCACTTGTTTGTAAATGTAACCTTACTGTTATAGTTTCTCCTCTAAAACTGATAAGTTCTCCGTCTTGATCAACTATTTTAACTGTTATATTGTTAATTGCTTTGACGCTAACTGGAAAATACAAAATGGGCAAAGGAGATTCAACTATTTTATACCCTGGAGCTACAGTTGGATAAAACTGGTGAATAATATGAACAGGTTTACCATTATTGTAAGAACCGACACAAATATTACAGTCAATACAAATAGCATTCACCTTAGTTATTTTTGCAACATTATCTGATTCTTCCTCTTTCATAGCTTCTAGTATCCTGCTATTAAAACCCAACATTTTTCCTATCGAATCTTCCTTGGTAAAATCAATTATTCTACTACACATTAAAAAAGTTTTTAGAGTATTAACATTTGCTTTTAAAAGAAAAAAAATTTTTTCATTCGGAAATAAATCTTCTATACTTTCTCTTATGTATGTTTCTATATCTGTAATGTCATAAGTTCCGTCGGGAATAACAATTACTTTTTTATCTATATAAAATTTATTATATCCTTCTTTTATATTGGGGATAGTCATAAACGTTTCAAAATCAGCTAAACCCAGGTAATATTGTTTTTCATCCTCTAAATATATGGGCGGATTAAAATCAGCAGACAAAACAGAACTGTTTCCTGATATGGCAATTGTGGTAGACATTGCAGTTTATTTATGAATGAGATATTACAATAAATAATGAGTTTATATATTTTTTTTGCAAAAATTTTAGGGATAGTTGACCACAGTTATATGGATTAAATTTTTGTTTATTTTCATAAGTATAAAATACATCCACTTTGCCATTCGAATTAAAATATTTGAGAAGTTCAAAAGGTGGTTTTAAATTTCCATAACTATCAAAATATATTACATTTTTGTTATTTTTAATATAAGCAGTCCAATGAGATCCTTTATTTTGTTTTTTATCCAAATTTACAATACCACATTCTTTCAGATTAATTTTTTTTGGAAGTTCATCGAGCATAAAAACACCTCTAAAGCCAGTTATTTTTAACAGCTTTACATATTTAATAATATCATTGTTCGTAAGTGCTCTTTTTGGAAAACTTATTTTGAGTTTTTTTTTTGTCTGATTGCTTTCATTTTGACGGATCCTCCTTTATAAGGTCTAATAAATAGTCCCTTTCCTTTATATGGTCTAATATATAATCCTTTCCCTTCTTTAGAAGCATTTTCCATTGCAATATTATGTCTATGTATTTCTTCTAGTTGCTGTTTAGCTGCTTTAGCATCATTTACTGCCTTAGCAATTCCTGCCGCGCCTCCACCTAGTGCACCCAGGGCGCCAAGAATGGGAAACAAAAGAGGTAGAAATCCTCCAATTTTTTTGGGCGTTCGAATGATACGTTTTTTTCTCAATTTAAGTTTACCCCCTTTTGTATTTTTTAATCCCAAACCGAACTTTCTTTTACCCTTCATTATTCCTGCAACACTTAAAGCTGCAATTTTTTCACCAATAGAAGAATCTTTAGCTTTTACCCTATCCCAGGCTTTTTTTTCTAATATTTGGTCAGATATGTGTCTTTTTGATAAATCTTCAGTCTGAGAGTAAGATATATCATGTTCTTTGCAAGCGGAATCCAATGGATTTATACCAACGTCACCTCTAGTTAATCTTTTTTCCAAGTTGGTGCCGGGACCACAATAATTATATCCTGGTATATGAACTTCGAAAGGTAGTTTGCTAATTAATTTATTTACTAAACCAGAGCCTTTTCTATTACGTGTTTTAATAGTTTTTTTCAACTTATGGCGACCCACAGTCATTGAAGTTCTTTTTATACTAAAAGCACATTGACATTTTTCTGGTATAAATACTTTTACAGCTAAAAATATTTACTAGTGTGATTAAGAATGAGGATTGAAAAACAAAAATTCTCATTACCAGTAAATAATCATGATGAAAAAATTTTAAGTAAACAGTTGAGAAAGCATGGTGACTTATTTTGCGGTGGTTCAAAAAGAGGGCTTATAGTTGGTTGCAGTGGTAGCGGTAAAACCAACGTTATGCTTACACTGCTCGAGCATCCAAATGGAATTAGGTTTGAAAATGTCTATGTTTATTCAAAGTCATTAGATCAACCAAAATATGAATATTTAAGAAAGTTGTTAAAACCTATGAAAGAAATTGGATACTTTGAATATGATAGCGATGAGAACATTATTTCACCTCATGAGATAAAGCCAAATTCCGTTATCATTTTTGATGATATTCCTTGTCATAATCAATCTATTATTAGGGACTATTTCACGCATGGAAGGCATAGAAACACCGATTGTTTTTTTATTTTTCAAGGATATTCCTCAATCCTTAAACGTCTAATTCGAGAAAATGCAAACTTATTAATTTTATTTAAACAGGACTGTTTGAGTTTAAAACATATATATAATGACCACTGTATATTAGATATGACATTTGATCAGTTTAAAAATATTTGTGCTAACTGTTGGATGGATCCATATGGCTTTCTTGTAATTGACAAAGATTGTGAAGTAAATCACGGCAGATATAGGAGTAAATTCGATTCCTTTATATATTTATAAAAGTAAAAAATTTGCAGTTTTATTTCATTTAAAACTTGTACAGCATGGATAAACGTTTAGCTCGAGAATTAATAAGATCCAGACAAGCCGTGAAGCAGAAATATCAAAGCTTGAAATTAGCTACTTCTTCTGCTCAGTCCGAATTAGAACAAACTTATAGACCAATAACACAACCACTTAAACAGCTAATTTCAAGTATTGGTAAATCCGAACCATTCGATTTAAAAGAAGAAAGAGTTTCAAAGTATGAAGATTTCAAAACACCTACAAAGCTTTATAAAACATCAACTCCGACGAAAAATATTCAGAAAACAGGAAAAACTCCGTCACTCCCTACAGAACTACCAACATTTTTAAATGACAGTAGTATCACTTCTTCCTCTCCTGTAGTACAACCATTGTCATCAACTGTTATAGCAGAAACTTCAGATCCTTCTAGTGACACAACAACAAATTTAAACTTGTCAGACATATTGGAACAAACTAGAAAAACAATTCAAACCTATGTTGGTACCCCATCATATAAAGATTACTTAGCAGATTTTCATAATTACCCAGATCATATATTGATGAGGGTGTGAAAGATACACAACATAAATTTGACCATTATTATAAATAGTTCATGACCTCGAAACGGATAAGTTTTCTCTTTTGGTTTAACACAGATACCGGTAGAAATTATTGGAAAAGACATTAAAGTGGGAGGAATAACGTACACAGGCACGCCAGGTTTATACGAATTGCTTTTCAAAAAAGAACCGAAAGGTTATAAGAAGAGGAAGATTTAGATAATTACATGAACATTCTAGCTAAAACAAATGTATATCGTAGGAATTTTGATTCAAATGAACAAGTTCAAGGAAATACATCACACAAATATGTTACAATAATAGGACCATATTTACAAAGAAAGGGGATTACAAAGACAAAAACCTTGCCAAGATTAGTTACAGCATTTAACAAACCAAAACCTCCGTTTAGAACAACTAGAGCCAAATCTACAGGAAAGGGATTAATTTTGAAAACAAACAGATCAAATACAGACTATGTATACTGGAATAATGTTAACGAAATTGTTGATAGGCTACGTTTATTAATTTCATCAAGTGATGCGGGAAATAATGCTCATAGTAACGAGATTATCTCTATTATTGAAGAATTAAGAGAAGATAAAGTAATACTATAAATAACAGCTATCAAATATAATCATATTTATTGTTTAATGAAAGCTCAACATGACAGTTGATAAATTTGGACGCCATATTTCAAAACAAAATCAAGAGAGAATAAGTGACATTAATAATTTAAAAAGGAGATTAGGTGAAAATGAAACAAATAATGAAATCTTTGCTAAAAAGCTTAAGGTTTTTGATGAAAATTTTTTAAAGTATGAGAACCAGATTAAAGGATGCTATACCTCAATACGCTAAATCAAATAAGTAAAGATTTGCAATTTTTAAATGAACATGTTAAAAAGGAAGACAAAAAATTAAGTGATGATATCAACAAAATTAATAAAATAATGGAAACAAATATAAGAGAAGTAATAATTGAAAAACACAAGGAAAAAATTAAACAATTAAGAACTTTTATAAAAAGGTTAGATGATGAAAAAAAGAAATCAAA
>JAUTXW010000380.1:0-197145 GCA_030620095.1 Kuschelorhynchus macadamiae
TAGGCCTTTCAAGCATATTTTTAACATTTTATTATTTAGTTGTGTGTTGGTCCATGGGGTCATTTTTATTTTTTATATAAACTACGAAAGCAATTTTTGCAGTAAAATAATTTTTAATAGTTTTGAGATAACACTGATTTTAGATTCTGATCCCCTTCCCTGATTTGAATTTCTGCCTACCTGTAAAGAATGATGATCAGATTTTACGCAAGAGAGAATTAGAATCGAATACTTTTATTTTTATCAAAGTTTCTATTTCTGTATGAATATTAACATCCAGTGGGAGTTTTGCTAGGAGTATAGTTCATATCATGTTTAAATCATGTTAAAAGCTTAATCACGGAGAGATTGCAAAATGCAATAAAATATAAATGTCATTACAATTTAGCATTATCATTTACCACTATAGACATTGAATTTAGTACGCCTGTCAGCTATAAACACAACTGAATTCTAAAATGTAGTAAACCAATCGAACTGACATTTATGTAATCACTACTGCGTTTCCAAGGGAATTAATGTAATAAAACATTTTACTACCTGTGAAGAGCGCTAAAAATGTAAATACTTTTAAAACAAGGAAAATAAAACAACATTTATATTGTCTTTTTTGCTAATAAAATAATACTTATCATTTTCGCTGTCTAAACTTTGAGACAATATTGAAAACCAATAAATTAAAGTAATTTCAAAAGATATTTCTACTGACTTTATATTTGAGGTAACTAGGATTTAATATACCTAAGGTTTTTCAGTTTGGGTAGCGAATCGGGATATTTATTACCCCAAATAATTTATTTTTCTCAGCTTTAGGTCTAGTGTATAACTTCTATCAAATTTTATAAACTTTAAAATGTTGCATTAATCCAGAATGCCGTCTATGCGCTTACTTAGATTGCATTTTTATACTTTTATTTATTATTGTACAATACGAGCAAACAAATTATTAGCCTTCAAGTGCACACCGAAATGTAATTAAAGAAAAAAATGTTTTAATACGGATGTAACAAATTGATGGCTAATACGCAATACCGGGTGGTCCAAAAGTCAGTTTACCAATTTGCAGATTTAAATACAAAAGAGTAAGTTAAGTTTAGTTGATGGTACATTATTTTGTCTGCAGTATTGATTTTAAAATATTTGAAAATTGTTTGAACAAATATAGCTGTCAGGAACATAATATTTTAACGAAATTTAATTTTTCTACAAAATTGCTCAGCTATAAAATTTTAGTAATACAAGTTTAGGTAATTATTTTAGGTAGTACCAATACACCTGAAAAAGTATATTCAATATTTTTAAATTGTTGCAACTATGAGAATATCGAAGAATTCGAGCCTGTTTACATAGGCATAAAAATATCGAGATTTATCCTCACAACTTCAAACATATATTCATAATCTAGCAGCATTCCTACAATGCTTTACATTCGATAAACATAATATTAAAATTATGTTGTTTAAATAATGGCACAACCAAATATTTAAAATCTGTGTTGGGCTTATAGTGTTTATGCGAGAGCTAAAACTGGACTGAAAATGCGTATTACAGGAGACATAGTCAGAATACTAATGAAGCTTAATCACATGTAGGTTTAACTCTTGCATGGGTATTGTGATAAAGCCAACCCCTATTTGAAATAAATACACTGATAAAGTTGTATTTATATTTGATTTCCTGCTTTTTTGACGTGTTTTGTATAATACTGTAATAACTAATACTTTTAGCTTATCTTAGAATATCTCACACCACCTTTTTGCTTTTCAGCGTTTCTTTGTAGGTGCCATCTCATAATCTGAGGTGGCATGGCATGGCTCAATTTATCTCTTGCTGTATGTTTTGGATGTTTTCTGTTTAACTCCGTCCAGTTACGTATATTACCCATCCATGACGTTCGTCTTCTTGCTCGTTTGCCTTTTTTTACTTCAATGACGTATTGTAATAAAAATCGAAGAAATTGTCCATATTGCTCAAAGAGACCTAGTTTTAATAACAAACATAGAAAAAGACTCCAAGTCTCGGTCTCATTAAATTATAATTTTACAATTCACAACAAACATGACACGTGTTTCGCCCTTTCGAGCATCATCAGACCTACAAACAACAGAGAGAACCTTAGTAAATAATCACACTCACAAATCCTAAAACAATAACTTACAAATAGAATAAAACACACTAAAGCACAACAAAACAAACAACTACTTATACATATTTGATGGACATTAAAATGAGGTTAAGTCTCACGTGAATAAACAAAATAAAACATTAAAAAAGTATTAAAAAAGATTCATGTCTCTAGACGGGATCGAACCCAGACCACCCGAGTGAGACACCGAAGCAACCACCCACAGACCACTGGACTAGTCGAAGAAAAGAACCAAAAACTCTCACTCTATGAATTAGTGAATGAAATGAAGGTTGCCTACAATTATTATTACATTAAATTGTTAAATATTAGGGTTGGTTGTGTGGGACAAACAGGTCGAAAAATTTCCACAAGGGTGAGAGAACATTTAAGCCTTGTCAACAAATTCAGAAATACGGTTGTAACTGAGACTGTTTCGGCTTTTGCCAATCATTTGTTGGAGTCAGGTCATGAATTTTCCATTTCTGACGTTGATGTTTTACATGAATGTCCGAAGGGGAAAAAGCTTGACCTTCTAGAAAAAATGGAAATAACCAAAGCTATAAAAAGTCCCATTCTCACTTGCGTTAACGCTGTTTTTAATTTTGAACCAACCCTAATATTTAACAATTTAATGTAATAATAATTGTAGGCAACCTTCATTTCATTCACTAATTCATAGAGTGAGAGTTTTTGGTTCTTTTCTTCGACTAGTCCAGTGGTCTGTGGGTGGTTGCTTCGGTGTCTCACTCGGGTGGTCTGGGTTCGATCCCGTCTAGAGACATGAATCTTTTTTAATATTTTATTTTGTTTATTCACGTGAGACTTAACCTCATTGTAATGTCCATCAAATATGTATAAGTAGTTGTTTGTTTTGTTGTGCTTTAGTGTGTTTTATTCTATTTGTAAGTTATTGTTTTAGGATTTGTGAGTGTGATTATTTACTAAGGTTCTCTCTGTTGTTTGTAGGTCTGATGATGCTCGAAAGGGCGAAACACGTGTCATGTTTGTTGTGAATTGTAAAATTATAATTTAATGAGACCGAGACTTGGAGTCTTTTTCTATGTTTGTTACGTATTGTAATGTTTCATATTTTTCGTGTCTCCTAGTATGACCAAAGTAGGTTAATTTGCCACGTTGTATGATTTTTTCCAATTTTAAAAATTTCAGGCCTGTCTAGAACCTGAACCTCTCCATTTCTTATTTTGTCCGTTTATGGAATTCGCAACATGCACCTTAATGTTCACATTTCAAATATATTTTTTAAAGTATTCTGTTTAACTCCTAATTGTTCGAAGCCAAAGGAACTTCTAACTCTTTCTCTGGGCTATCAAAGCTGTATCGTCGAAGTTTGCTGAGTAACCCTCCTTTTAATTTTTATTCTTTCATGTCTATGGTTGATCCAATTCGTCAAAGTTTAAATTAAAGATTGCAGGCCAAAGTAAGCAGTGTTATCATACGCCTCATTATATTTCTGCTGTATATGCGTTTTCTACTCGAAGGCTTCTCTTCCGCTATCAGTATATGTTCTTTATGAATTTTATGTCATTTCCGTCTAGGCCTATTTGTTGTGAAAGGTTCATAAGGTGGATATGCTAAACTCGATTAAAAGACTTTTCAACATCTGTATTTATATATAACATATTGCCTCATATCCAGGCATTTTTCAACTGAAACTATGAAACTGAAAAGCGCCTCCCTTGTACTCTTTCCAGTACAGAACCCAATATTTTCATAAACAAGCAGAATTGTTTTCCACAATTTATTATCAAACTTGCAATTTATTACGAAAAAAATTTCAGTGAATTATAGAAAATGGAAACAAGCAAAAACAAATCTTACCAATATAAATTGCAGCACAGGTTAAAGCAGATCTAAATAAAAATTCTAGAGGAAGATATATAGATCGAACTAGCACCTTTGGCGCTATAGTTTATTGATAATTCAGAAATTACCAATCATAAAAAGTACCGATAATTTAGTGAACTACAGTGTTACTAGTAAATGATCTGTGGGCAAAATTACAGCATGTAAGTAAGTGTCTCGCTCTTAAATAATTAGTTTACGAATGTCTTAACGAAAGCGCTTTAAATTTTCTGGCGGTCGTGGGTTTTTAAATTGCTGTCGCCGTTTCAGGTTTATATTGAAACCGCCTTAACTTCAAATCAGAAACGCTTAAAATAGTTGAAGGATATTGATACTGTAACAATAAAATATGTTTTCATATTTTAGTGAAATAATTAAATACTGTTGAGTTAACGCTGTGCATTTACTCGATCTATAATTATCAATTAGGTTTACATTTTCCTTCATAAATTTTAATATCGTTTACTTATTTTAAGAGCATATTTTCCCACTCTTAATGCATTCGTTTATAACTATAATCAACCACGTTACATTCTGACAAAAATGCTTAAATAGAATTGTTTTGGATCACTAGTCCATTGTTCTAACCAATTGCGCTATCGTACCACTGATAAGCAATTCGTTAGAACTACATATTTAAACCCATCACTGTCATAACCATTGTTGATCCTGCCAAATATTCTAATCTTATGGGCGCGGCGTTCCTAACTGTACGTCAAATCGTTATTAGGTACCAACCATATTAGTAAATTTATAATTTTACGTTTTGCCTGTATAAGCCAAATTTTGAATAGAAGTATTTTATCAGTTTATTTTTAAACTGTGAAATATTTTTTTAGACATATTTATAATCAACAGCAAAAGTAAATTTCGTTAAATTAAATTAAGTTAAATTTCTAGAACTAGAATTCCATCAAATCTAGAACTTTATACCATTTTTTAAGGCGGAAATTACACATCTGTGAATACCTAAGCTATCAATTATTAAACCACTCAGAGAGTGAACATATTTTGTTGTTGCAGTAAACGTTTGAAAATGAAAATAAATCTCTCTTAAATCTCTAAATTTTTCGATAAGATAATGTTAAAACTTTGCATTTTGATGTTCCGACTCTGATCGCAGTTAGAATTATGAAATATAAATTAAAGTTATCGAGATTTTTTTTTGAATTCCAGAATTTTTATCTGGTTTGGAGCAATCTTAAGAATATCATCCAAATGAATTGCTTGGCAGATAAACACCGATCAAAGATTTTACTTTTTTAGTTTTCAATATTAACATTTGTTCGAATGTTATCTATACAACAATCTGAGCCTGTTTTTCTTTGTAAAATTGAATATAGTAACTTGCAAACCATAGCAGCTAGATTTTTGGAGCGTTGATATGCCAAAATTAATATTAAAATCTCCCAAAACTACAATTTTGTTGGACCCAGTATTCAAAATAAATTTAAAACTGAAAACATTCCAAGAATATTTTAAAGGTCAAAAACTCAGCATGTACTTTGCGACAGAAAGGTAAATTTAAAGTATAGAAGCAATCACTACAGGGTCTCAGACCTACAAAAATAATTAATCAACTTAAAATTAGACGGTGCTCACTAAAACAAAGTATATTAAAAACAGTATTATCTAAAAATTAATTAATTTTAGTTTTTAAATATTTAAATAAAAAAAACATTGGCATTTTGCGTTATCGAGAGTGCAACCAACAGAATCAATATTGAACAGCTCACACACTGTTTTTTAAGTAAGTAGTTAAGTAAGGCCTGTTTATAATACTTTCGGGTCCTTTTCAACAAACGATTTATTCAATATGTTCCGGTTATGCATTATATTTAACATAATAACTAACTGCTGTATATTAGTAAGAGCTGTCTTTTCAAAAAATTATACCTGTATTTACAAGTAATAGAGGAGAATGGCCTCCAATTTGTTTTTAATTTTTTTTTTAAATGAGATAAGTTAATGAATTTTATCTACTTTCGTAAAATAATGCCTTAAATGTATAATGAACAAAATAACTGTTGTTTTAAAAATTAAAACTAAATTTTTATAAGTAACCTTAAATTATAATAACTTTTTTATGATTTAGTTACGTCATTTCATTTAGTCTGTGAAGTGATAACACGTTAAAATAACTTAATAAGTGATTCTAAAGAAAGTTTAACGTCTGATATAGAAGCACCGGCCGCCGGGACTATTACAGCGCTAGTGTAAGATGCTCACAAGAGCTTCAGCCCTTTGATATTCGAGACCTCCGGGATGAGTAAATGTGATGGAGTGTGAATGCCTCTTGGCAAAAATCATAATAATGATAACTTGTTTGGCCTAGTTGCTTGCCCTGGTTGAAAAGTAGGACAAAGGACTATACATTGATAATGACGTAATCCAGTACGGCTAGTTTTGCCTTATCTAATCGAGGCTGCCACTGGCATGTACCCAATATCCTCTTCACTCCCCGCTTACTTGATATTTTTGGATGGCATTTTTAGTATTTCTCCTTTGTGTACTAAGAAACCACTAAAGAAAAACGGTGTAGCGGGTTATCTCATCTCAGTAGAGCAAACTATCCATAGGAACACAGATTAACTCGTGCCTCGGAAAAAGGATGCCTAGAGATCGCCTGGAACTGATGCTAGACATGATAGCATGTTACCGTAGAGTGATGATTGTGCCGGCATCTGTCACACAAACAGCTATAGTGCAACGACAATCATTCACACAGTAAGTGCTGCTTTGACAGCTTTTCAAATCGACAACAAAAAATAATAAATCTTGGAAAAAAAAAAATAGGATATAGACTTTAGCTACATGCCAATTTCTGTACAGAGTGTACCGTATTATTAGGTCTTCATTAGTACAGTTACCTACTTGAGTAGCCCCAAACTTAAGACACAAAATCACAACAGTCATCAACATATATATATATATATATATATATATATATATATATATATATATATATATATATATATATATATATATATATATATATATATATATATATATATAATATAGCTTCGAAGTATGATAAGCTTTTGTCTAATCATCTATATGAAAATAAAAACGATAAATATAATATGTATGTGTAAATACGAACTCTAATATCTAGTCATGTCTTAGTTACATCTATGCCTAAGACTGGAAGTACACAATTTACAGTATTTACTGTACGGATTAAGGCCAGCAAATCGGCACTTTTGTGGACGTAAATTCTAAGTCCATTCCTAAATATAATCAAGTATTGTTAAAGCACCCTTATTTTAACTACTTAATTTTATTTGCTTTGTATTGTAATAATAAGACTAAAAATGCCAGAATTACAGAAAATTTTAAAAAGGGTCATAACGAAAGAGCATATGATTGTCAGTTTGTTTTAAAATTCCTAAATATAATCAAGTATTGTTAAAGCACCTGTATTTTAACTACTTAATTTACCGAAAATTTAAAAAGAGTCATAACGAAAGAGCATATGACTGGGAGTTTGTTATAAAAAGTTTAACCCAAAAAATATTCAATGATTTAAATAAAATTTAAATAACTTGTAGGCTAATTAAAAATCTATAAGTATTTTCAAAATTCTTTAGATCATTTTAAAAATCATCTTCTACTGAAAAATTTGATATTGCTCATAGTTTATCAACGATAAAATTTTTGTTAATTGTTACTTTTATCAGCAACTATCTTCGATAATCAATGAACATGTGGTTTTTCTTAAGATATTATTTTAAGTGTAAATCCGTACTTATTTTTATTGCCTTTGATACAGAAAACGTGCAAATTAAAATAATAACAGAAATAGGAAAAGATCGTTAAATTTACCTTGAGTCTTATGCAAACTTACCAAGGATCCTGCATCAAAAGTTTTTTTAATGATTAATAGATTTTTGTATTTTGATATGCCATTTTTCTATCTCAAAGTGCCCTTGATCAAATTGAATATTTCAAAGCTTCATTTACATTATTGACATGATAATTATTCCATACTATGAAAGTATGAAACCTACACTATATTAACCTACCATAATTGACTTATTTATTTTAATATTTGTACTGGAATAACGAGATCTACATATGCTTACGTTCAAGGTGGATTATAATGTTTTAAATATGTTTAGAACACCATTACTTGTTTTAAATATTTTTTATTTTGTATGAAACATCATTATTTGTTTTAGGCTATTTAAAACTACCTATATAAAATATGTTTAAAACTTAAATGTGTTTTTTCTAGTTTTTTTTTTGTTTTAAACATAATACTCATATCGGGGTTAAAAACATGTGTAAAACAAAAAATCTGTTTGAAACAGATTTTTGAATATATTCCGTTTAAAAATTGAAAAATTTTTTTTTCGGTTTCGTTTTCTATGTATTATGTAGATATACTAGATAACTGCTTACTTTTAAATCAATTCCCAAATAATACCCACTGCAAGAATTCTACCTTCTACACAAAATTATTGTTAATAAGTTATTGGCTTTTGCTTATAGTTAAAAATTGAAAGTATACTTGAAATAAAAATATGACGAACAATTCAAATTTTAACTTATCAAAAAATTATCCTTAAAAATATTATATTTCCAAGAATAGTTTTTAAATGATCTTTTGCCTCTACGCTGAAAAGGTATCTTGGTTTATTCCGACAGGAACAACCATTTTCGAGATATTGCTACGATTTAATGTCGAGTATAACGAATTTTTTGGACAATCAGCTATTTGTAATAATAATAATAAACTCATTTTGAACGGGTTTATTCAAACTTGTGTTAATAAAAGGATCTCCCGTTTAAAAAATCGAGAAAAATTAGACTTGAGAAAGAACGCAAAAATGGTGAGAACCTTTTTAGTAGTACAGACAAATCCACCAAGAAATGTATTAAAACTATTTTTTTACTATCTCTTATTGCTTTTTAGATCAGGAAGCATACCATAATGAATTACATACACGCCCCCTATATCTACCAAGCTCCATTTCTTGCAAAAGCTAATCTTTAAACAAGAATGGGAAATGGCATTGTAGAAATGAAATTATAAACCACCACATTCAAATACAGATTTACATATCAAACATAAACGGTTTATCGGTTTAACATGCGGTTGACTCATTTTGTTTGTATGCATGATATTTTATGATAATTCGGTCGCAAGTGTTTACGCAACAACGCACACACAAAATAATAACAATAGCAAAGCTTTTGGATCCTTATTGAATTCTATTCACTCTGTCATCTAATATTTGGATTTATTATAAACGTTAAGTGTATTATTTCGTTTGAATTGTGAAAACATGCAGGGTGGTTTCTGTTCAAATATGGGCATAAGAATCTTGATCTATAACATAACATCACTATATACTCATTAAAATAAAAAATAATAATCGACTTAATAATAATAGTGAATACACCTTCGAAGATGTATTCGTTTAAAAATTCGTATAGATAAAAAGCTATTTCACAGCGTAAAAATAAAAATGTTTATGAAATCTATTTCAATAATGAATGCATATTTTAGATATCATATATTATATGACATGGCATAGAGTAGTTTATGATAGTTTATAGATCATGAAAATAGTCTGAAATAAAATAATATATTCAAAAATTAAATTCATTAGTATAAATATCTGTCATAAATAAATTTGAATATACGAAATTGCTGAAAACCTCTCGTAAATGATTTAATTTAAATATTTAAGCGTTTTTTAAAAATCCTTTATGACAGCTGTTTTAAATTCATAAATTAAATATTTTCTAAAGTGCGAACTCTATCTGTCAAATTGTTGGCCAATATATTATTAAAACCAAAAAGAAAAAATGCACATTGGACAAAAAATCCGAATATATTGCGGGTGTCTTTGTGAACTTAAAAAAGCTTTCGACACAGCCAATACAGACTAAATGTTGGACAAGTTGTGCAAAATGGGAGTTCGTCGTGGGACTTTCAACTAATCAAAATATTACTTATCACCTATCAGAAAGGCAATATTTTACGGTAGTGGATGACTATTATAGTAATAGTGTTTTATTAAATGTAGATCCGTTCCTGGTCTAATACACTATTTACTTTATGTAGATAACTTAATCTCCGATGGAAAAGTTTGAAACTGAATGTTTGCCGACGATACTGCATTAGTTTTCCCAGCAGGCGATTTACTGGATCTAGAGTGTACTATTAATACCGAGCATAAAGTATATTACAAATGGCTGTGTAAAAATAAACTCATTATTAATAGCGAAAACCTGTATATATGATTATCAAACAAAAATCAAGAGTCATGATGAAAAAAAAATGATTTTTATAAATATTTAAAAAGTGATTTGACATAGACGAGCTAGATTCATGATATATATGAGCTTTCTTTAGCTACACATTGGGTAAATACTACCGTGTTGGGGTTGTATTTTAATATTGGTTAAACAGGCTAGCACACGTTTACTATTACAGTAACTCTAGAAATATACTGTAGAGACAAAATATCATATGAACAAAGAATATTAATTTGGATTAGTCGTATCGGTATACCAACTTCACTGAAAAAAAATTCTCGACATGCTGCATGGTGAGCATCCTGTAATAGGAGCAATGTAAATGAATATAAGTCCTGTATAAAAATATACTTCTAAACTAAAAAAAAAAAATAAATTTATTAAGCTACTCCACTAAAACCTTAGTACATTTGATCTAGAAAAGTCGAATCTGACTAGAGTACCAGCTAAAATCAAGTAGTATTGCCGGAAGAGTCTTTCGAACTTAAGCTTCGTGCCGGCATAAAGCTGAATATGGAACATAATTTATGACTTAAATTTTTTTGTTTTTCTATAGGATCTGCATTCAATGTTCAACTGGTAGAACTAGAAAAATATCAATATGTTAAAAAGAATTTTCGGTCATCTGAAATTAAATTTGTAAGTACATTTGAAAAAAGATTAATGAAAACTTTAGAATAAGTGATGGCTTATTGGATTCGGAATGACATCTAGAAAAATTTGCAAAAGTTTCAAACCGGCATATAAAAAATTTTAAAACTTATTAATAAATTAAGGTTTAGAAAAAGGAATTTAGTTTTTTGCAACTAACTCGGAAACTATTAATACTTAAGAAATTTCAAAAAAGATCCTGAAAAGGAAGAAATTTTCAGTCACAATGTCCTAACTCCCGAAACTCTCTCTTTATTATTAATAATTTTAATTTACTGTTGAAATAGAGATCCGCGCGGTGAGGGCTAATACGTTACGATGCCCCAAGACCCAAATAACAGTAAATAAATGTTTTATATAATTTTTACATTTTAAAAATTGTGGTATTAGCTAGATACTTGAAGTAACAATATCCCGCTGAAAAAAAAATGTTTCATTAATTTTTCATAAAATGAGTCTATTGTTAATTAATATTTTTTTTAGAGTTTTCGTTTATTTTTCAAGTTGACTAATTGTTAACCAAATGGCAATAAAATTATTTCGCTTATGATATTGCCATCTTTTTAATCATTATAATCTTTTAATTATTAACAATTGAAGCTAACAAAAAACTTACTTTTTTATTTTTCTGTTAGTTCGAATAATTAAGAACTAATAAATGATAATAATTAAAAACATTAGTTTGTGACAATCTCATTTAATATAGTTGTGATAAAGTCTCCACGAAGCAAAATAATTTTGGTGGCTTTGTTGAACAATCATTTGACTTGAAACATAAACGAAAACTCTAAGAAAGATGAAAAAAAAAGAATATGACATGAACTTTTGAACTCGTTTATGTGTGGGTTTGAAACTTTTGCACATTTTTCTAGACGTCATTTCAAATCTAATGAGCCCACACTCATATTTTTACTAGCATTATCAAGAATTAATACCGTCTTCAGTTTGTGAACCAGATTATTTGTTCTTATGTTGTGGAAGTTCTGAATGCTCAAAAACTGAATACCTTCTGCAAAATTACAGTTTAAGAAATACTGAAAATATATTTAAATATATGCAGTCTCAACTCTACATTAAAGGCTACAACAGAACAAATGCGCATGGCTATGTATGCTAGATAGTTATGTTTTACGTAACTGCTGACTTCGTATATTTTACCACCTGATCATAGATGCTACGAAAATGTTGTAAATAAAAGTGAAATTTAAAGGGTACTTTTGTAGTAATCCAGGCTCTAAACGTTTAATAATTAAACTGGTGTTTTAGATTGGTTCCTCTCAAAATTTGGTATATTCAGTGTATTTTTAAGAAATAAAATAGTTTTTTAAAAACGTCTTTTCTTTGGCCAGACACATAACTAGTTTAGTTCATGACTAGTTTAATACAGG
The DNA here is from genome assembly GCA_030620095.1 of Kuschelorhynchus macadamiae. NCBI lineage: Eukaryota > Metazoa > Arthropoda > Insecta > Coleoptera > Curculionidae > Kuschelorhynchus > Kuschelorhynchus macadamiae. Next base: position 12,301 of record JAUTXW010000380.1, read on the forward strand.
AAATATTCTCAGGCGGAATGTATGTTAAATACGAAAGTTAGGTTTTCTTTAAAAAAATTAAATCCGGAACCAGAAAAACAAAATACAAAACTATCCTGCTATTTAATTCATTTATGTCCATTGTCCTGTGCATTTTTTTTGGCACAAATAAACAGACCTAGAAGTAGCGCGAATCAAAATATTGCTATTGCGTAATAACGGGAATTTCAATTGTTTTTTCTCATTCTGTTTCTGGTAAATTCTAAAACTTTTTTTATAATTCTTAAAATAATGTCAATAGACTATGAGCTGTCCCCCAAAACAAAAACAAAAATAAATACATGCATTTTCGCGTATTAATGAATCTATTAGCTCTCAAGGTGTCGTTAAAAAATTCCTCCCCGACGAATCTTAAACACATATTGGACTATTCATTTTAAAACTACAAAGTTTTAATGCTTTAATAGTGTATAGGTGTATATTTAATTTAAAAACCTCTGGATGACCTGTAAAAATATTAGACTATTAAAAGATTGACTTTCCTTTTTACTTTCTACGCAGTTTACATTATAAATTTACATATGATTTTCTCTTCTTTATCCTTTTGCGTTTACATACCACCGAATTCATTTACGAAACAAAACCATCGAGCGCGCTTAAATTTAAATCTGAGGGTTTTCAGTTTTTATTGCATATTTTTGGCAGCTGAATGGCCATAAAAAGCTTTTAAAATACAGAAGATCCGTAAGTGCAGTAAATCATATTGCCAGTGATATATGGCCTTGTCATTCTTAATTATTTAAGAATATTATCTCTACTTGTGATGTGGTTTTGGTGTTTAAGTCGAAAATGTATAAAGATTGGGGATACATTTTAAATTATAAAATAATCAAAAACAGCAACTTTCGAGAAATTAATTCTTATATATCCTAATTTACCAAAATAAAAAAGGGAAGTGAAAAAGAATAAGACAAGCTGTACTTTATAAAAGTTTCTAATTTTGAAGTAAAGCATCAGAAAACTGGTAGGTAGTCTTATCAAAAAAACTACATTCTATAATAACCGACAAAAAAGTCGAAAAATTAAATAAAAACTCCTTACAATTACACATTAAAATAATAAAGAGATAATATCTATAAATTTGCTGCCAATATCTGCAGTATTGTGTAGACTTCATATTGCACGATGTGATTAAATCCCAGAGGCAATCGAATGATTGAAACTACTACGGGTCTATTAAAATTTAGGTTGATGTACGCAAAAAAAAGTTGAAGTATATTAGATTCTACAACTTTTTAAACATCGGTAATAGTTTGTTGATAGTTTAATTGGAAACCCACAATTTAAAGTTTCTCTTAATTATGTGATTAGTTGATAATGTAACGAGTAAGTAAAAAATATCTCAATGAATGTTATAGAGATGGATTATTGAAGGAATATACACAAACAGGCTAATGTATTTTGTTCTGTTTCTAAGTTGTCAGTATTGTAACTGAATGTCGTGCAGAATACTAATTGGGTGATGTGCTCTGCATATAACTTGATATCATCTATGAATAAGAGATGGTTTAATCTAGTGTTACTCCTTATGTCTGGGCGGTACCCAAACTGGGTGTGCTTTAATAGAACTGACTGGGGGCTAAGAGCCAACACAAACCACAATGGACTGAGCGAATCTACCTGGAAGATACCCTTTGATATTTTTACTCTCCCTGGTTCTTGTGTTCCATGGTAAAATCTCGTTCTCCAGTTATCCATGGATTATTCATCTGCTTTGAGCTATCCCTAAATATAACCCGGTTCCATTGGTTTATGCCTACTACCAAGGGTTGCTAATATCGAGCTTCTCTTCTCGATACAGTCATGTGTTGTTGCCAAAAAGGTTTTTATGCTGGGGTGTATTTTGTATATATTTAAGACCTGCTTTAGCCAGCCATGAGGTATCATGTCGTATGCCTTACTGTAGTCAATAATGCAAGACCTGAAATTCATCTTCTTAACCTGAACCTGCTTCAGAATTACCGAATCAATTAACAGTTGTTCTTTACACCCCAACGATCCCTTGTTCCCATTATTGCTGTGCATTATTATTATTATCATTATTATTTATTTTTCGTAACATAATTTACGCAGTCTACAAATAATAAATTATGTCCTATATTATTTTTCTCCATAAAATTATTTCATTTCAGGAATGGGATTTTATCGAATATTTAACCATTTTATTAGGCCACCATTTTTTTTGCCACATGTGATTTGCACTAAAATTTTCCTAGTTTATCCCTGTTTAACACAGGGTTTTTGTAGAAAATTTGATGTTAATCGGATAAGTACTTTTTGAGCTATACTATTAAACACAGAATGACAGACTTAGAGAAATGGGAGAACATGTTTTGCGGATTTCAGGGAGCCCAAAATGCAAAGATCTGCAATTACAATAATTCCGTTTTGCGAAGGAAGTAAAAAAGAATCATACTTTTTATGATTAAACAGATGCAAGAATTCGATTGCAGGATGTTTGATCCAAAACAAACAATAGCTACTTTCCACTAAACATGTATAATTTTGCATATACCGGGAACGCAAGTACTTACGTGAATAATTATTATGAATAGGCCCATAATTAGTACACATTATAAATATAATTTCGTTCAGTTTGCATTGACTACGCAACCAACTAACCGCTATAAAATTTAGATGCACCAATACTGTATGCTCCACCGTGGACATAAAAACCTATTAAGACCTTAGTTTCTATGTTCTAAACTCTAGAACAAGTTGCAAATCAGCCAAAAAAAGTTGCAAGAATCGGTTATCAATCAATAAAACTACAAGCTTTTGAAATGGACTAGAAGTTTTTAACATTCCGTAATTTGTGAACTTAGAAAAATAGACAGATCATTTTCCTTGTTTTATCTAAAAAAACAGTTTTTTTATATTACATATCACAACTTCTAAAATTCTGCGATTATAATTAAACAGATAAGTAATCGATTTCAAAAAAATGCATGTTCATTAAATAGTAAAGAACTATGTCACCTGAGACATTTTTTGAACTTGGCGTGTCACATTATCTTTACGGAGCAATGTTTGTTACATTAGTTTAAGACTATTAGAGAAAGTTGACAATTGCTGCATTTTATACTAAACTTGTATAATTTCGTTCAGTACTTGGAACTGCATGATAAAGTACCTATCTCAGTAATTACTATAAATAGATAGGCCCCTAATTGAGGCACAATAAAGAAAGTTTTCCTTACTTAAGCTTATTGAAATCTAGATGTACATACATTTTATATCATACTCTGTACAATAAATCCTCTAGAGACAATATTTATTTTCTTACGACTAGAATAAACCCCCAGCCAAAAACAAAAACGAAAAAGTTGAAATTGAATTTTAAAATACTAGAATCGACGAAGAGAAATTTCTGGAAATTGCTTTCAAATTTTCCCCCATAACTTGCGATGACTGGTTTCTTATACTTAGTCGGCTTCCTTTCTTAGTAACCCACCTTGCTAATATAACTTTTATTAAAACGATTTTAGCGTTTCTTTAGTATTTTAATTTGACTGTAATTGTGTGATTCTGAAATTCTAAATTTATTACTACTTTTTAAATCAATTTTCAACATAAATATATTCTAATATTTATAAATACAATTTGACAAAGCTTGGTGTATTAGTTTATTCAAACGGCAGTAGCTAAAGTTCAATACAACTGGCTCAGCAATAAAGAAAGGACCAAAATTACAGTGCATAAGCTCTCGAAAGTAAGAATAGTGGGATTAGAGATTGTTGTGACCTTTTTAAAATGGGACAAATTAATATTGAATACTAACATACAAAAAGAATTAGTGGTAAAATTTTGGATAACTATAAAAATAGTATTTTTTTAAATTAGTCCAGTTAAGTTAAAACTAATATAAAAGTAATATAAATTATGAACAATTTGGCTTTTGCAATACTTATTGTTCTTTAAATATAAAGTGGTGGAAGAAGAGTAATTTTTTTTAAAATTTAAATGGTCATAACATATTGAAAAATGACACATTTTGTGGTTTTTCTCAAAATTTTCACAAATACACTGACACATACACTGCTACCAGAAAAGTCCGCATTATATGTATTTTTTTTTTAATAACCGACTTGAGTAAAATTTCAGTTGACAAATGTTTACTCGAAAAATAATGCCAAAAATCAACAAAAAACGTTAGTCAACTTGATGCTTTTTTTTCACTTTACCGAATGAAATCAAATTTGATAAATTTATTGCCTAAATGCATTTTCTTAATTAAATTATTTTTGTCAACGCCATTTTGTTAATAAAAACATAAATAAACCAAAAAATGCGTCTAACTTGATGCAGTGTTCATCCAGTTTCCACAATTTATCGTAAAATATTTGTAAATTGGGTAAGTAAGTAAGCACATTTATTTACCTTTTGATAAAAACAAGGGCTATTTCTATATTGTCTCCTAAAAATAAGAATATTTTTATTAAATTATTGAAATAACCAAATAAACCCTAAATTATAAAGTAGCCTATGAAAACAACTAAATAAATTCTTCGGTTAATAATAGTTCAGTAATAGTTCCATTCAGTTATGCTTACACTCGGTTAGCTAGTTGAGAAGGCATTAAGTTAAAACAAAAATAAAAAAATCTAAAGTCAACAAATAAAGTTTAAATTTGGTATATAGGTTTGAAATCAGAAAAGAAACATAAATTCTCTTTAATATTCTTATTCAAATTTTTGGAAAAAGAAGGTAGTTTTGCCATTTTTAATTTCAAATCACGTGATTACCTTTTTATTGCCATTTTACAAGTTCATTTATTAAAGAAAATTCCCATATAATGCGAACTTTACTGTTCACACTGTTCATTTTTACACAGTTTAAAAGAGGAATAAAAAATAAACTAATATCACTGATCCATGTTATAATTATTTCGAAGCATACTTTTTGAAGTACTAGGATAACTCAAGAAGTAAATATTTTTTGCTTTATACTATTATTATTATTAAGAGTTAACAAAAACCAAAATATTTTAATAATTTGTAGTATTTTAAATATTCTCTATATATGGAGTAAATTTCTTCTGGTAATAATGTCGTTAATATCGTTGGTTAAAACGAAAATATTATCTTAAGGTTTTGAATGACTTCTTTGACTTTTACCCTATTGTTTTTGAAAATTTTGAATAGAATCAAAAAATATGTCGTTTTTTGAAACAGTAACCTTTAGTCACCATAGCCAGAACCAGAGAGAAATAATGTATAAAGCAAATTACAAAACAATAACCCCGGTATTCACTAACGAGGTTTAAGAGATAGTCAAGGTCTAGTTGCTATGGTGCTTAAAACTCTTAGTTCGCCACTTATGTTTCGCTTATGTCACTATCATTTTGTAAGTGTGACATTTAAAGTCATCTTTAACTTATTACTGTCAAATTAAACCTGGTCTAAATTTAAACCTAAATGGCATTAACCCAAAACGAAGTTATCAAACATTAAATAATTTTTTTAATGGAAGTTTTACGGAACGTAAAACACACGTAAAAACTATTTCTGTAAATGATAGAAAACTTATTTCACTTGTATGAATGTATTTATTAGTTAGGGTTATGCCTTTTAAACTCAGGAAACGTTAGGGGGAAGGAAACTATATATAAAATTATAAGACATAAGACTTCTAAAATTTTTTGTTGTATATTTGTGGAATCATCTTTGACCACATAGGGATATTCAGAAAAGTGTGACTCAAGCATATGCTTTTTAAACATATTACATATTATTTAGACATAGTACATATTATTAGATTAGATTATTATATTATTAGATTTTTCAGATCTGCAGAAAAATATAAAGTTTTATATTCTATACTTAAATTTTAACAGGCCGTAATCCAAACGACGTGACCTGAAGCAAAATGGTTCACACTTTAATTTAATTTAAGTAAATTGCAAAATTTATTAGGATAATGCATTTATTTCACTGTATTAAACACAAGAGATTAGAATTTTATAATAGTTTTCTCCCTCTCCCACCCATTGCACGCATCGCTTAAAAATCCAATTACAGAAGTCAAATATTTTCACTAATTTAGTTCGGGCGTGACCCAAGGTAATACCAATTTTTATTAGAAACCTGTAACTTATCTAATTTTCAAATCTTTGTATGCCATATTAATAATAGTTTCCTTTGTTCAATTTAGGTAACCACAGGTAATTCAAATATGCAATAAAAATACTAGATATTCCATGTTACCAAATGCAATTTGTATCTGCCACGTATTTTTGACGTACCATGTACATCTCCAAATAATTTTAAATTGTAGCTTTGTTTTAACCGCATATAGCATCCATGTTATACATAAAACTAAAGTACCATTTTGCAACGTATATATGTATATTTGTTGCCCTCTAGCGTCTAAGCTAAATAAATTTCACTGACGGCCAATTTTTTCATATTCTGTGCGGAATCCTTTTACACACAGATTTCGTTTTACTTAAATTATTAGTCAATCATTCTAGGAGATCGACAAATCTAAGAGAAATATTATGTTACTAAAAATGGAACTACTATATAGTTGACACTTTCATATATGTGTTATACATATTTCGCATGATGTTCATAAAATTTTAAAATCGTCCTCATTTCAAGATGTCTCAACGCGTTCGTATCGAGCCTTAAGAATCAGATCCCAAAATTTTATTTTAAAGCGGCAGCGCCCATGAATTTATTTTACGCAGTGATGTTCCCCGATTTCAATTTCAAAAGGATTTGGATGCCTAAGAGGATTTTAGATTGAAATTACGTACATATAAAAATCATTTGGCCTCTTTAGGAAAAATGCCTTCTGATTTTTTTGTAAGGAAATGCAGAAAATGGTGAACGATTTATCAGCTTTCACTTTGAAGAAAAGTCCTGACAAAAACAAAAATGTTTTGAGGGTATAAAGATCATGTTACTGCTGACTAAAAAAGAATGAATGAATTTTTAAATGATAGATACATGTACATTGAGATATTTTCAAAAATAATTAAGTAATGCTAATAGTGTTTAGATTTGTTTATTGAACAAGAGCGGCAACCTAATATTATAAACATTAACCATTCAATCATAGTTCTACTTCAGAGTTTCAAATTAGAACTTTAGACGAAAATTCATAAGAGGTAACATCGCTCAATTTAGTGCCATTACTGTTCGCTGTTACTTACTAAATTCGCTATGTTTATTTACTACGCTATAAAGGTTTATATTTGTATTTAATCGGTAAAAGCTAAGCTTTCCTGCAACATTTCGTTAGTTGATATTTTGGAACATTATTATGATACTTTGACTACTTACTAAAAGTAAATAACATTTTTTAAAAAGTGAAATTTGGAAAATTAATTATAAAAATTGGCGCAATTGATAGGATCTGTCTAACCCAGTCAGAACAAGAGTATTGTCTAACTGGTAGCGGTGGATTCCAATTCCTAAACAGCAAAAAGGACGAATCGCTCTCACTTGGCCTAAAGTACGGAGGAAACACCCAGTGAAATCTCTGGAAGTCTACCCCAAGAAAACGACGATGCAAATCCTTCTATTGTAAGTTATGACTCATCTAGTTATTATTTATTTTACTGTGCTATTTATTTATTGAAACTATTCGATTTTCCAAATATTTTCCCTGAATTTCCCTATTGATTTTAACCAATTTTACCAATATTTAAATTTTTCTTTACCTTTAAATAAATTGCACTAATTTTTCAAAACGCCTAAAAATAGCGCTATACAACTATAAATAGAACCCTATAAGTTATCAGAAATATTTTCTTTAATTTCCGAATTTGAAGGTGATCAATTACATCGCCTATAAATCTGCTACTTTCTGTATCTCACTGCATATTTTTTATTCTTCCTGATTATCACATTTCTTCATCGTCCGACGATAAAGAACACACAATTTCTGAAACTCCAAAAACACTTTTTTGGCATTTGTCCATTTTTATTGACAAATTTGACAATACTATTTGATCTGTGTGTATGACTCGGAGCAAGCGAGAGCAGAGAATGAATGGAAGGCGCAATTAGAAATAAAACAATTGCTTAACTTACACTTTGGAGATTCTCGAGATTTTTCTTCCCTTAGCTTTTTCAACCGTCTCCAAGTGCTAAATGTAAAAATGCATATAAATATTTAAAAAACACTTTACCTATAAAAACACCATTACATGTTATAATTGCGAACGTACAGGTCATTCTGCTAATCAATGCCGTACTCCCCAATCCGGACTCTAAAATTTCCAACCTAATTTTAAGACCATATCAACATCATACACCGGATGCATCTTAGCAGTCTAGTAATTATTTCCAAAATCAATCCAGACCTCAACAAGCTAGCGGTTTCTCGCAAAGTCAACAGAAACCAAAACAAATAATAATCCACCAACTTATCGCCCTTCAATAATTAATAAAAAAATTAATTCTGTCTTAACCAACAAAGGACATTCCATGTCATTGCTCACGACTATTCCCATTGAGCCATCACCCTCCAGACCGGAAATAGACCCCTTAATAGAAATCCAAACCACCCGAAAATGTAACCTTCCGAGATATCACTGATTAAAAACTTACTCACTCTATCGGTGAACAACCCTTGTCTCTTTTTTATATTTTTATATTAACAATATTTCAAGCGCGATCGTTTTTTTCGAAAGATCCATAAAAACTATTCGCTTGTATGAATCGCTAATGGAAAGCTATGTCTTTTTAGAAGAGTGTCTTAATGACATTTTGGATATAATCACTTTCGCCCGTTTAAAAATACTCAATAGCTCAGTTATCACCCCACAAGATCCGATCACCTCGTTATAAGAAATAACTCGATTTTTAGTAAAAAACATTTTACTTTTATTAACTTATTTATCAAATGTAGCAGAATAAAAATCCCATTAACTGAACCTGAGACCTATACCCTCAATTACTAAATTCAAATCGTGAATAATTGAATAAGGTTTCACCACATCAACTCCAGAGATGCCATCCGTCAGAGGCTACGGAATTTGATGTCTAAGAGAACACAAAGTAGCTATTCTGTAGATATCATAGAAGAGGTGGTTGGACTCGCATTAAGAGTTCGAACTCAAACCTTAGGAAAATTAGGAAGTCTTTTGACCACTCAAAGTTTACGTTGCCAGATCCTTTGCAAATGCAAAATAAATATCTATCAAAATATTGCATAGAGAGCATTTATGTTAATATAAAAAAATAATATGAGAATATCCCAACCAAAAAGGTTTTTTTTTCTTCCACTGATAGCTCCTCTCGACAGAATAAATGTCATTGCGCCCCGCGACCAAATTTATACGTATACCACTAGAAATTATCATTTTTAAAAATGGTTGTGAAAGAGAAAATCCGTGGCAAGAACCTGTGATAAATTAGTTTTCTCCTGCGAACTGGCATAATTACAGATAAAAACAGCGGGAGGTACTGAAGCCTTTTCCTCGAGATCCATTTTGTCTCAATTTTAAAGACTATTCCTTTACTGTTACTTACACAAAAGACGAAGCTGAATTTGGTGAATAGGAAGATAGTGAATTAATATTTAATATTTATTTATTTGCGATTGATCATGAGTTTTTCGAAAAAGTAGTAAAAAGTAAAATTAATAAATTTAATGATTATTTATCACATAAACCTTGCTGTTAATGCAACAATATTGTCCCAGACCATGTATGTAAAGTAAGGTCATACAGAGAATGCAAATAATATAAACTTTTTTATACTTTTAATAACCGTCTGATTTTGTTACATATTTTCGTTACGTGGTCGTTTTTTAACAGTACAAAAATAATAAATCCGAACCGAAAAAGGGGTACTTCCCTCTTTATGAATCTTTCCTTTTTTTGGGAATAGCCAAGTGTGACCCAATTTACTTCAATACATAGTCATTTAGTAACACACAACACAAACATTTTTATTGGGCTTCATTTGGTTTCATCATATTCGATTCCTACTAATATTTACACTTGATTTTGGGCATTGTTTAAAATAAATTCAATAAACAGTTTTTACATTGACACACACCGCCATTTTGTAACGTCATGTTAAATTTATTTTAAATTATACCCAAAAATCAAGTAGGGCATTGGTAGAAACTGGTAAAATATTGGTAGGAATCTAATATGATGGAACAAAATGGCGCGCAATAAAAATGTTTGAAGACAGTGCACATGTATTATTAAATGACAAGTCGCGGCTGGTGTATAAAAGCTGCAATGCTGCAGAACTCACCTAATTTCGACAATTCGTAAAATATTTTGTGTAAGAAACAAATACGAAAATAAATCTCTAACATCCTTATATATTTTTTCTCTAACAGCAACAAGAACACCGCAAGTTTCACAGCCTGAAGATCTCCAGCGTAGGCTCGTTTGCCGACGGGCGAGAGACTGTGGCTGTACAGCTAATGATTTTTGAAAATAACGTGTCGGATTGGTCCAGCGCCGCGCGTGACTTAAGACGGTGATTTACGAATGACTTGCGGCTGCACGCGGGCAGAACACAAGAGTTGCTTTGTTTATTTCGAATCACGCGCACGACCGTATTTTGTTGAATCGTTCGTTCTATTGGTTTTATTTAGTTGCATAAGTATGAATTCAATTGAGTATTTACAAATTTATAACTTTAGCTCTTTGATGTACGATTGGTTCTATTTAGTTGCATAAATATGAATTCAATAAAGTATTTACAAATTCGTAATTATAGCTGTTTGGCCTACGAAGACAAGATTAAAGAATTTGGTCAGCCGACACCGTAAATAAACATTGAAGATAGTGGATTCAGGGATGCACCGAATGGAAAATATTGGGAGAGTATCAAAAAAACCCAATTAAGAACAAAAAAAAGGTTCGCACTTTTGCGTAGGTACCTAGTATCATTCATTCATATATAAGTCTTGACCCTTCGGCTTTGAGCAAAATTAACTTTTTTAACGATTTACTAAAAAATTAAATAATTCCTACATAAAATATGAGTTTGCCAACAAACTAAAATATTTGAGGGGGGAGCGTCCGTTATGTCCTTCCCTAAGTGGATCAAGTAGAAATAAAACGAACAAGCCCCAGTTTAATTATAGATTAAAGTAATACAAAGTGTTTTTTTGCTTACGTATTTTTAATGCAGGACACATCCTGGAATACAACATGCGCCGCCACTGTAAATGACTATGTACTGAACTAAATTAGGTCACACTTTACTATTCCTAATAATAGAAAAGATTCATAACAAGGGAAGATCCGAGTAAAGGAAAAGGGATTTTTTCTTAAGTAGTAAAATTTGGGTAAAATGTGGGGTGATTTTAAGTTTATTTTTTACACAAAAAAGGAACGCAATCTTGATATAATTTGCTAGGGGCAACCGTTTTCGAAATATTTTGAAGCTTGAGTTAAACTTTTTTTTGAAAATTTAAAAAATATGGTTAAATTTGGAGGCAGATTACTTATATTAAGGCAAAAAAAGGTACCTGCATATGCATATGTCCGTCGTGTCTTAAATATTTCCTTATTTTGGCTAGGCAGAGACATTTTTGTAATTAAAGTGTGTCCCAGAATATAAGACTCCCTCTTTTCAAAAGGACAATAAATACCCTATTAAGATTTTGTACATTTGGTACGTCAGGTATTAGAGTAAAAATTTTTTTGTCTGCTTTCTTAACGTCTTTATTTATATTAGTCAAACATAGATCTATTTTTATTTACACAATTACTACATGGCAACCCTATTTGGAATTCACTAGATGTTTTATAAAATAAGTGCTTAAAATGCAAAAAAAAATATTTACGAAAATTTGGTAAAAAGAAGTTTTGATAAACAAAGTGCTTTGCAAGAAATCAGTGAACTGACAAAACTCCAATTCCAACAATTAAGTGAAAACCATTACACAGAAACAGAAAAAAAAAGATAAGATTTTCAGACACATCATGTAGACAGACGATTGTGAAAAATACATCATCAGGAGAAAAAATTATTCCATGTTTGAAGAGCAGTTGGTGCCGATATTGGACAAAATAAAATTAAGACGGGTGCAGGAACCAATATATATATATATATATATATATATATATATATATATATATATATATATATATATTCTGGACCATTAATTCTTCACAAAATTCACTTAAAAATGGGATTCACATTGTAGTGTAGTGACACCCTGTATTAGTTGTTCTCATTAAAGTTGCTTCACATTTATAATACAAGCGGAATAAGCACGCTGACGCTGCATCGCGCGCTTGGCAACGGTGTCCTACATCACGCATTCACCCACACAGAGATATTAGCCTTAACCCGAGTGGTAGCAAGGGCAAGGGTGGACCTTGTCGGTCCAGCCCTTGGGCTGTATATTGTTGATATTCCAAATAGAGTTATTGTTATTACCAACGTCTATTATTTCCATTGAACAAGAGTAACCAAGAACATTACATGGCGACCCTGCCGTAAAAGATCTGGCCTTAAAACATTCGTAAGTGGATCCTGCAATAAGTGTCTTAAAACCTGCTGTCAATACCACTGCATATATGGGCAAAATAAGACCAAAGGGCACTTCACTAGATAAACCAGACCAAATTTGATAAATAAGAAAAATTGGATGTTGAGGACCACCAGACCACCATATGGACCAGAAGGAGTTTTCTCTTTTTAGGTTTTTTTTTTTAGGTCAAGATACAATAAAAATATATTTAATATGGAAATGGAAATTGCAAATTTTGGTGTCAAGGACTTTAAAAATATGGTAAATTTATATATAGAAATGGAAATGTAGAAGTTGTTGGAATTTATAGAGTTTTAAAGTATGTAAATATATGATAAGGATCTAAAAAATGCAAAATCGAGTGTGAGCAAAAGGTACTAGAATAATCAATAATTAATTCTTAATGATCATCTGGAACATATGGGCGTGTTCAATTTTTTTTATTAAGTAGTGTTAAATTTTAGACTAGGGTGTAATATTGCATAAAAACACGAATATTGACATGTATTAATGTTATACGAGGTATATTTTATTTTTAAAATATTGAGTATTACAAAACCTAACAAATTTATTTCACGAACTGGAAGCAAGTGATAATTAATAATTATTATGTTTTTCTTAATCTCTCTATCTGATAAGGGATATCAATAAAATATTTTAAATAAATAAAAACAGACTCATATTGGACATTAGATGTTAATTAATCTAGATATTTTTTTTTATGTTCGTAGGGTTATGCGAAATCGGCTAGTGCTGAGGATTACGCTATTTTATTAAATATCTTTTTTTTGTCTAAGAAAAATACATTTTACGTATTAATTGCGAATAATATGCAAACAAAACAATATTTGAAATTTGAATAACTAAACAAATTCAGGCTGTCCTAATTATTTAATTTGTTACTAAAACAATTATTGCATTCCAAAACAATGCGATGTCACGTCTTACTAAACTAGGTGAATATTATTGAATTTATTGCTTAATGAGAATTAATAATTAGGTTCTTGGCTACTTTAAAATAAGAAAATTACTAAATAATTACCTAGCTAAAACTTTCTGTAGCTTTTGCAGTTGTCATATTATTGCTTCAATTTGGTTTTCATTGGTTCATTTGTAAAATAAAAAATATATATATAGATAAAGGAGTACAACTCGGAGTACAATATGAAATCTAAGAATGACTGAAAATACATGGTTTGATGTTTAATAAATAAATGGTCATATACTATTAAACAGGAGCCTAGCTTAAACTTTTAAAACGAGTACTTAACAGAAATATGTAAATGCCAGTTTAATTTGTTGAAGCATGACTTACTAAAACGAAATATTTTTCCTTAAGTCACATGGATTGACAAATTGGCTCTTAATTCATAACTAACACAACTAACAATGTTCAGTTTTCATAGATTAAATATGTACTACAACTTCTTTGTACGGTATTTCAAATTTAATTCAAAACGTCATTTGTAAAATCAAATCAAATAATATCGACGGCCCCGTTTTATATTTTAATTTCGTCAGCTTAATAACTAATTCTTGATTGATTTTTCGTTCTCTACATTTTTTTTTTTAGGAAAAATTGTGCTAAAGACTAGAAAATTGATTATTTTTGCTTATTTATAGTGGTCAAATTACTACATTGTAAAAAAAAAAAACCTGTTTTCTTTCCCGAAATATCACATAAAATAAGTTTGTAAAACTAACATTGCATAGTAATAAAAGCCAAAGTAGATGCATAAATTTCCAAGAAACCTTAATAATTTTTTAAATTTTTCATTACGCGTATAAAAAAAAAACTTAAGTTCATTGGGTTCATAGCCTATATATGTTGCAATAAAAACCGAGTCCTAGATTTTCTGCTGACATAGTGATAACAGGATTTCGTCAATTAATTGTATTCAAGCAATTAAACAAAGTTATTTAATGTAGAATTTCTTATATTTATGTTTTCTATTTTTATATTGGGCATTAAAAATATATAATTCTATTGATCGACTACACTTAACGTATATTTTCGAACAATTTACAGAATATTGAATAAATAATGTTTTCTTTTCCATATTTGGAAACTGGTAATTAATAACAGAAGATACATGTTATTTTTATTAAATGATATTGAACTGCAAGCAATATAATCACACATTGAAATAATAATAAAATAATAATAATATTAATAAATAACAAATATTATAATATTAATTAACTACATTATATATCATTGACGACAAGCCCCCCGGGTTACGTAGTTGTATGTGTTATTTAATCAAAGTCGAGCAACGTCTACCAAGGTATTAAGACGACTCAGCGTTACCATGTTGCCTCGCTGAATATTCACCAGGCACAGCTGAATAATCCCACAAATTCGCCATATTAATGAAAAAAAATACCCCAGGTTGTCTTCCTTTTAATTTCAAGTGGATTTTCTCTAAATGACGAGGAAATTGTGAATATTTTTTTGAAGAAAATTTTCAGAAACTAAACAAAAAAAAATGTTAAATAGAAATCTGAGCATATATTATACTTTGGTAGAAAAAAAAAAATTGGTTTTAAATTTTCTTTGGAAAAAAAAGACAATATGAGAAGCTAACCCAGTCATAAAACTTGGGCGCAGAAAATACAGTTTTAAAAAAAAAAAAAAAAATTCAGCATGCATAATTATCTAACTCAAAAGATTACCAAATAAAAATAACATAATTTGTTATTATTAGCATTCAAAAAGGCTAGCACATATTTCAGATACAAAACAAAATATATTTAATTATAATTCTAATACATTCAATATTTATTAGAGCATTGAGAATTTTAAATTAAATCTTACCATAAGTCTGCGACATAAATAAGTAAATTCATTAATAAACTGAAAGGGAAATTTATTATTAACGCTTATTTTATTAAAATTCTTAGAACTTAGACAGTAGCTCAGCATATATAATGTATAAGTAACTTCTACCTAAGAAAGTTGTGAAATTAAGCAGTATTCACCTAAATAGTAACAAAAAAAAATTAGCGCTGATAAAATAAATCTCTGATCATTAATGCTAGATTTTTTGTGAAAATATTACTTAACCTAAATGAATGTCTTATGATCAAAAGGTTGTTGTTAGGAATGGTAAAATATATGAGAATGGTTAAAGAATGTATGAGTATATAAAATGGAAGGTGCAGCAGTGAATATCATACTTAAATTGTTAGAAATTATACAGGATTGGTCTGATCAGCCGAAAATGTATAAAAGTTCTAAACTCGTATAGGTATTAGCTGGTCTGCATAGAAAGTAAAAAGAAAAGAAATAGGAGCACTTTCCCACTCATTAATGGTAATTTGGGCGTTAGCGCCATTATCTAAGCTATGTAGGCTGATGAAAGGGAGTGCGTGTCCTAAAAATAATATAAGAAATGATGAAAGTAGTGCTTAATGCACAATAGGGTACCCGCAGTCTAATAACGGTTATCTTATATACGTATCTAAAATCTAGTTTTAAATCGTACGAAATATTTAAGTCAAGACGTCAAAAGTATTCATAGATACTGTTAAGTAGACTGTAAAAAAAAAAATAATAAGCCAGAAACCCCGATCAGCGTCTGACTTAGGTACGTCGCTGAGGGAACTGAAAAAAACTAAAATATAAATATATAAATAAAATGCATGCAAAAATATGAATATATAATATATAAAACGAATAAGGGACAAAGCAAGTAAAGTATAAGATAAGCAGTAAAGATTTTAAATCTTTTGGGAAAGGATTTACAAATGCGCTAATAATAATAATAATAATAATAATAATAATAATAATAATAATAATAATAATAATAATAATAATAATAATAATAAAAAGATAGTTATAATCAGTGAACGTAACGACAATATTATTTTTTGAGAAAGCTACCCACGACGCAATGAAAATGAGCTTCTAAAGGTCTCAATCTTGTAATATATATAATAATTTGATTTTTGAAATTATTTAAAGTTAATATTACATAATAGTTAGAGTTTGAACAGAATATACATAATAATTAAAACTATTCAGTCATGACTTTAATAATTCTCTATATTATTCCATGTCAATAATACAGTAATATTCGAATTATCGAATTTAATCACTTACGATTTAACTAATAATACAGAAGGAATTTTGTCTCAATAATAATAAAACTTACATTTTATACTACCTTTTGCACACACCCCACTATATGCATATATAATATATAAATTTTTAAATAGTTACGCTTATTATTGGTGTATGGGTATAATTATTGACATTATTAATTTGAAATTTTATTATAAGATATATTATGTCATGTATTGACTTTATTTTATTATTCATAGATTAATATATTATATTATGTATTTATTTATTAAATTGCTTATTTATCGTATTGGTTGACAAAGCTGTACAAAAAAACACTCATAATATTAACAATTATAAAAATATGTCAAAAACCCAAATAATTCATTTAAGCCTCAATTTAGCTCATAATACAGCAGTGTCCTTCACAAGTGCGCATAGTGAAAGCCATTACTGTCACATTTTAAATAGTTGTTTGTAAAAGTAGTGTCAACAGCTAATTAGTTATAACGAATTTTTTTTTTGGTTATTTTGGTGTTTAGGTTGTTGTTTTGTGAGAATGATTCAACAGGTTTAATCATTCTTTCAAAAGGGGGAAGGTGTAGTGTAGTGACACCCTGTATTAGTTGTTCTCATTAAAGTTGCTTCACATTTATAATACAAGCGGAATAAGCACGCTGACGCTGCATCGCGCGCTTGGCAACGGTGTCCTACATCACGCATTCACCCACACAGAGATATTAGCCTTAACCCGAGTGGTAGCAAGGGCAAGGGTGGACCTTGTCGGTCCAGCCCTTGGGCTGTATATTGTTGATATTCCAAATAGAGTTATTGTTATTACCAACGTCTATTATTTCCATTGAACAAGAGTAACCAAGAACATTACAACATTCCGAAAAGTTAAGTAGTGATGGAATCACATAAATTATAAATATTTTGTCATACTTATCAACAACAAATTATAAAATATCGATCAAACAATAGACCAAAAATTTACCTTGAAATTTGGTTCGATACCGATGTTAAAGTGCCAACAAAGTGAGTTGACGGCAGTACAATATGTCAAATCAAAGCAACCTTTTTTCATGCTTGATCTGAAAATGGCTGGGTTTCAAATCGGCTATTATCTGCGAGAAACACAAAAGATTGAAGTTTAGGATGTACTTATTAGATTGATTTTAAATTTTGTGCATACGTTACAATTAATTGAAAATAAAATTTTTTGCGAATCTCGTTCAGTAATATGAACTGCAAATTAGTAGGAAGTGACATTTATGAATATTTTTTAAATGTATAATTTCGAAAAATTTTATATTACATACATATAATATACAGAATGACATATAATATTACCAAAGACAGATAATATAGATAATACTTCCATTTGCATAGCCGGTATAATTCATAATTTAATACATTTTAAAACTCGTGTTGAAAAATTAATTTCGTTCGATTGACGGCAAATATTTTTTGACTTACATTCTGTTTAAAAAAATGTTATACATTTAATATGATATTGTTCTTCGGAAATAAATTATAACTCTTTTGTAGTTTTACTGTTTAATTTATTGAAAACATTTTCTCTTAGAAAATTTCATTCTTTGAAAGCAAAGCCGAATATATGGTACTATGAATACCTCAAAATGTAAGTTAAACTCTTTAAATCACAAAGTAATATTCGCTCATAATTTTTCAAGAAAATACGCTTGCCATTTTATTGAAGTTTTGCAAATTATTTTGTCATTTTCGAGTAGTTTCGCTATTAAAATCTAAGCAAAGGAAACAACTTCTTAACGTATTTTTCATATCGCCAAATTGAATTTCGCTACGCAACTTTGAATATTATAATTTCAATCACGTGATTTAATATTTAGTTTTATGAGAAAAATAGATATAGGCGATTTGACTGGTAGAGTACAGTAAGTATTATTTTGGAATGCTGAAACTTAATATACAATCTTTGTTTGTGTAAAAAATGGCTAATGGCAAAATCTCAAATAGCTTTAGGATAACTAATAATTTTTAAAAGAATTTGCTTTATTTAAATATAAAGTGCTATGCTAGAAAATATTCAATAAGAATAAGAATTTTTAATTTAAAATAATAGTTACTGCACAAATTCTGCAATTTTCTTGTATGTACAGTATAGAATACAATAAATAACGTGTGTTTGTAACACTATTAGAAAAAGGTTTAAATGATTAAGATACATATAACTAATTACTTAATAATCAGACTGCAATATTTGTAAGAGAATTATATTAAAACAAATGTAACTTAAGTATATTTTTAGTACTAAGTTGAAATAATTTCAGAGTACCCACTTACCGACAAATCATAATAGTAATTTTATTGGGTGCCTAAAAATGCAACCAAATTAACACTACCTGAGTATACAGGGTCTCCAGAACTGGCAATGACGGATGTATAGGGATCTCGGGCACTAAGGGATAAAAAGCAAACACTGGGAAAAGTTTTAAAGAAATTACTATCAGGGAAAAACCGAAATGATGTATTCTCATGTGTCATATCGTTTTTATTTTTAAATATTATTCAAATCTGTAAAATATTTTTGAAACCACCTTTTACATAATATCAAATTAAGATTTCGGCTTTTCGGTTTTCTTAAACGATCGTCAACGTTTGTTTTTGTTATGGCCACCAGACTGGATTTTCTGTCATTTCAAGTGTACACAATTTTACCTTTTCAATAACGCACAACACTTGAACAAAAATCAATAAACCATATCAAAATACAAATTTAGACAGAAAATTCAATAACGTATAAGAAACTATTTATTAAGGAGTTATTAGAAATAATTTAAAAAATAGTCAAGTAAATCTGGCTTTTCCGTAGCTATATAATAGGCTAAGAGTGAAAAATGAAATTTCAAAGCAAAAGGGGAAAGAATAAAAGTGTATTTTTAAGGAGATGCTTAGAAACAATTTTCTAATAATAAACATTAATAGGACATAGAAACCTTGCTATGCTAGAAAATAAAATAATGCCTCCAGTTAGACATGTGGTTCCATTTAATCGATTAAATTAATGGTTTTAACAGGACGGTTGCCCCGCTCATAGTGAAGTAGGTATAATTATTTTAAAGTAAGGTCACATATTAGCTGTGGTAAGGTTTTCGGTGAAAGAGTAACTTCTAATAGTGGCACAGAATCTTGGCTGGCTAGGTACTCCGACCCTACCCCTAGACTTTAATTTTTGGGAATATGTAAAAAATAAAATAAATGAAAGAAACTTTTGTTAATATCAAAACTTCTAGCTGCAACTTTACTTGGGTATTGTTTATAGTATAGCGTTATAACGTTGCAAATTGTAGCACGGAGTACAGGTTAAATAAGTATGCCAGCATTTCTTGATGTTTTTTGTTTCTTTGTTTAAAAAGTGTATGAAATATATTATTTATTCCACGTTAGTGATTATTTCGATTTTTCCGTGTTAAGCCGGTAATGTACAATTCAAAAAATATTTTTGTATTTTTTGTTGTGTTGTACATTATGTAAAAGGTAAAATCGTATACCCTTAACCAACGTGTAACCATTATAGCTGCCATAGGTTAACAAAAGATTATGATAGTGTCAGAAAATCGAAAGATCAAAATCAATATCTGGTTAAAGAATTAAATTCTTCGTAAAAAGTTGCTAAAAATATTTTTACAGGTTTAAAAATAGAAGAAATATGCCAATTAAGAAAATATATACCATTTCAGTTTTCCCCGATATCCCGAGAACCCAAATAGCTAAAGCCATTCCGTGAATGGCATTAACAAAACTTTCTAAAACTTTCCTCTTGTAACCGCTTTTCTATCACTTAAAGTTTCCGAGATCTCAATGCATCTACCATCAATTATTCTGGAGAAACACTATACTATTCAGCTCTACACACCTCCCTTGTTGAATTTAACTAAGTTCTTTCTTCTGTATTGCCATTACTTATGTAAGTTTTTATTGTTTCTAGTATTGTTTTTATCAGAAGCCGTATACATTAGGTAATATTAAAGATATCACAGCTAAACGTATTAATTAGAACTATTTTCAAATAGTAGAGCCTTTTTTTGAAGTTAAGGTTAGAAGTGCAGAAGATCTATTCTAAAACAATAGTATTAAATATGTTACACATGTTATAAATTGGTGATTGCATTAAAACGTTAGTTCTAGGTTTATCACAATAAAACAAACATTTCGGTCTAATATTTACAGATCTAGGGACTTTTAATCTAATTAAATTAAGAATAGTTATCGATATTGTTATTTAACAAATTATATAGGTACATAATAAATGCAATTGATCTGCAAGTTTTCAAGGTAGTTACACTGTAATAATTCAAAAAAAATTCTCTTTAATCCCATAAAGATTGTACTAAAATACCAAGGAGCTGTGTGTAATTTATTATTTTCATTAACATACAGTTGTTTGCTATATATGATTTTCTTTGGAATTTTTTTATAATAAATATGATTATCGGCTGTATGTTTACATGCTTATTAAATATACTTTTATGTAGATTTTTTGTATATTAAATGTGTATATCTGTCTGTATGTAATGTAAACATGTATGAATATTTGAATATTTTTTTAGCAGATAAACTAGGCTTGATTTTCAGTATACACTATCACACAGTATCAAACTTTAAATTCAGAGTGTATTTGCCAGCTCCAAAGCATTGCCAATGATGGTGGATGTAGATATATATATATATATATATATATATATATATATATATATATATATATATATATATATATATATATATATATATATATATATATATATATATATATATATATATATATATATTATTCAAATAGTTTTGATTCCTCAGTATAAGTATTAAAATTTGTATTTTTACAATTAGTATTTACATTTCTTTGTAAAAGATGTGTGTACTCGAACCGCGTACCGCTATTATTCTATACATTTCATAGGTAATATTAAAGATATCACTTTTTTCTCAAATTATTCGTTATCTATGTTCTATCTTTCTCCTGCATGTCTTTACATACTTAAAAAATTTCATTTGATATTTAGCGAATAATCTTTTTATTAAAAAAAAAGTGTTTTTTTTTCTTGTGGTTATATAGATATACTCATACTGAAGCTGTCTTAGAGAATTATACTAGATTTCATTACAACTCGGGAAATAATTATTAATTTAGAGGGGAAACTTATTGATAATTTTAGTTTGATCAATTTTTTTTCAAATACCTCTTGGGTTTTCTAGCCGAGGAATATTTCAAAAATATACACTCTCTTTTAGAGTAGTATTTTCGATTTTTGCAAAATTTAATATCATCTTCTCTTTTACAGAATATATGAATAATTAGTTGTAATTCTTTGCAGAATCGAGCTGTTGTGGTATGTACTACTGCCATTCGAAATTTGAATAAACAGTTAAAACGTGTAAAAAACGCTAACAGAAAAATCACATATTACAGCAAATTTAGGTAGAATAAAAAGATATTAGTTCTGGAGTACATAGAGCCAAAACAGCAACTTGTCGTGTGAAGTGGGACGGTGTTAATTCTGCTTTAGAATCAGAATTCTAGTATCATTACGAACTTGGGTCATACTGATCAAAACATTTTTCGAAAGACTGTGCTGTACTATTCAAAAGGCGAATTCAAAATGCATTGAAAAAATATCAGGCTTTGAAAATAGATACAGTTTTTTGTGGTAAATTCCGAGTAAATATGGCATATAAAGTGGAATTAAAATATTTGAAGACTAGGAATTCTTCTATATATAAGAACACGAACAAACTTCTGAAAAATGAAAATGTAGAAAAAATTGAGCTGAGTTATTAATATAATAATAAATATTAATACATTTAATCTTTTCCGAGCAGGTACTTCCAAAACAGATTACCAATCATGACATGTATCGATGTGCAAAATATGGATGACATCTGTTTTGTGTGGGCTATTATACCTTCCAAGGCTAGCGTGGCGCCGATGGCTGTGTGTTTGCTGTTCGGCGCTCAAGGTCCCTGGCTCGATTCCGACCTGAGGCAGACTTCGTTAAGAATACATAATGCGCTCGCCTTCTGATGGGTTGATGGTTGCGCGCTCCATCAGTAATACGCTAAAATCACCTCTCAAATAGCGTCGTTCGGATTCGACGATAAACTGTAGGCCCCATATACCTGTGTAAATTACAGTTACACAGCATAGGTGTATGTGAGAGGTAGGCCGATATCCAGCAGTGGATGAAAAAGCTGTTGATGATTTGATGATGATTATACCTTCCATTTATCCTGTAACACTAAAATTAGCTAATAGGACTTCTTCGTATCCAGACCCCCAAAGATGTAATAAACCTAAAAGCTATTCAGTTTCCAATGACTGCCGGTCAGATTACTCGTTTCGAAAAACAAAACAATTCCATACATTTTTATAGATTGAAAAAAATATCTAAAAATAATTTTGCAGTCCTTTCGTATTATATACCTAAGGAAAAGAAAGACACACATATAAACTATTTGCTATTGATCGATGAATACCAAGTTTTAATTAATTATTTCAATTAATTATTAATTAATTCAAATTTAAATCTGGAAATTCTGTGTTGAGTTTAACATATTTCTCCAACCACTGTGACTGCTTAAACGGAAGAATTCGGCGAATTTTTGTTAATTTCACTCCCTGTGCCAAAGCCTGTTTTGAATTCCTGTATGAATGACATGTCTCAGTTACGCAAAGTTGCCAAAAGCTTTTTAGTGACACAATTAGATTCGCGATATTCGGGATAAGGTGAATGATCTGAAACTTATTATATAATTTGTGAGGAATTTGTAGATCCACTTCTATAATATATCCATCATCGGAGTTATTACGAGAAAACATCAAAAGCTTTCACATCCCTCTAATTCATCTATCTAAATCCACCTTTATTTACATCAATGTATGTCAGGTAAGAATCTTCCTTTGTCTGATCATACTCAAGCATATATTTGTTATTAGCTTCTGCATAACGCTTTGAACACTGACTTAAACCTCCCCTTATTCCACGCTCTATAAAGGTATCCAAGTTTAGATCAGTTAAGCGCTTAAGTTCTTGTTAAGTTTTATAAAGCATACAATAAAATACATAGCCGGGTAAACTATAAACATGTGCAAGGCATAATCCATAGGTTTTAAGATTAATTCGTCAAAATTCCTCAAATAATCTGCCAACAGCAGAACGTCCGTTTCTGAATAGTCTTGCAGTCTTTACAGTCAAGAATGTGCCACACTTCTTGTGCATATTCATGTTCATCTTTAGTTACATGCTTGTCCTCCAAGTGATTTTAACAACTTAGCTTTGAAGGCAGATCAGTTTCATTAAGCCTTTTCCAACTATCCATATGGTCATAGCGAAATACACCTTTGCGAGTTAGTAAGGTAAACTGCTCCTCAGATATATTACGCGTTTCACTTTTCAATACAGGATAATTTTCTAAGTTCTAAGTTTATCCAATCCCAAAAACAGGAATCCGAATGAAACTATAAATCGAAACTTTACAGAGATCCAGAAATATATTTTGTGAAGGAGATATATTTTTCCTTGTTCACAGGTAACATATCGATATTTTCGTGCTGGTACAACTTTCTCATTCTGAAAATTGATATTACAACTATCATGTGCATGACCTCGGAATTTACCTGTTAGGTGACAGTGATCACGAATTTTCTTATCATCGGATAAAAAAGGTTTCTGGCATATATGTTAAAGTTTGGAACTGTAATATTGTCTATTATCTTCGCTTGAAACTGGGTTCATAGACAGGTCACATAGAATGACTATCCCTACGTTTTCAGCAAACTCCAAAAGTTCTTTAAAAAATTATTGCATACAGTCTTGTCGCGTATGTTTTAAGAATGACAGAGAATTATCACATGAATATTTTACATAATACCCTATACTAAAAGGTACACGTTTTTAATATTTTTCTGAATTTTTAGAAGGATGGCCGTCTGGAATTAGCATACACTCAGAATCTGCATATATAACGTAAGGAACCTTTTCCTTATCTCCAAAATGCTTAAATTTTCATGTGGTATGCTTTTCTAATAGCACTCCAGGAACAACACATTCACTGAGCTCCCTACAGTCATTCGTGTGTTATTCAAGTTTTTCTACGAAATAGAAGTAGTGCAGACACCGATCACAGATATAGGTTTTCCACTTACATTTGCTGAGCTGTGTAGGTAATAATCGTTATAAATTCTTACTCCAAACATAGTGATATTTAATAGGTCTGACATAATCTTCAGTCATTCTCATTTGCATAGTTATTTTGCAGAAGCAATACGTTTATATGTGTGTCTTTTTTTTCCTTATTATTACAATACAATACAAAATTGTTTTTAGATATTTTTTTCAATCTATAAACATTTATGGATGACTTATTTTGTTTTTCGATACGAGGAATCTGACCCGCAGTCATTGGAAACTGAATAATACCTTTTAGATTAAATCGCGTTATTATTTTCACCACAAAAAAATGACAGCTTGTTAAAATTTGTTAGCGATTTGAAGGTCTGGCTACAAATTAGATTTCGTATTTGCGTTTTTGTGAAAAAAATCGAAGAACTCTCGGACCCGTCGATTACTAATTTGAGGAGAAGGAATTGTCTATTTTTTCATCCTCGTAACTGCAACTCCCTAACAGAGGGAAGCACAACCCCCTGATTTTGAAAAGGGGTGAGGTGTAATGCGATACCTCATTTTTAGTATCTCATCGAATACTATCTGACCCTAAAATTTCGCGTCAAAATTTTCATCGATTACATAATGAAAGCTAAAATAGTGAAATCGACAATATGGAATTTACGTCGACGAATTATTCTTTTGAGACTGGCATTTGAGAAGTGTTTATATTTTTGTTAATTTTTTGTCAAAAAAAAAGGATGCACTGTGTGTTCGATTTACCTCAGTTCATCGTGAATTTTTAAGAACGCTACAACGATTGTAAATTTTTAGGAGAATTAAAATGGCGTATTCCGTGGAAGAAAGGGAGGGAATTATAAAATTGTTTTTTAAAAAATAACGACTCTGCGCGAGTAACACCGGCTTTATTTAACGAACACCATAATGAAAAAATGTATCCGCTGTTTACGTGTTGCAACTAGTTGCCAAATTTGACGATACTGGTTCAGTCGGAAATAAAAAGAGGGTGTACGAAAGAGACGAAGCGAGGGAATTGGTTGTTTTAAGTCACGTAGTAGTAAGAAATTGTCCGACGTACTGGTGTATCACGCACAACAATCAGGAGAATCCTTAAGCAACATTAAGATCCATACTTTTAAGATACGATTGGTTCAGGAACTTGTTTTTCGGATCAGTGTTCATTTCACCCTAACGGCATTGTAAATAGGCATAACTGTTGGTATCGGTCAGATGAAAATCCAATACTTTTTCGTAAAGTACATACTCAGCATCCCCAAAAATGAAATGTCTGGGTGGGAATGTATGGAAATCATATAATCGGCTCCTTTTTATCCAGCCCTCGTGCAAGTATTGGAGAATGAAGACCATCATACTTCAACAACATGGCGCACCACCTTATTTCGTACAATTTTTAGATGAAAATGTTGCGTAATGTACGGAAACGTTTTGAACACTATAGGGCCATAAAGAACTCGATGAGACCTTTAAAAAGAGGTATGGAACTACACCTCTCCGCTATTCAAATTTCGGGCGTTGTTCTCCCCCCAGCTAGGGTGTTAAAGTTACGGGGATGAAAAAAGATTAAAAATAGTTCTCTCTCAAATCAAAAATCGACTGGTCCGAACGTTTTTCCAGATTGTCATTTTAAAGCCGGAAAATCGGGGTGTAAAGTTTTCGTTGGCCCACCGTTTATATATTGGGTTCTCCATTCTAGATATTGCCAAAACTACTTGTATAATTTTCACTACAATTATATTTGTCAAAGATTTTTCAATTGTAAGATTTTATATATAGATACGGATAGTCTCATATATGAAATTAAGCACCCTGATGTATATAATGTCATTAAACAAGAATGTTATAATTATTTTGATACCAGCGATTATCCAAGTAATAACATATATAACATTCCACAAGTTAACAAAAAGGTTCTCAGAATGATGAAAGATGAAACCAATGGGCGAATTATGACTCATTTTGTTGGGCTACGTTCTAAAATGTGTTCAACTAAATTGCATTACATACCCGAAGAATTTAAAATAGATAGGATGAAAGTGGAAATGAAGGTAAATGGCAGGGATAAATTAAAATATTTTAAAAAATTGGGTGTTACTAAAAAAATTATGGTTATAAAAAATAAAATATTGATTATGTAGAGTGTCTAGAATCTTTTAGTGAGAAAACAATATCGTAACATTTAATCAGTTCGAACAAGCACTAACTCCATTCAATTCGACAAACAAAAGTAGGTCTCAGTCCTCATG
Organism: Kuschelorhynchus macadamiae; assembly: GCA_030620095.1. Classification (NCBI taxonomy): domain Eukaryota; kingdom Metazoa; phylum Arthropoda; class Insecta; order Coleoptera; family Curculionidae; genus Kuschelorhynchus; species Kuschelorhynchus macadamiae. Next base: position 39,300 of record JAUTXW010000380.1, read on the forward strand.
ATGATAAATGACGAATTTTTAAAACATCTCATAAGACTACTTTGGGGGCATTGTTCCATAATGAAAGAATTAAATAAATGTATATATTATATATAGTTTTTGATTAACTTTATATTATATTTAGTTTGTAATTATTAGTTGCTAGAACTATATGTTTGTGTAGATATATAATTTACGATATTTTTGATGATCTATAATTAGTACTATCAAATAGAATGGCAACCCAATAATACTCTTCTCGTCTATATATACCTTCAGACTATTTCAAAGATGTTTATAATTAAGAATAATAAAAAAGAAAAAATAATAAGAAAAGGGGACTGAATAGCCAAAATGGTTAAAAGGAACTATATGTATAAGGTATTATGAAAAGAGCAAATATAAAGAAATGTTAAATCCATATCCTTTAAGTAATATTGTTAAACATAGGAACATATTCTTATTCAGATTGATGTTTCGATACGTAGAAGTTCTGACGCATATTATTTGAAGAAGAGACCTATTATTTGAAGAAGACATACTTGAATGATATAGAGAGATGTGCGGACTAAAAATATAAAAATAAAAAACTACTGGCTTTTGTTTTATTTCATATAATACCTATTTTATATAATATTTGGAAAAAAAGAGAGACTTTTATTAGAATCATTTTTAAAAACATAGGCATGTTATAAAAACCTAGACCTTCTATGTTTTCATAGTTTTAAAAAATACAAGACAACTAGTGAGAGGTACAAATGGTTCAAAATTCATCTTTTTTCTTTGAGGTATTCTTAGATTCCGGGTTCTTCAATACATACATACAATACAGCACAACATATCATAACATAACAACATAGTACAGTGCATACTTATGTGCATATGAATAATAACCATCCATCCAATGTATTTCATAGATATAACTGTTCATGTATTTTATAAAGAGTATTCACCTAACCTTTATAACAAAAAAATCTTCGCGAACGTCAAGAAAATGACATGCTCTAAAATGGTACCAAAATTGCAAATCGGACTTTAAATTTTCTAATGGGGATATAAATATAATATTAAGGTAAAAAAAGCTTTTTTTTACCTTAATATTATGTTTTCAATTTGAAAGCATATAACTCACACCACAAAAAAAAATAGAATTTAGACACGAAAAAATATGAGAAGCTGCAAGCTAAGTTTTACAATGCACCATTATTTTTTCACACCGACGGGATTTTGGACAAAAATCCAAATATAAGAAAACAACAGGAAATAGATCAGATAGAGCAAGCCAACCGAAAACAAGCTAGATGCTTTTATCAAAGTTTAAAGATGAATATTAAAATTGCATAAAGCAATATCGAGATTCAGTTTTTGGCGTTTGTTTGGCCGGTCTATTGGTATGTGCTTCTACTTGCATAACTGCATATGCGCATAAGAAATAATATATCCATACCTGATATAAAACCCCTATATTTTTGCCAATATTTATTAACTCCTAAGATTCTCAAAGCATTTTTTTATTTGTTTTTCTTCAGATCAAAATATTTTTTTGACAAAATACAGAAAAACAATTTCCAGGGATTTTTGATATTTTCGTTTGCAATATACAGCGTTTTTACAAAAATGTTCATGTAAGTGGTGCGTTAACTAAAAAATCTGTATGCAAATCAAATCTGTCACCTAATTTATGATCAGTAGTATACCGTTATCATTAGTATTAAGAAGTTTGGATACAGGGTGTGACAAAAGTTAACTATAATTTACTAGAATTAAATATTTGAAGTAACTTTGAAGTAACTCTACGTGATAGCTCTTACAGTTTACGATATCTATCTATCTATCTAAAAAGATCACATTAAAGCCACGCCCACACACTGAGGCGCGAGTTGCCTACGTTGTTTTACATTTAAACCAACGATGATTGTTTTTACCGTCCATAGTGAGAATGGCGAACATAGCGACCTAGCACTTTATAGCAATACGATGTAGGTTAGAACCCTCCTTCTATATGCTATATTTATCGTATGGGAAAAGTTTTACGATAAACCGACGTTAACGAGGAAAATAATGGTTATCCTGAATTGAATGTATGCAATTAATTCCTCATGGCAACTACACAGTTAATTCGGATAGTCGGAGGCGGTTCGTGGGTTTTGAGTTTGGAGAGGCACACCGGAGCTCAAAGAGTGACAAGAACTGAAAATTGTGTCACCCAACCACTCTTATATTAGAAACAGTTAAGATAAAAATGTTTTAATTTTCCACATTTCAATTACTGACTAAATGTGTAATCCTTGGTTGCCGGATCAAGTTGTTTTGAAATTTCTTCCCTACATACTTGAAGGAATATCATATTTGAACACTCTTAGAAATACTTTAAAAAGTGGTTGTTTTGTATAAGTTTTCATTTAATAAAGTCGAGATTTTTGAGGAATAATAATTATAAAATATACATGGACCAAAAATAAATTGGATTCATATTCAGTATTATGTATATTTATTATAACTATTAAAAAAAACTATTTAGGAAAGCTCATGCATACCCTTCCATGTGAATTAAAATATTGAATCACACAAAACACAACATTCTTTGGTTCACTAACACATAAGAAAACTGTAAAAATTAAGGTAAAAAATACACATAAAATTAAATACAATATATTGCATTTTTTTGAACAGATACAAAGAGAAATTCTATACAAACGCCATTGACAGCCAGTCATAGATATAACTGTTCATCTTGAATTCATAGAAGTCGTTCAAAGTAATTAAAGCATTTTCGTGTATTTTTGTTGTTTTTTGTTCTTTCAAGAATAAAAATTGTTTTTAAAAATCATTTTACTCAGTCAACAAAAATAACTAATGACAAATCAAACATAAATATGGATATAAAATTAATGTAAAAACTGTAGAAATTTGTTTACACAAGACATTTTACGGTATTTATCTTGCCATTTATGCTTATTACAGACCAAATAGTTTGCAAGCGGACGGAAAAAAACCTAAAACAGAATTACTACCCGACCGCTATGCGCCATTTTACTCGAGACGCATAAATGTAATAAGCACAGAAAAGACATACTTATGAAGATTTTCGATGGTTATCTATGCCATTCATTACTAATGTAGAATAAGAAATGAATGTAGAGGTTGGTTAAAGAATTAAATGAAAAATGTTTATATTTGTTTGTAGTTAAAAAACAGTTTAGACTTTTATTTTCAGGTAATTTCCATGATATTCAAAAATATTCTAAACTAATTTTTATTTCCAGTATATTAACGAATAAAGATTGTTTTATTAAAACCGAAACAATAGAAAATAAACCAAATATAAATACGTCAGCATTGTTTAAATGAAAAATAAATTTATTCCCGCTTCAATATTTATTCTGATTTATTGTACAGCGGATTTGCTTTTAAATAATGTGTTCCTATTGAAAATACGATTGTTTAAATTAGTGGCTGTTGTAATAGATTTTTTGTTATTAATTCTGTGGTCTGGTCAGTTGATTGAGAATACATTAAAAATATATTATATATGTTAACAGGATACATATGTATATATATATATATATATATATATATATATATATATTATTATCTGATGTTTAAAATATGTCATAATTACTTTCTACCTGCGACTGGTTAGATACAGAAGTAGACGTATAATGCAACAGCTGCTGAAGCGGTCTCCACGTGATCTGTTTTTACTCAATTTAGAAGTTTATTCCTTTTCTCCACATACACAAAAGACAATACTCATTATAATGGAAAGATCGTGCATTCCTTTTTGATTTCATATGTAAAATATACGTAAGAAATTCCAATAAAAGAAAGATGTGATTTAAAGAAGAAAATCTGATGTTAACAACCATGAATCATTATAATAATAATCACATATCGGCGAGTATAAAGGCGAAAATACACTGTTATTGTTATGTTATTCTTTGTTCTTAATTATTGTTAATATTCGTTTTTACTAATGAAAAATCATTGCTCAACTAGTTTTTTAGATTGGAAAGAAGAAATGGAATCTCTTCCTGTTTTTATAACACTCAATGAAGAGAATGATATTACCACCCGACTATATTTTACAAAAAGGTCATATATCAAAAATATCGGAGAATTTTGTCGAACTTTTACTATCAGTTCTGTATCCAATTTAACCATACTTTGTTAAGAAATCAACAAAAACCGATTATTTCGGACGCATTACTAGGTGCACAATGTAGCCTAAGGCACAATCTAATTTTGGTAGATAATTAAAATATTGTAAACATTTGGACTGATTTACTATATTCTATTTTGTAGTTGATTTTGTTATTAAGTAAAATAATAATGCCTGATAATAATACTAAACGTTATGGATCCTACATATGCTTGAACTATAAAAATTTAATAAGATGACCAGTTTCCTCCCAAGCAGCAAGACGACGTTCATATACAATTTCATGTAATCCGACTTGCTCAATCAAAATCATTTTCAAAACAAATACTCTATAGCATTCTGAAATGTTATATAACCTAACGCGTGTGATGGGCGACGTAAGGTGATACGGGTGAGGGGAGTTCAGTTTGGTTTTGATGCATTATTAGAATAACGAGTAAGGTGATAGTACGTGACCTCACGTGACGTGATAATAGTCTGTTTCTGCCTTAACTCCTCACAGATCGCATTAAATTACCGGAACTTTGCCCCCCCCCCCATTGGAGTTTATCCGATCTTCTGATTTCAATATAGGTTCTGAAAGAAGCGTTTACAAGCGCCACCTATGCAAAGAAGACCCAACGTATGGAAAGAGGTTCTTACTTTACGTAACATCTTTAAAGCCCAAGGGCCATTACATCTTAATAGTTAAATTCAAAAAAAAAATTGGTGGTTTCTATAAGTTAAACTAAAATTGTTTTGTAAATAATTACGAAATCGTAGTGACGGATTCATGATTTAAAATTTTTTGGGTTTCTCATTGACATTATGTCAGAGATTACCCATTCTGGTTATATTTCTGATATTAAACATAAGAAATATTCTGCTTTCAGTTTTTTATTTTTAGATTTGCTGAAGACGAGGGTAAATTTTCCCCCGAAACGTCCAGAAAAGAGATATTTTTTAGTGTCGTTCCTCAGATACTTTCATAGTGGATCAGGTAATTATTTTGATTTTGTACTGTAATTGTGGCGAAAAATTCCAAAAAATAATTTTAGATTAAAATTATTTATCTTTTAAACATGTATCCTAAAATGCACCCTTTCCAAGCAAGAGCCCTTTATAATTTAAATTGAAACCAATGCCAAACATTAAAAATTAACAAATAATGTCTATGGTTAGCCAAATTTCATAGCTTTAGCGGTCATCCGAAAGAATCCATTTTCTACTATATACTAGTTTTTGCCGCGTTATATCTTTTCTACTTTTGATTTACTACTCTTGGGTTATGAGTTTTGCCACAGGTGGCTATATGCTGCTCCGTGGTAAATAGAGTATCAAGTCCGGCGAAGATTTCGAATGTTCTCTTAGTAATCCCAAATGTCGGTTTTGCTTCTGTTGGTGACTCTGGTATTGTTTTGTGTATTTATTTTAGCATCAGTTGTACTCGCCTTTCAACTAGTTGACTGTACTGTTGAAGACCTTAAGGCAGAAACACGTGTCTATGGTCCAAATTTCGTTGCTTTAGCGGTCATCCCAAAGAATCAATACTCTAATACCAATGTATTTTAATATTAATTTTAAACTGGAGTTTTTTAAAATTGTAACGTCCTATTTTAACATTTTATTGTGATAGTTTTTAGTGCGTCAATATAGTTTTGTATTTGTTGTAGGCCAATAATATCCTTTTGAAAAAGCTCCCTAAGAAGCGCGAAACGTTAAGGAAATAAATAATTCTTTTAAGAAAATAAACCAGTACACAAGAATTTTTAACAAAAAAAAAAAAATATATATATATATATATATATATATATATATATATATATATATATATATATATATATATATATATATATATATATTTCCTAGAATTTAAATAAATTTAAAATTTCCTATTTGTTTATATTTTCATTTCAAAATCTAATTAGGTTTACCGTTTCAATTTTAACTAATCTTCCTTTGCTTTCTAATTGATTTGAAGTTAGTTGAATAGTAAATGACATTTATTTAGTTTAGTTTAATCAGATAGCCAGTGGCGTGCAAGGCATAAAAAGTCTATATAAATTCTGGGTACTGCGTACAAACAAACCTATGATTTTTTAAGTGATGTTGAATCTTTATTATATGAAGGCTTCATCGAAATAAATAAATGATTGTAGTTGTGCTCTCTGGCTCTTTACATACTTCAAAGCAATAAACTCTCTCCATGCCAAGATAGAATATCACTTAAAGTTAGTTCGATTGATCTTACGATTATATACGGCCTCATCTCATAAATAAATAAGTGTAGATGTTGAGGGACTAGAAATTACATATAAATTTAAACATCAACTAAATTAAAATTCCCAACATATTATTCCCTAATCTATAAGCTTAATACATATTATTTAAATTATATTATAATATATTGCAAATATGCTTAAGTTTGTTTTTAGCAGATCGACCTCTAGCCCAGTACACCCATAAAAAATCTAGTGTAGTCTTGCTTCATGTCCCGACCAACTATTTGTGAAATGGAGGCTCTATCAGAATTAAAAGTACCATAAAACGGTCCATTTTTAAATTTCAATATTAAGAGTTTTAACACATTTGAAACAGTAACTCTATGCGGATTAGTTTTGTTTTTAGAGTTATATTGTCTAAAGCTAAAGAGGTTATTGATAGTAATGGGAGATTCTGTAAAAAAAAGCAAAACTTTATTAGGTTTAAAAGTGTGAAATATGGGATACCATGGTTGGGAAACTCAAAAAGGGACTACAACTACACTTTTAATTTATTGTGTATAATATTTTGAAGCATTTTTAAAATCATAGAGAAAGGTGGAAAGGTTAAAAATTAAGACCCCCTCAATCAATTCTAACTAAAACAACCTTAAACGCGTCTGGGGCTCCCCGCCATAATATATAGATAGTATATTTTTTATTTAGCCTACTAGCTAGACGATAAATGGTTGAGCTTCTATATTAGTTTACAATTTCTAAATGCATTATTGAACAGGCTGCTTTCAGTTTTGTAGATATGGCGTAGTGCTCTGTTCGCTTCTACATTATCTTTTGAGTTTATATAGTTCCAAAAAAATTATATATTTTTTTTGCTCACACCAAGACCAAATTTTTTGCATAATGTAATATTTTGTAAAAGAAATCCTACCCAGTAAGTTAATACATGACACCGTATTGTATTGTCCAAACGACATAATATGTTACAGTTTAAGATCTGAAGCACAACTTTTTAGTCCACAATATAGCACTTGAAGTTTTAAATAGGTTATAGAACTTGTTTTCCTTTTCTGACCAATACCCATAAGCACTCCTTTTATTACAGTAAGCTCCCCATTCATTTTTTAAGCATCCGTAAAACTCTCTATTTCAAATTTGTTAACTCTAACATGAGTACTTGTTTTTTGAATTTTACTATCAAACCAGTTTAGGTCATGTAACAATTGCTGTGACAATTTCATCTTTTTATTGTAATTTTTTCTGAACTGTTTCAATGCTAAATATTTTTGGCATTCAAATAATTTCCTGTGGAAACTCATATTTAATAGTTGTGCAAGCAGAAAAATAGTTCCACGAAATTTGGCTTTCCTAACTATCCAGTCTGGTAATCGTAAAAATAATTTTAACATTTTTAGAATTTTAGATTTTTTTACTCAGGTAATGTCATTGTCATATTTTCGAAATCGTTAATAAAACCTAAAAAGGTGCATATCTTGCTAGGTATAATGTTGGAATTAGGATAATTAAACCAAGGAATATTAGATACATGTATAGTTAGTTTAACATTATATTTACACTCCTCATATGATTTTCCGTAGATTAAAACATCATCGAAATAAACTACTAAAAGATCTCCTTTTTGTCTTTTTTAGAACTGGTTTTAATGTATTTGGGAATATCTTTTAAAAACAACATAAACCAAACGGCGTACAATTGTACTCATATAAAACAAACACAAACAATATTTGTTATATAACAAATCTATATATTTAAAACACTAAGCCAGATTTTTCAGCAGGTTCGTGCACTAATTTACATGTTTTTTTTAAATGATTATCTGGTTACGGGGACCTTTCAACACTATTTTTTGTATTGATTTATTGCGTATTTATTCTATAAAATTAAAATGTTTTTCTTCAATAATATTTCTAGGCGATGTAGTGAATGCGTTCCACATTCTTATAATTCCACTGGAAACTCATCGCGCTATCTAACGGAAAAGGCAGAACAAGGTCTGCCGGGCCAATTAGTATTTATAATCTGTTTTTCCAAACTACAGTGTAGGTATATTTACCTATTGCTCTCAATAACATTATTTGAGAAAGCATCGAAGGACATTCGTCATCTTGTTGATGGCCGACTTGAATGATCCGTTTCACTTTCACTCTCACTATCACTGATATATGATGGACAACGCATACAAATTTTTAATTGTTTTTTTCTCTAAACTATCTAACTTACTTTCTATTTGTTTTAGGATCTTATAAATCCCAGATTTGTTTTTCCGGTTTATTGATCGTTTAGGCACTGTCTTTTTAGTAATTTTTGGAAAAATTAAGATTTCTAATACATTGTTGATATTCCGGCACAAAAACGAAAACTGGACAGATATCGGGATGAAGATAATCATAAGAGGGCTGGAATTTATTGCTTTGAAGTATGTGGATTCCTGGCCAAAGGTCAATAATTTATTTATGAGATCAGGACGAATACAATTGTGGTTTAGAAAGTAAAGCAAATTCTTACACGCGAATGAAACAAATAACCGAAAAAATTTTCATAACAGATTTAACTTAGCAACAATGTTAATAAGAATATAACAATCATTTATACTTGCCTTGTAAGTTTAATGGCTGGTTGCAGAAAGCTCAATTAAAGTTTGGAATGTTTAACGGAATGTCAAATTTGACAGCGAGTTCCTAGATTTCTGTAAGCAACTTGTCAAATCCGAAAACTCGGTTAAATATTCTAAACAGCAATTAAGTTTTGTGTAACCGGGGGGTTAGTCTTGTAAATGTGCCCTATCATAAGGATAACCAGTTTCATTCAATCGCGCTACCGTCCTATATATGAGACTTTTGTACTTTCCAAACAAAGATACTGGCCGTCATAAAATAATAAGTTAAGAAACATCGTTACATATTTGGGGTCGCGACGCCAAGAAAATATAAAACAATTGCAAAAGTTTAAGTTTCAATCTAGATGTATTTCTAAGACTTTTTTTGTTATTTGTAAAAAAATTATTCATTCTTGCGCTTCTACTTAGAATAATGAGTTGTTTTATAATATATTTTTGAAATAATGTCATTATTTTACTTTTTTCTTAAATCGTATCTAATTGTAAATTAAAGGTATAAAAACGATTTCATCCTTTAAAAAAAATATGCTCCAAAACAGAAACTACATTTTTTAAAAAATCATTATTTTACTAAAGGCCCTCCTATATGTCAGAAACCATCAAAGTAATTAATTTAGTGCAAATAACAAAAAATATTTAGAAATAGAGTAGATTTAAATTTAAACTTTCACACATTGGCATCGTAACTCCTGAACTGATAACAGCGTTGATTTTCTTTGAGTTCAAATAATTACCTTTTACTCAATTAAATAACAAAATTTACCAAAATTTTGATACCACGTTATTTTCCTAGAAATTAACGTTTGAAGTTTATGTCAATCACATTGGTGCAATTAACAAAATTGTCTTAGATATAGACGTACTTTTCAAATCTGTAACCGTTTGGTTTTTTCTAGACCTCGCGACGCCTATAGTGGCGACGCGATGGCCTTGTTTTATTTTACCTTAAATAGTTACATTTTACCCTATCAATAACCCTACCAAATTTTGATACCATCGCTAATTCTTCAAAAAACAACCTCTGAAATTTTAAATTAAAAATCTTGTATATACTTTTATCCCTTGTTCGCCATTGATTAAAATAAATTAAATAAATGCCATTTACCTTTCAACAAAAAGTACAAATTAAACAGAAAACAAAGAAAAATTAGTTAAAAGTGAAAAGGAAAGCCAAATTAGATTTTATCGTCAAGAAGCCTTAAAAATCTAGATCGCTTTAAAATTGCAAAAAAACATTTTCCCCCGTATTCACTAAAAAGATTTAAAAGTATATCACTGTCATTTTGTAATTGTAACATTTAGAAAAATGATTTGTTGAATTATTAAAAATGTCACCTTAAACCTATAACTGTCAAGTTAGACCTGGTCTAAATTTAAATTTGTGAATACGGGTGTTAGAGATATTGCTCAAAGTATTTCAATATGCCAGAGTCGCGAGTGAAATGTAATATTTTTACTCATGACTTTACAACGCCCTTTATAAAAATGGCAAAACCAATACTAATATTCTGTAATATCAGGAGCAGGTACTTAGAGAATGCACTTTCAACATATCCAAAACTGAAATCAAAATATAAAGAAATAAGAAAGTTATAGATGTTTGAAAATTCACAAAATATTTGTTGTGTTTAGTGTGAAGCACCTTATTAGTAAATAGGTAAAATAGGGTTAATAGGTACAGTGTAAATTTTCTCGCGAAACAATAAGTTATAAAATAAAATAAAATAAACACAATAAAAATAATACAAGAATTGCAAAAAATTACATAGCAGTTAATAAATAAAAAGACACCAAACACCAAAAGCAGAAAACTCTTAAAAAGTATCCATGTAGTATTCCTCCAAATCGAAAAAAGCTCTCTAAACAAGCAAGTTCTTGACTGTATTTCTAAATTAAACTAACTTTTAACGAAAATATTATACGTGAAATGGAAACCAGTTGAAGTGAATACAAGGCGGCTTTCAGTCTCAAGTAGCCTCCTTAAAATGGGCTGCATGTTTTGGAATTTGTCTTTCTTTACATACTAAGCTAACTTAACTTCTAACTAAACTAACTTCTAAGCAAAAACGCAATATTATATTAGGCCACTGCTTAGCAAATCGCACTTTGGCCTTAGTCACAGGCTGCGTAAAATTAGGAATCGAGATTATTCAGTGTTTTGAGCTCAAGCAGAAAAGTCTTTAAAAGATGTCTCGGGTAATCGAATTTAAACCGTAGACAAAGTAGTTCTAATGTTAGAAAAATATATGAAACAGATCTAAAAGCCATAAATAATATAACTTAACAAATACAAGAGAAAAAGATAAGACTAAGAGGAAACGCAAATTTATCTTTATATTCAAGTACATAAAAGTGTCAAAGTTTTTAATAAAACATAAGTGGATGAAGGTATTGTACCTTGGGATATTTCTCAGTTTCCATTTTTTTTCTTGAATAATTCTAAAAATAAGTAATTGCCGTAAACATAATCATAGTAAGTATTCGTCATATCACAGGATCCTGTACTATGAGACATTGAGAAACAACATTCCTGAAATGTTGAATTATTTCTGCTATATAATGCTGCACAGATATCTTCCCTTTTAACTCGATTATGCTAGTCGAGTTAAAAGTTCTTTCTTTTCAATATAGCAGCAATTTCCTATTTATTCTCCATTTCCCTTTCTATATTACATTATTCGAGTATAGTTTTCACTGTCATTAATAGAATCCTGCGGTATTTCAATATCGTCGTTGTCGGAACTTTCTTCTTTAAATACTTTTTGGTCACATTTTGACCTCTCTTTTTAGTTTTTGTAGCATCTTTTTTCCAATACTCTTTTTTTAATTTTGCTTTTTCGGGTTACTTCCTCGATATTCTTGATTTTCCTTTTCCTTTACCCCCTTCAGTATTTCTAGGTACTGCTTTTGGGTACAGTCTTAACATCTGGGAACTTATGTTATTTATTTCATTTGGTAATACATTTTGAGTTTGATTGATTTTCTGATATTCTCAAGATGTAGCAGAACTGAATGTTTGGTCGATATGTTATAAAAGCACCTAGGAATTCGTCATCACTAAATATATTAAAATTGAAAGGATACATTCCTGAAAAAGACAGGCGTTTCGTGATGTTCTACTGACTAAATACTCTAGGGTATGCTTTTCCAACTATTTTGGCAATCTGGTAGAGTGAAATTGGGTTTCCTGTTTGCTGAAACATCAGCTACAGTTGGCTTGTAATAAGTCATATAAGGGCAGTAAAAACAGTTAGATCTAATGGCTGCAGCTTGTGGGAAATGTGGGGTAGCAACGCAAGTAATACAACACCGTTGGATTTTGCTAGATTAATCAAGGGGATATATATATATATATATATATATATATATATATATATATATATATATATATATATATATATATATATATATATATATATATATATATATATATATATATATATATATATATATATATATATATATATATATATATATATATATATATATATATATATATATATATATATATATATATATATATATATATATATATATATATATATATATATATATATATATATATATATATATATATATATATATATATATATATATATATATATATATATATATATATATATATATATATATATATATATATATATATATATATATATATATATATATATATATATATATATATATATATATGTTATGGTTGTCAAAAATCATCAAAACAGAATTTTCTCTTTGATCAGCCTGATGGATTTGCAGCACCTACATTACCTGGAGGAGCTCTATTCAACATATGTTGTTTGAAATGCCCTCTATAATACTAATACCAACAATCATTATTATACTAATACCTCGTTTTCTTGAAGTCATGCATCCAAGTTGTTTGATTCCTTTAGGGCATATAATACGTGATGGAACGTGAACAGTAGTATTACTCGTCTCGTCGACGTTGTCGGAATATGTTATTTGGTATCAAGTTGTATTTTAATAGACAGATTCGAAGTTTCGTGAAAAATTCGTTGACAATTCTCTTGATGAAACTTGTTGAACGTTACAAACTCCTAACCTTAGGTTTTTTCAACTTTTTATGGCGTTTTAAGAACCACCAAGTCCGCTCACTGCCCACCTTTTTATCTTCTTATCATTTGTCCGGTATTTTTTTACCATTTTCAATGACATATTGGTAAACCAATATGTTCAGTACCATATTGGTAAACCAAATCCTGTCCCGAGGTTGGAAATTCCTATTTCTCTTATAACCAGTACAAACAGCAACAAATAAAATATATACTTACTTGATTCAAAGTCAGTAAATTTATAAATTTTGTCTGTATCACAGTCACACATACGTGTACCTCTCTCAATCAAAGATACGACTTTTGCCTTCAAACTATATTCGAAAAAGTCGGGTGTATGGTCATAGATGGCGTTAATATTGCGTTTGTCCCGATGTACATGCGTCTTAAGATACAACGCTAAGCCATAATCGACACTGTATTTTTATTCAAAATCATATTCTAATAACTCACTTGTGTAATTACTAGAAAATATACTTGATTCACAACAAAGTATACCAGGAGAAGATCTTACCTGAAACAAAAAACAAAAATTAATGTAAAAAATGCAAGTAAACTTTTAAAACTAAATGTATTTTATTAAAATATTATAATTTGATACATCAAATTGGTGTTATTATCTATCTAATTATTTATTTATTTCTTGTTGCCATATAAATTTACAAAGTAAACATTTGACAGTAATTATGATGTAATATTCACGCACATTATATAAATTTTTTTCGAAAAGGTGGCACTTAACCCTATTTTTAATCCTTCTCATACTTGGCAACCTTTTACCCCCGTATTCACTAAAAAGGTTTAAGGTTTAGACCAGGTCTAGTTGCCATGGTGCTTAAAACTCTTAGTTCGTCAGTTATATTATGTCACTGTCATTTTGTAATTCTGACATTTAGAAAAATTATTTGTTCAATTGTTAAAAATGTCATCTTAAACCTATAACTGCTAAGTTAGACCTGATCTAAATTTAAACCTCTTTAGTGAATACGAATGTTAATGTTTTCTGGAAGTACATTGTATAGATTGATGCAGAAATATAAAGGACGTTTTCTATAAGTTGATGTTTTATATGTCGGAATTTATTGGTCATTAAGAAAATTAGAATATGTATATAATAGAGCTCCGAAGTCCAAAACCCAAACCAGAAACTGAATAATTTTTAAAACGTGATCATCGCTTTTCTAATAGACATGTTTATTTCGTGCATAATTTATATCGCAGTCTTACTTTGATAAATGCGGAGTCTGCTAATGGGATAATCTGCGAGTTGAATTAAGAAGTCAATCTATAGTTGCATTTTTAAACTTTTTAAAGTAAGGAATAGTAGATATTGTTCGTCCTCTGTAGGATGGGATCCAAACAAATCTATTACATTGATTTTTTGTTAATCATTTGCAACCAAAGTTAACATTACAAATATTCCATTTTCTATTCTTACAACTGGAAATTAGGTAGTCAAATTTTTTTATTGCAGTTTGTCATTGTTTTGGAGAATAACGAGGAAAATTTCATTGCCATCTTTTCGAAAAATATTATATTAGAAACTTGCGAAAATTGTAATTTCAAATTGCATTCATTGCCGTTCATTTATATATTTGCTTTTTTATTTTGTTTTTCTAAGGTAAAGGAAATTGACAGTAGTAGTGATTTAAACGTTTAAATAGTGTTTTCATTTACTTTAGATAATAAATATTTATAAACAAGTTCCCATATATTCTGTGTTTAATCTTATCAATTATACTTAGCGGCAGGATTACATTTTGTCAAAAATTTGTAGTTATAGATAAGATTTCCTTCAATAACAGTTTTGATTTTCCGTCAATTGCTGAATACCACATCAAATGAGCTGAATTACCCGATTTGCATGTAATAATTCGCAAATCGGCAACACTAAATGTCATATGTTGACATTTTTTAGGATCGCCATGTCAGTATGTGGGCATTGTCAACTAAGCCTGGTGACGTTGTTCCACTACCATATTTTTCCGTGTGGTGAGCGAGTATATATTATAATACAATATATATGTATATAAATATATTTTTTTAAACGTGTGCACATAAGCGATCATTCTGCCACTTCATATTAAGTTGTTTTTATAGTAACGTTAATCAATTATCTAGTTGGCAGACGGGAGAAGTAACTAACAATAATTGTGCAACGTATGTATTTTATTGGAGTTTCTGCCATGATGGAAACATGCATATTTCCAAAACTACATTTCATTAAAACAAACAGCAGAAGGGTTGAAAACGTTCATAACATAAACAATTTTTTTGGTATTTCGTTAATTGTTTGTTAGGACTTGCATCAATCTGCAATTTCTGCCAATCGAAAATTGAGCTTCCAGTAACATATAATTCGAGAGGAATTAATGGCAGAATTGGTCTCAACTTTACAAATTTTTATATTTTTTTGCAGGTTTCCTTGAAATAAGACTTACTATAAGATTTCCTAATTTGCGTGTTCTCTTGAAAATAAGACTTGCTCTCTGAGTGATTTGAGATTGCTCTCGCTTGGTCCGAATCCGCACATAGATCTTCTTTGTCGTCAGACGATGAAGAAATGTAATAATTACGAAAAATAAAAAATTGTGCACTGAGTTACCAAAAGTGGCAGATTTTATAGGTGATGTTAAGGAAAAGTGAGGTTCTTTTTTCAAAAGTCATTTGTTTAAGTATTGTACACTATATTGCGATAAACATGTTTTACCTATATCTAATAAAACAGTTGTACAGTGTTTTATTAGATATAGGTAAAAAAAATTCTTGCATCTTAAGAGGTGAAAAAAATTCAAATCAAAGAAAAATATTGCATTGACGAACGTCAAATAATGATTAAAGTCGGATGGCCCCGCAAAATTGCATGTTCTATTTCTCGGAATTTTTACTTGATCCTAAAAGACAGTACTTCACGTCACGAGATGAATCTGGAGCAATCTTGGAGTGCTTTCGAAAAAACGAATGGAAGATGCTGATTATTAAATGTTGTTAAACATTATTTATCTAAAATCTATTATAATAAAACAAGTTTTAAGCGGAAGAACTACACTTTTCATGATATTGTTAAATTTGCACGTCAGTTTGTTGACATATGTGGGGCTCTTCTACTCCTTTTTGCATAAAGAGTAACCACCGTTAATGGCAGACGGGAGAAAATCATTTCAGAAATAAGTGTCATGGGGCACCGATCTATCAGTCCAAGGTCCTAAAAATATTTATTCGAACTACTCATATGAGTATATAATCCCAATTTGACTGAGTTTTTCCTTAAATGTTTTCGGGTTAGTAAAACTTAGTGGTTCAGTTAATAAAATGCCATAGAAGGGCCATAGAAACAAGAAGGATGGTAAGCACTGTAGAATAGGAGTTAGAAACCCCATTTTTTGCAGTAGGAAGTGCAGTTTTTGTTCTGTTGCCCTTTTTCCTCACATAAATCTTATATTACGTACTAAAAGTTTCAGTAGGTAAAATTAAGCAGTAGATTTTGGAATTACCAGTTTAGTTAAAATATTTCTTCTTACGATTTATAATAACAATTATATTATATGGATTTAAATTATTTTTACAATACATTTAACATTGTAAGTGAAATTTAAGGATTTTTTAAAACCAACGTCATGGAAATTTTAACTAAACTAAAAGAATGAAGGGACCTTTTAAGGAGATCTTTTATTTTCACCTGAAAATTCAAAGGTTCAAATTTCACGAGAAGTTTAGTGCATTTCTTAAAAGATTATTTAGCATTTTTATTGTGGGTTGAAATTAGATATGACGGATTATTTTTCATAAACAATGACTTTTAATTAGTGGGATGCTGAAAATTTGTCTAGAGGCTGTAAGATGTAAATAAGCAGAATTTTAATAAAAATTAGCCTTAATACATTTAAAGAAAAGAGATAAATAGAAAAATATTCTATACAGGACAAGATAATAATACACAGATAACACCAAAATGTAAAAACTAGTAATTCTTATTAGCAAAAGACAAAAAAGACATTTATTTTGAAGAATAATAATTTCTTTACTCCTCAAAAAAATTAATGTTAAGGTGATATCAAAATGTATTTCTAATATCTGTTGATGCGGTTAGATCAAAATTAATATAAGAGCAATTTATCGACCACAGGCTACTAATTTAAGAAATTTTCTTGAAGATTAACATTAATGAAAACTCAAAAACCTAACTTTAATTGTGACGATATGGTTTATTTTGTGGGTGATATAAACTTACTGAAAAACGATACTTTCTATGATAGATGAGAACTCCTCTACTTGCCTTGATCATTTTTTTGTTAGGGGAAAATATAATAGGTTTGTATAAAATCGAAGAGAAAAATATAGAAGAAAAGGTAAATAAGTTTAAAAAAATCTAAAGACCATCACAGATAAATCTAGTAAATTAATAGTTGACAAATCAAAACCCAGAAAATTAAAGCCGTGCATTACGCATGGAATTATATGGTCAATCAGGGGAAGAGAAAAACTTGGAAAGAAGGGTGTCTTAGAGCCAAATAATCAAAATTTATTGAGTACGAAAATATAGAAATTTACTTTGCACTATGATAAGCAAGGCCAAACATGAATATTCAGAAAAAAAATATTAGATAATAAAAATAAACATGGATCACTATAAAAGAAATAGTAAAAGAAAATGCTAGTAAGAATAACCCAATAAAAGCAATAAAACTGAAAATGGAAGTATAACTAATGACGAGATAGTAATTACTAATGAGGTTCCAAATTCTGAGCTTATAATATTTTTTAACATCTGTATGAAAATCAAAATCCAACTTTTTTTCAAAATTAATAGCACTTTCAATCATACTATTTAAGCTATCTAAATTGTTATAGTCGTTGCCAATCGCATTTAAACTCTGAGAAGTGGTCTTCAGCGTTAAACAGTTTTAAAAGATTTTTGGTAAATATTACCCCTACCATTGGCAAATCGAATTACTAAAGAAGTTAATCTTTACGGAATAAATGTTGAGTAGTATTATGTGATAGTAATTAAACCTCTACATAAATTATTCAAAAATCATTTAAATTTTTTCCTATAAATCCATAAATTAAGGTTAGCAGCAGAATCACAATTTTCATTAAGTTTTTAAAAAATTAAACTGTGTGCTTATATTTTAAAAAATCTCTACGAGGGTCAAAACCCACCTTTTTCTCAAAACTAATAGCACTCTCAATCGAGCTATCTAAGTTGTTATAGTCGATGTTAATCGCATTTAAATTCTGAGAAGTGCTCTTCATTACACAATCAATTATATTTAAATCCGATAATTCTATCTCAGAATCTTCACTTTCTGAAAAATGTTGCTTAAAAAATAAAAGACATGTTACAAAATCAAAATTTAATATTTTTTTGTAAAGTCCTAATACATTGGTTCTTGTGAGGCATCATACTTTCCAGTTTTAGAAATATCCGACAGATATTCAATGATCTGTTCCACAAATTTATTCAAATCTCTTACAGCATGACGCTGCCTTTCCAGTCCATCTGGGTCCAAATCGGTCAAGATTCCTTAGCGATACCCCTGCTTCAGCATAATGCGCAGTATAACTTAACTTTTATGAAGCAAGACTTATAAGCATCCTGGTCATATCTGGCTTATAAACTGTTTACCTCAGTTGATAATTAAAATTTAATAAATCGGTAAATTGCCTTTATCATTTTATCAATCTTTCTTTTTATTAGTAATATTGCAGTGACAGTTCATGGATTTAAGAACGGGTGAAGCGCAGCGTAGCTAGGTGCCACAGCTGCAGGCAAAAATAGCGGTACAGGCGAAAATTTTTCGGGGTTTCATGCCCAAAATGGCTATTTTTTTTCCTTTTTATGATGTTAATTATCCGTAGCCTTGGAGCGTTTTTTATTACTTGAAAGCCGGCGTGCGGGGAAAGTCTGAAGCGGAATTTGTTACTGCTGATTGTGATTCCTCAACGGGTCGCTCTTATAAAAATGTGTTCAGCGAGCTACGTTTTTAAGTCATTATTATTTTTGAGCATGTAACACACTAGTTTTGATAGAAAATAATGGTACAATTAAATAAATAATTTGAATTTATATAAGACATACAACATTTTTATAACAGAAATGTAGAACATAAAATGCTTAATATTTTAGAAATATTATTAAATATAAATTTAAAAATATTAAGTAAATTGACTGGAAAATGTATCTGAAGCGGCGCTTCACCAGCGTCCCCTGGCGAGCCGCCACTGAAATATTGAGGTGTGATCAAAATCAGCTTTGTACATGGTTATTTAGGAACACATGTATAACATATTGGATTCCTATCAATATTTTACTAGTTTTAACCTATGCCACACTTAATTTTTGAGTATAATTTAAAATAATTTGAATAAGCGGTTTTTACATTGATTTTTTTTAGTATTTCATTTGACCGTCATCGTGAATTCCTACCACAACTTAACGAGTTAAGTTAAGTGAAAAAACTACTAATAAGTAGTTTTTTCAGACTGAATTTATAAATAATTTATTAGGCCGCTATTTTATTTTGGTATCTGGGATTGATACGTTGATTGACCGTCATCGTGAATTCCTACCACAACTTAACGAGTTAAGTTAAGTGAAAAAACTACTAATAAGTAGTTTTTTCAGACTGAATTTATAAATAATTTATTAGGCCGCTATTTTATTTTGGTATCTGGGATTGATACCAAAATATTATCAGCCTTCTTGTTCCACCATAGTAGATTTTTACCAAAATATTATCAAGTTATCCCCATATGATCCTTAATGTTTGACCAAAATTTGAAGTCAATCGGATAAGTAGTTTTTAAGCTATTCCACGAATTGACAGACCGACAAACAGACAAAAAACAAACAAACATGTATTTTTTTGGCATCGAGACAGGCTCAAACGTGAAGGTATGTTAATTTTTTTCCCAATTAAAAACATTTTATTTGGCCGCCGTTTTGTTCCGTCATCTTGAATTCGTACCACAATTTTATCAGTTCATCTCTATACCATCATTAATTACTTCACAATTGAAATCAACTAATTAAGTAGCCTTTTCAGTTTAATTTTTTTAATATTTAATTCAGCCTCCATTTCTTAATTTTTGATCAAAATTTGAAGTCAATCGGATTACTACTTTTTTAGGTATGCCGCGAACAAACAGGCCGATGGAACTGAGAAAAGATGAGAGACCCTGAAACGTAAAGATCTGAAAACATCTGGAAGGGTTTTTACGATTAAAATACTTTCTTTTACGACGGAAGTAAAAACATTTTGCATTGACAATTAAATAATAGAGGGCCCACTAGAATGCTGAATGAAATCAGTTAAATTTATTTAAATAAAATATTTAAATGATGGTATATTAATTTTGGATTAAACAAAAAGTAAATTGGTGTATGTCGATAAGAACAATAGAGCACGGACAAAAATAATTTATTTGTTTAGTAGAGCTCTAATATGCTATTCTTCATTATAATATTAACAGTATGTATATAATATATATTAACAGTATATAATAATGATAGAAATGAATTTCTATCATTATTCTGCAAACCATTTTTTCGTTTTAGGTCAATTAATTTTATTATCTTCACCGAATACAAATATATGTATATGCGTTTCATATTTACATTGCATCAGATAAAAATAATAATACTGCATGCGTAGAGAAGTTTTAGCATGTTGCAAACAACTATCAAAGTAATAGAGTGAAAATAGTTAATTTTATTTTTACATGTGTTGGTTTCCTATTAGTATTATTTTGTTTGTATGCTGCGTATGCAGAAATATATGCTGAAGAATTTCTGTACCTTAGATAACATTTTACACCCTTTAAAAAAAAACTTAAAATTTTAATTCTGTCTTTAGAGAACTGTTTTACCCCCTTATTATTATTAAGATATATAAATGGAAAATAATCTTATGTATGCAAATAAAGAAAATACATTCTAAAAATGTCTTAAAAAAACAAAGCATTATGGTGCATTTTTAGCTCTTGTATTTCCTAGGACTATCCTTTATGGTGGAAAAAACATTTTATATACAAAGAGATAAACGAAATTTGAATGTTGTTTCACCGTTGGTTTTTTAAGTAACCATTTAAAAACAAAAAATATTTTATTTTTCTGGATTCTAGGCAAGACGTTTGATAAAAAGCTGAACTGTAGTTAAATATTTTTCTTCATTTTAAGGGGTCCGTTTCATACTACTGTTACCCTCTCTAAAGCCACAGTCACACAAATCGATCTTGCACAAGCGTCTTCGGTGTCTGCAACTGATTAAAAATAAACCAAAGTATGTCAACATGGTTTTAAATTGATAATGGTAATCTACGCTCATATAGCTCAATCAGACGTCATCGAGTACGACAAAGCCCCGCGCCGCCGCTCGGGCTGGTTTGTATTTGTTATTTTTTAATCGACGCTCGATGGTTTTCATAGCAACTGTAGACGCTCGATCGTATTTGGCAATGTGAACTGCAAATTTGTGCCTTTGAAATATTTAAAATAAAGGAATTCGTATAGCACCCCGTGCGAAGAGGACAGGCAAATAAAACCTCTATGGTAATTTATATCCCAACGTTTCGTGGTCAATCACCACTTTCTCAAGGGCCAATACCTCACGCGGTCTGGATGACTTTATAAATCATTTTAGTGTATGTAAATTACAAAGCTTTATGAGATAACTGCAAAATCTTAGCAAATCCACTCTTTTTACGTTTTAAGGTATTCTTTTAAACAATGTTTTATTTCCGACTGGGTGTGTTTATAATTGAAAACTGGTTACTGATATTGATGGTTTGATTGCAGCTGAATGTAACTGTATTTAATACACCTTTAGGTTTCTTTTAAATAGTTGGCGGCTCGCGGGTGAAAAAGTAAGTGAAGTGCAAATGAACCAAGAAAATATCGCAATAATTTTTTTCCAGAATTTTTTTTATATGTGGAAGGGGTAGAATATTTTTTACGACTTACCTAAATTTTGTATACTAAATCAATTCTCCTATCCTTCATAGCAGCAAGACAATGGACAAATACAGCCTGCGGCGCTTTTTCTTTTTTTTTTTTTTTTTGAAGGCCATTTAGATGGCCAGACATCACACTTGCGCCATCGTAATATTGCCCTATTAATTTATGTTTTTAGTCAAATTGGTCCAAAATTTGATCCAATAGAGAATATAAATTCTCCGACGTCCTATCGGAGCTGACATTATAAAATCCTAAGAATCTCTCGACTACTGAACCTTCTGAATTAACGTATCTTAAAATTATGGAGCACTGAGAGGTTTGCGTAATATCAGTGGTGTCATCCACTTGCACAGAAAAAAACTGGGTGTTCATTATTTCAGGAACATTTAAATAATCAGAAATGCATTCAATTATTTCGTTTTGAATAGTTTTCGAGTCACCAATAAAAACATTTTTAATTTTTTCGTGATGATCTTTTAGTTCTTGGGAACTTCTCGATATTAATAAACCTAAAAGCTTTTTAAAATTCCCCCTATTTATTGACTCGCTGCTCTCATCACGGCCGCGAAAGACTAACTCTTGTTTTGTAAGGTACAAAACTGCGTCAATTACCAAGCACATAAATAGGCTATTTAATCGGACGTTTTCGTTAAAATGTATTTGATATAGTTTAGCATTTTCTTTTAAAGCGTCAGATATAGTGCTTTGATTTTTTACAAATGTTTTTAGCATTAATTCGCATTGTAAATGCTCCGCCGAGTCTTCATGTTTATATAAAGACCTTCATATATTTAACATACCTGCAAATCCTTCCTTATTCCACAGTGAATATTTATTGGAAACTAGTAAACAAGGCCAGCAAAACAATTTTTGTAATATTTGACTACTACATAACCATTTGTACGCCAAAAACCAGGATGACGATTAAAACTCTGATCTTGTTCCTTCCATCGATTAAATAGAGTTTCCAACAAAATGCAAACAACATCAGTGATTGGATTCATGAATAATGTAATTAATAAACCCGACACCAAATAAAGTTGTAACAACACCATAAATAAATATAAGACAAAACAGTCAAGCAAACTGCAAAGGAACTAACCGGTTGCAGCGAAATCCGCGAAAATAGAAGTAAACCACCACCCCAAACTGAACGACATGTGGATGTAGCGTACTGCGTTAGCAATTCACCGAGAGCGTTGTATGGCGCTGGTTAACATTATTCTTCTATGCGCTCGACGCCATCAAGTACGCTTTGTCATGGCAACGTAGTAGGAAAATCGTAAACTAAATATAGCACCTCCAGCAAAGTCGAAGCGGTTTGCGCCACTGTTATAGTTGTTATAATAAAGTTCGATTGAAAGTTTTAAAAAGACATGCCGCCAACGGTCAAGTAAAATATTTATTCGAGATGTACGGTTTATTTTTTGCCAATTAAGTGAATAAATGAATGTAAAAACTTAAATTTTAAGAGATATATAATAAATATAGTTAGATGTTTGCTTGTTTATTTTTCCTGGTGAAGTAGCACTTCACCTACTTCACCTGAATAGCCGCCACTGGTTAAATCTCAGTGAGGTCTCTATGTTTGAGAGTTAAACATTCAAAATTTAGCTCGTATTTAGTGTAATATAAGTAATTTTCTTAGAGAGGATATTATAAGAGATATGTTTTTGGGTAACTTATATTCATTTAATCTTATCAAGTCAACCGATGTGGTTAACACTTAGTAATCGTAAATGTTTAGTGATTTTTTACAATATATATAAGTTTTAGGTACTGTTTCAGAATTCTCTAAAGGAATTTATTTAGTATAATTATTATGCTTTCAGCAGAGTTTTATACAGATTTGTCGAAACAGGCATCGCATAAATCAAAGGAAACAGAATTTGCTACCTTCTATTTATTTGTTTGCACCTCTAAATATCCTTGTAATTTTTCTTTACTATTTGGCTATATTTATGTAGTTGAAACACATTAAAGTGGTTGACAATATGAAATACATTAGACCACATACATATTTTATTTAAAAATATAACATAATATATATTTACATAGATGTATTATGTATTAATCCATAGATTTAAACTGAAATTCTTTATTTCGTTTATTTCTCGACCTGCAGTTGTGTTCTTCATACCTGTGTAGGCAAAGAGTAGGTTTTTTCATATTTGATTGACTGTAGGAATTCATTTGCTAATGTTTTTTCTTCTTTGAATATTGCTAATATTGTTCTAACGTATATAGTTTCCAATACTTTCATTTGGGAAATCTAATGCTTTTAATTATTGTCTATATCACTAACTTTTATTATTTTATATATTGATTGACTCATTTCGAAATATTTATTGGATAATTCATTTTGGCTTGGCTTAATACTATGTAGAAATTTACATTGATAAGATTTCTAAAGCGAAGCAACCGAAAGACTTCGTCGCCAGGGATATATTTATATTATAAAATATTTAGCCCCTCCGCTTACACAACTACATCCCATACGCATGCATTCGGCTGGAAACAAGTGGACACCTTTTTATACTTGTTAAGTTACTTGCTCTTATTTAGCTATATCTAGTTATATTTCCTTGATTTCAGGCACAGAAGGTGAAGTATATATCTACTGTAAATATGGAATGATTGATTCATGACGGATTTGAACACATTTTACTTTCAATAGCTACCTTATAATCTCCCACACAACTATATTTTATTTTTTGAGATCTTAGCTTCTGCTGTGGCTACTAAGGCTTACTGCTGTTAGTGTTCATTACACAGTTTTTATTAAGGTTAAAAAAAGCATCGCACAGGTGGCCTAGCTCCACCAGCGGACGCTTAACCGGTCTTCTATGTCTACTCATTGGTGAGCCATTTTTTTCTTAATTTAAAACGGATGACTCTCTCAGAAATTCATATATTACCTTTTATCCATTTTTACAGAATTTTTTAATAAAAATTTAATATAATAACTAAGGCATGACTCAAAAAAGGCAAACATATTTATTCTCTTCAAAGTGTTATATTAGTATTGTTTTTGTTAATTTTTTTAAATATTTAAACGACTTCATTCATTTTGGTCTATTTTTAAGAAAAATCACTAAGCTATTTTAATAAGCTAAAAGTTTTGACCACTGTCAAAAAATCGAAAAGGCGAAAATATGGTTTTATAAGGTTGACTTGGTACATTGGATAAATAACAAATGAAAAGCAGGTCAATTTTTTTGCAATATTATGTTCCTGTTTTTTCAGCGCAGGCACATATGTTTTTATTATTTTACTATGTATTATTTTTACTAAATGAGTCCAAAAATATTAGCAAGCACTTAAATCGTAGGATGCCACTTAGGTGGTTAAATAAGAGGAAGTCCTAAATAAGTAAGCATATAATTGCTGGCATTGCAACTGGAACATAGAACATATTGCTAAAGCAATTCACATAAATGTTATATACCTCTCTACCTATATGCCTCTTGATACTTTGAATATGTCTCTTTAAAATGATATTATAACATCGTATCTTCTTACATTTAAAAAATATCTAATTATTTATATATTATTGATTGACCTGCAACATTGAAATTAGTTTAGTAATTTTTGGTTTATTCCCTCTATTATCCCTTTTCACCTATTTTCTCTCCTCCTTTTTTTACATGCTGTTTAGTAGTACGTGAATAACGATTACTACTTTTTTTAACACTAAGCTTAATTTTTTTAATTAAATATTTGCGTATTTATTTTTTTCTTTGACTAGACAGCACAAACACATGGATTGCATCCAAATTGGAAGCTGATATAAAGTCAATTAACGTAGGTAGTGATTACATTGTTTAGTTATAAATGTACTTTTTACTTGGAGTAATAAATGTCTTATTATTATTATTATTATTATTATTATTATTATGACTTCTTATCTCACGGTATTCCTGGTTGTATTTTATACTGACGTGATTATACCAAGTCAGTACAAAAAATAAAAAAAGGAAATGGAAAAAAAACTACTATTGTGTATTAAGAAATGATCTAACTATGCTACATGTTTTCAAAATGACCAATTTCTGGATGTTCCTGTGAATGTCTGTATTAAGTCCTAATTGTGCCAAATGCGATGTAAACGTTGTTGGGGTGAGACTTGTTACTGATATGACGAGAGGAACAATGATGATTCTCTCCTGTTTCCACAACCTTTTTACTTCCATTGCCAAGTCGGTGTATTTGGCGATCTTCTCACTGTATTTTGCTTGGATGTTCTCGTCGTTGGGGACAGCCATGTCAATTAAATAAGTGATTTTCTCTTTTTTGGATTGAAAGGTGATATCGGGTCTATTTGCGGGGATTGTTTTATCTGTGTGGATGTCAATGTCCTGTAGCTTGTAGTCTTCGTTTTCAAGTGTAGATGTTGGTGTATAATGGTAGTAAGGGTCTGTGTTCTCCGTCAGTTTGTATGTTGTGGCTAATGCTTGATGAACGACCTTCGCTGCTGAGTTTTGTCTGGCGGTGTATTCAGTTCCGGCCATTATTCTACATCCACTCGTTATGTGATCGATCGTTTCTCTCTGCTGGTGACATCTCCTACACCTCTCGTCTTTAATGGTTGTGTCCTTGATGATGTGCTTTCGGTAGTTTCTGGTTGCTATGACTTTGTCCTGGGTGGCAAGCAGGAAGCCTTCTGTTTCAGGGAACAGCTGCCTTTCTTGTAACCACGTATATGAAAGCTTTTTATGTATATGGTCTTGCTTTATGTGGTATCTGTGTCTTCCGTGAAGTGTTTTTTCAGACCAGGTGTTCATCTTTTCTAGTCGTGATTGGATGTGACTATGTGCGTCTGCTGCGTGGCTCGTTTGAGACAGGTCGAGCGGTGTATAATTCTTGTCTTACTTACTATTGCTTGTGGAGGTTAGTTTGTTTGTTGTGGAAGAATTTTCTGAGTTCGTAAATTTGTTTTTTATTTAGCGATTGTATATCTATAATTCCCCTTCCTCCTTCTTTTCTCTCGATGGTGAGTCTTTCCTTGCATGCGTTGGAATATAACTTCCTGTGTTTAGTGAATTCAGAGCGTATGAGAATGTAAATGTTTTCTATGTCTGTGTGTGACCATTTAATGATACCAAACGAATACGTAAGAATAGATATGGCGAAAGTGTTAATAGATTTCGTTAGATTTCTGGAATTAAGTTTTGTTTTTAGGAGCTTTATGAATCTGGTTTTAAATTCCGTCTTGAGCTCTGATTTGATATGAGTGTGGTTAATTTTGGTGCTTTGATGGAAGCCTAGGTATCTGTACGTTTCTTCTTTGAGCATGTTATCTATAGTTTCATTGTTGATTGTTTCCCCCGTAGGGTGGTCTTTCCACTGTTCCTTGTTGATATGAAGTAGCTTGCATTTACTTATACCAAATTCCATGTTGATGTCCAGGGTAAACGTTTCTGTGATTTTAAGGAGTTCCTTTAGCTGTGCCTTTATGCTTGCATATAATTTTATGTCATCCATGTACAAGAGATGGTTTATTTTGTGTAGGTTATTTTTTTCGTGTTTAATTTGGAATCCGAAGTTTGTGTTATTCAGTGTGTTTGAGAGTGGATTGAGACAGAGGCAGAACCACAAAACGCTGAGTGAATCTCCCTGGAACATACCTCGTCTGATGTAGATCTCTTCTGTTTCGATGTGTTCTTTTTGTATTCTCAGGTTGATTTTAGTTTTCCATGTACTCACGATTTGCGTAAGAAGTTGCCTGATGTTTTTATTGACTTTATATAATTCTAGTACTGTGGTTAGCCAACTCTGGGGTATCGAATCAAAGGCTTTTTTATAATCTATGTAACCAGTATGAAGGTTTCTATAATTTTTCCTGGTTTGTTCCATGATGACGCTGTCTATAATGAGCTGCTCCTTGCATCCTCGGCTGTTTTTCCTGCACCCTTTTTGTTCTTCCGTTAGAATGTTTTTGTGTGCTAGATGTTGTTCTATGTATTATTATTATTATTATTATTAGTGTTATTATTATTAGTATTATTATTAAAATAAGAAAAGTTGATTGATCTTTAAAGGAGATAAAGCAAAATAATAAAATTTTAATTTTCTGTATCTCGTGGACCACAGAACCTTAACCTTCCTATTTAAAACGAGACCATGAAGAAGAATAACTCAAATATTACAAGTTAATAGCTACGGAACAAAATTCCGTATATTTTAACACAATATTTGAACGTTTTTTAAGTGTTTAAGAGTATAACAAAATTATACTTCTTATATCCGAAAACTAGCAATATGTTTAAGTTGACATAATTTAAAAAAAAATTAAAAAAAATTAACTGAGAACCCGGCTCCTTTAGATGATTAATTTTTCTTATTATTAACACTAAATTTGAATATAAATTATATGCGCATTTTTGAACATATAACTGGTAATAATTAAATTAATTCTAAATAGATAGTTAAATGTCATATAATTTTAGTATCGTTCGTATTTTCTTAAGAAATACACATAGAGAGGTAAATCGTTAATAGCGCTTAATGTGTATTTCGTTTGATAAAGTGCAAGGATTTTAATTAAGATAGTAAACTTTACGTAGTTAAGTTCCCTTAAATCCTTCTTATCATTTTCAAAGTTTTTGGAATTACTAAAAAATATACAGCGGAATGGCTACCAACATTAAGTGAAAGAATAATATTAAAGCGTAGCTGATTTAGTAATACGGATGTACCTATATCTTTTAAATTAAATAGTACGTTTCTAACTTGCTTACTTATAAAATTTTAAATACATTTTTTAGTAGGTATGTACGTCAATAATGTATAAACATTTTTGTAACACAATTTTTAGAAAAATGGAGTATCAGGTAATCAAGAAACTGCTTTAGATTCATAAGTGGATTAGGTCGATATTTGTTGGATATCTATAACTATCATATATCAAACTCCACATTTGTTATTAGGGAACTTGAATCTTAAAAATTACAATGTCGATCTCTCGAAATTTAAAAAGGTCTTAAAATCCTCTGAATGACACCTTTTCAAGTGGGTCACTATGCCAACAAAGCAGATCAGATGGTTTCACTTGATCAAAAGTATATGGAGTCATTTGGATCTTCCAACACTATTGAGAGAGCAAATAAAGGGTGGTTTAATTACAAATTATTCTAAACTTTTCTACGAGCGTGCAAAAAGTGAGATTTTTCACACCCTGTTCTGTGTGAAAAATGTCACTTTAAGGTACTAGTACGAAAAATGTTTCTACTTTTCGCGCTCGTGTAAAAAAAACACTGAAGTGGATGTGAACATTTCACTTTTCGCCCGCCCATAGAAAAAATCTTGTATCACATTTGTGTGAAAATTGCATTTAAGGCACTCATATGAATTGGTAAACTCGCTTCGATCATTTCGCAAACTTTCACATGCGTCTCTTAGACATGCATTTTCACACCAGTATCATAAATAGCTACTAAATTTACCCAAACCTCTAATTTTTTATAATTCGTTAAGGCAATTTTTTCTAAATATATATCCAAAAATCAGTAATACTCTCTATTTACATGGTTATCGGGTTTAAAAGTGAAAAACTGATTTCACAAATTATATTTATTTGTATGGAGTCTTTCTTAACATGCTGGAAATACAATTTATATACAAACTAGGTGAGCTCGTGCTCTTCAATCGAAATTGGGATATGAAAAATGTGTATATAACAATAATTACTAATACCTAAATATGGTAATAATACATAATTAGCCCGTCCTTTTGATGCCTAAATACATATATATTTCATTCGGTAACTCTGGAAAAGTCAATTTAATTAAAATCCACAATGCTAAAAACAGCAGGAAGTAAATCATTTTCAGCCATGGGACTGGAGCGAGTTTGCACATGAATCTTATTTATCCATAGCAAAACATATTTTTATGCGCCAATGGGCATATCAGGCTTTACCACGTTCACGTTTTAACATTAAATCCCTTACAGTACTCTTTTTTTTTTAACAAGCTTACCTACTCTCTACTTTGCCCACCCTTTGTTGAGATTTTTACGGTTAATTCATAATTATTTCTAAAATGGAGTAATGGAGTAACTATTTAAGGACGGTTTAAGACAAAATCGAGATAAAATGTTATTTAGTTCAAAACATATCGTACAAAACATATTTTACTCCTTTTCACCTCCTAAGGATGAAATTTCTGAAAGTCCAGAAACCTTCGGTAATTATTTTTGAAAGCCGTTGATGAAATAATAATTGTCTTAAAATCTTGTTTAATTGAAGAGATATTGTGAAAAAGTTTTAAACAAATTTCATTTCCTTAACCCGGCATTAGTCGCTGGACTTAAATATTAGGCAAAAGATACACGATTCAAATTGAAAAACATTTATTTATTTATAGGCAATTATTAAAAATATAAAAAAAACGAAACATAAAAGCAATAAACATAAAAGTTGCAGAAAACATCATAGTGCCCTTCTCTGGTTTTGAACAGTAAAAAAATATATATTAGGCTATAATGTAAATCATAGTTGTAGATTTTATTAGTCTTCCTCAGCGCCTGTAATACAAACAGGACAAGTATATATAGCATGTTCCATGCAAATAGCTCGTTGACAGGATCTTTTTGTTCTTCGATTTTTGCGTCGAGGACAAATTTAGCAGAATCTTTGTTCCGGTGGTTATCTTGGTTCTTGTTGGATAATCCCGTTAACTTGTTTATGGAAACACGAAGCGGCCATTGCAAAAATATGTTATTTTAGCATGATTTATAAGATGAGGATTTATCAACTACATAGCTAGCTTCTTCAGAAAAATGCATCTTTGGGGTGAATCAATATTTTCGCCATTGTTGTATATGATGTATCACCTATATTCAGCTTAGCAAATATAGTCAAAGGTCATCGGCAACTTATACGTAAAACTGATTATAATATTTTCATTTCATACACATCTACAGCACCTTTTGTGAACATTATAAAACGAACTTACTTCCGGTTTGAACAGATCTCCTGTCGCAGGATCTATCGAATCATCATCATGCACAGTGGAAAGTAATAAAACATTTTTGTTTGTTTTTTTGAAAAACCAAACATACTGCTACAATCTGCCCCCTCTTTGATATTTAGACATTCAGAAGGAATTTCCTTCTTATTTTTGCGCAACGTCGTATTTGTTATTGATTTGGTTTCTGATAGTTCTAAGGCTAAAGGCACTGATGTAATATATTTCTGCTGGAATTTAAAATCCGTTCAGCTAATCACCTGCAGCTTTATTATCTAAGTTGATTGGACCTTCGGATTGTTTATCAGCATATATTTCCAAGTTCAAAGGTATAGAAAGTTCGTGAATTTACTAAAGCGTAAATTTTGATTCCATACTTTGCTGGTTTGTTCGCAATATAATGTGGAATTGCAACGCCCTCTAAAACCTTTCAACATTTCAGCAGTGGTTACGTATAATCTTGATAGTTTCTTTAGCGTCGTTGAACGAAAACATTAAATGTGTTCTGATATCAGTTTTTAGTCGATCATTTCTGTCAACCTTGGTATCAAATCTTAAAGCTTGTAAAAGGTGATAAAATCTCATATTACTCATTGTAGCTCTGAAGCATTCGGTTGTGACTCCTCCCTTAGTCCACAATTAATTAATAGATTCTGTCTCTTTTTGATGCCAGCCAGATACAGTAATCCGAGAAGAGCGTTAATTTCGGCCAAGTTAGAAGCATTATAGTCCCATTCGCGAGTATGCTTTTGACTTTGTAAATGTACGTATTCATTTGTACAATCTACAATTTGTTGTTATGCATAATCGGGATACATTCCAACATTTTATGAGGGTTTTCACTTGCCACATCGCGGGTCGCTTTCGGGGTCATCTTCTCGTTGGATATGATCATTTAGGTCAGAACATGGTTCATTTTCTTGCAATTCTGTAAAAAAACAAAATTATTATTAGTCGACAACGCCCTGTATATATTTGATTATAAACATATCTTCTTACCTCTATTATTTTCTTGGTCCGCTTGCAATAGAGCTTACTGAAGTATCCTTCTTGTACGTGTCAAGATAAAATATTCACTCTATTAGTCGCGCGATGAAAGGAATGGTTACATGACCGACACACGTTCAGCAAATGTTTTGTAAACATTTAGCGAGATGTAATTGGAACACGCGCTTCTTTCTCACTAAAAGAGACAATTGGGTTTCTGGAGACTAGACGTGACCGGTTGTTATCCCCTCCCATATATTGGAAGATATTGTTACGGTACACGCCCATTTCTGGTCACTATAATTATAGCGCGAGGAACCTTTTTTCTCAGTCTAATTTTAGATCCCAGCCTGGGTTTAGTCTAGTATAAGTTTGACCACACGAGCAACTTGCTGCCAAGTGCATCAAAACGAAGTAGTGGAGACCCAAGAAAGAACACAAAAAACCGTTTCAGACTCAACAGCAAAAACAACCGTTGTATGTAGAATTCAGTATCAGAGGTCCTTTGGACGAAGTTAAGAAATGAAAACAATCTTTTAATGTGAACGTTTTACAAATAAAGCCATCCGGGAAACGTGCCCGTGGCCGCCGCCTGGGTCTCTCCAGACCTTGGTGTACAGTGTATATAAAAGGGCTCATGGCCAAGTTAGTAGGGCACTTGCTGATCAGGGAACTACTAGGAAGAATTTGAATCACCAGCTCGAGCCACGAAGACAGAACATTTGTAGGAATACAATACGCTTGCATCATGAAAGTGTATTTTGAACTTATTCAAAGGGTGTTTTCACGCCCCAACGGGTTAAGGGCCGATAAGGCTACCTTTGCCCAGAGTTAGGGAGAGCTATCCCTGCCTAACCCTGAAGTCCCAAGAAGATACCCTAACGCTCTCACCCCAAACCAAGGGGGTAAACTTAAACAGTTTTCGACCAGGAATTATCAGAAGAATTTATCCCGATATTTACACCAATGCCCCAAGAGACGCGAGTGAGGACCGACGAAACGGATTTCTTTAGAAGAGAGGGTAAGGATACCCTCAAAGGTTGGCACTAGATTATCTCTCATTAGAAGATGCCCTCCACCCCTAACAAGGGGTTGAAATCGACAAAAATCAAATGTGTGATTTGAATGCAACCATGACACCAGCGCTCCCAGAAAGAGGAATCTTCCCGAGATTCCCCCCCGACAGACGGCCCAGGTCGAGGAACTGGAATTGCACGTTTCGAGCGGGGTCCTAATTCCGCTAAGCTTGCACTACTATTTGACGTACGGAGACTAAGAGAAACGTCCCTTAAGGGACATCCCCTGTATTCACTCCAAGCATTGGAGGATGGAATTTCTAAAAATCCAGAAGCTACTTTTTAGACTATTATTTTTAAAAGAATTTGTAAAATATTCAAATTTTAGTAAAATTTATTTATTGTTACTTAATTTTAGTCAAGGCTAATCTATTGTTTTACCATAGTAGATACCCATGGAGATTGAGCTTTATTGTTATTATATTTTTCTTATTACTATGTTGGTTTATCTACGTTAGCTTGTATCTTATAGTTTATTTACATTTGTATCAACTAGAAATGTTCGTTAATGACATGTTGTTTAACGGATTCTATACAATTTTATGTAATGCCGTCTGGAAAGAAAAGCTATGAATTTGATTAAGTCACGTTTACATAATACAATATGTTATTATATAATTTGTGTGGCAAATATTAGTTTTACACAGACAGGAAACTCTTTTGATTTAGAAAAGAAAACGAACTTTTAATTGTGCTTTTTTATAAATTTGAAACTTGCAAGTCAACGTTAAATATTATAGGTATTACTACAAATATTTTTATTATATGCTTTGTTAAAATTTCTATCATGTTTTACTTTCTTATCTTGTAAGAGTTTTAGCAACGTCGCGTTTGCTTTTTTTTTGTTTTAAAAACCAAGTTATTGAAAGTTTTACAACTTTTATTTACGAGTCGAACTATAAATATACATGGCACACTTTTAATAGAAGACATAAATCAATAG
Source organism: Kuschelorhynchus macadamiae (assembly GCA_030620095.1). Lineage (NCBI taxonomy): Eukaryota > Metazoa > Arthropoda > Insecta > Coleoptera > Curculionidae > Kuschelorhynchus > Kuschelorhynchus macadamiae. The sequence continues at coordinate 73,284 of JAUTXW010000380.1, forward strand.
ATTCTTATGGTATATTCTTATGTTATTTAGTTTGAAAAAGTAAGTATTCTTTAAATCACAGGTTTTAATTAAGCATAATTTAAAAAGTTAAACCGGTAATCACCATTTTAAGACAAAAAGTTTATACAATATTGAACGGATTCCAACCGAAATTTTTAGGTTTGATTTAAATTAGGTAATAAAATCAATTCTACGGATATAAGTTGTGTAAGTCGTACATTGACCAAAAGTCGAAAAGATGTTAATAAGGGGGCCCAGCAAATAGAAATACAACATAAAGTACTGAAAAATGTAATATTCCCTCCTACGACGGATTTAATACCAGAAGACACAAGTAGAAGAATATTAATTTTAATTTTATATCGTTAATTGTGATATATATACAAAGAAGACAATTTGCATCACACTTTGAAAATTTAGGAACTGAAATCACCCACTTTATGTCAATGCCTAGGAATTTACTCATTAAACTGATGTATTACACCTAGGCGTTAAAAAACGAATGGATTTTAAATAAAATCTAATCTTTGTGTAAAACAGATAAAATGTTCTGTTATCCCTTTTAATTCTCATAACAGTGGTGTATTTAGTAGTGCAGGGGGTCTGGACCTCGAAAGTTCCAATAATTTCTTATTTATACTTAGCAGCCCATTTTTGTATAAGTATTTATATTTACATATAAAGTTTCATAGCAAAAATTTACTTATAAAACTACTTGTCTAAATCTACCAATCCTAAGTCCTAACAATACTTTAATTCCTTAATATCCTTAATATCAATCAATACAAGCACTCTAACAGCAATACACCGCATGCAACGTGTAGTAAGATATATTTTTGTCATACTGTGCGGTCTTATGATATTTGAACCACCCCCCTGGAAAAAATCCTAAATACGTCACCATTTCGTAATTTTGTGTATTCGTCTTGTGAAAAAAAAAATTTGATCCGTATGAAACTCCATTTTAATGTAATTATGGATACAAACCACGTATTCATGTCAGATATTACCTTAGATCTTAAACCCCTGACAATTTAACCTTTTGACGATAAGAAAATTAAGTAACTTTGTATTCGTCAAAACTTTATAACGATGTTTAGTATAAATGTCACGTTCTTACACTGTCAGTTAACTTTTTACCCACTAACTTAATTTCGTAATTATTGCGCTTAAATGTCGTTTATATGAAGATGTATATTAATTTAGATCTTACAAAACGTAACATAAATTCCCATATGGCTTATGTTTGAAAACAATTTAATTTAAAAACACTAAAATGAAAATATTAAAACAGCTTTGGTTTATATGTAAGAAAAGAAAATCTTTAATTACTATTCCTTCTATTTTCGATGGCACTACAGATGGAGTAGGATGGCCCTATAGAATTTGATAATATGATGTTGCCCCGCAGGTCCGGTGGCCTTCAAGCCATTAATTGGTAGCTATTGTTTATCAATTCATGATTTTTCGTTTATTTTAAAACTACCAGCAATAATTCATTTAGTGTAGCGAACACGCTTTCAATTTACGTACGTCTTTCTTTTTTATTATGGTATGTAGAGGTGAAATCCAGTTATTTGTCTTTATTTTCACTTCGCTGTATAAAAGCCCATCATAGTGTAAGTCAGTATTATATAGAGGAAATGTAATCGCAAAAATTTTCAAAAAATATAAGTTTGTTGTTTTAGTGTCTCTAGAACAAAAACCTAGTTTTTGAAAGAAATATAAGGTCTGCGCGTTGAGTATAGTGCGCGCGTGATACGTGTGGCTGTGTGTGTGTAAAGGAAATTAGTTCCAATTTCAAAATTCAACGTGTTTTCATTTCAGGTAGTATGTTTGGCAAAAAAAGTTTTTTTTATTGATGTTTACAAGGAAAATAATTGTGTCAGAAAATATACTCTATACATTATTTTGTTTAAATTAAGAACAATGTTTAAACATGCCGAATTCAGAGCAGCGATTTACATTTCAAAATAAACCAATTTCGAAATTCGAATTCCGCTTAAAGGAATTTATTTGCGACAATTATTTCAATTTTCAGTATTTAATACAGTTTACATTGATATTTTCGTGTTTCAGTAATTAGATATGGTTTACAGTTCATTAGTAATTAGTACTTGCAAATTAATTTACGAAGTACTGCCCTTAGTTATTATTTAGGACTATATTAGCGTTAATGATTTTGTATTGATGGTAGTTTAGTGTACATTTACAGTGTGTTAGTTGTGTAATATTTTATTGTTACGTAGAAATGGGCAAAGGAAAGTATTCTGGTGGTTTTTCCATCAGTTGTTACAACGGATGGACGATATAGGTGTAGAGCATCTAGAACTCGACATAAAAGCCTTAGGCGTACACTTAGTAAATTCTAAGACGGTGTAAGTCAAATAAAGTATATTCGTTATAAAGACAAAGATCAGCTAAATAATGATTTTACGCAGCAGTAGATGTTTTATGACTCCTTCGCCCAAGGATTTAAAGATAACAGAGATAGAGAAAATATTTTTGCAATACCATCGACATCCTCCGTTAAGTCGAGAGTTAAAACTTATTAGAAGTTCTAGTTAAACAAGAATCTCAGAAGAATAATCGATGTATAACGCTAAGAAGCAAATGCATTCCTGAATTCCACCCCGAAAACGAACACTTGTTAGCTCTAAGTGGCTTGATAAAGTAAATCAAATTAATAATTGGGATGACATTAACCATGGTATACACTACATGCAAAGTCATTTCCCGAGAAAGGCTAAGAATTGTTATCACTGCTTATCCAGTTTTCTAGATCATGTAGATAACACTGTCCTTCGAAAAATGTTTAATCGAACACAACACAAAGGCGAAATTATTTTAACAATATGGAGTTTCTGAGAATATGCTAAATAACTGGTAGGCAAGCTGTATAATATTTGATTGACAGCTTTACAACCATTACATTGCACAATAGAGCTAGAGCTGGTCGTTACGAAACATCAGATACTCTTTAAGAAGAGTACTTGTTCAAATTCTTTGACGACAAGCTGCCTGAATCACAATTTTGGACCCTTCGAATAATAGTCAACGATATAATATTAGACATAAACTAAAGCCGAGTTTTTACCCCGAAAGCCGACCATCTTATAGACGACGGGATATAAAAGATTTTCAGTGTTACAACTGTAAATTTAAGAAACATATACAGTCAAAATGTTCTAAACAAGGTTTGAAGTTCTCTAGATATAATAATACAGGGTGTTTGGTTATATTTTAAATGGGATCTCCGAGTTTAACATTTAGACCTATTAAAAAATATTGTCTGCAAAAGTTTTATGGTTTCCTCGGAACAGTCAGAATTTTCTAAAAAGTTAAACAAATGAGAACTGGAAAGTAAAAAAAAATTAGCATGGACTTTGTTATTTTAAATAGAAAACGCTATAAATTATTATTTCAATAAATGTGCATCTTCTTACTGATTATAAAAATACCAGGTTTGGTACCTCAGTTTTTAAAAACAACCGAGAAATTTGACAAAAGATGAGAGAAAATATAGACATAAGTAAAGTCATTAAAATGGAATACACTGCCACGAAAATTTGACTTTGGGATAGAGTATCGCCTAGGTCACAAGATAGTAAAAGTCGATGCTCTCAGCCGAAATCCTGTCTAAGGTATAAACACTACCAATGTTAAATTAACTCTATAGTAAATTCCGTCACTGGTAAGGCACCTTACGAGGTATTCTTTGGATACCACTCAGGAGGAATGAATTATTCATTTCTCACATTTGAGGTCACATTCGATAAACGGCATGACCTGGAAGCGTTACAAAACGTAACTTTTAAACGATCCTGGATCGGGGACAATTACGAGAGTATTACGATAAAAGGCATGCCCAGTTAAGGAAGTTTACGTCTAGCCAACATGTAATGGTTCGGGCCAATAAAAAGTCAAGACGGACGAAGTAAGAAGCTCGAAATTAGATATCTTTGTAGTAACAAAAGTAGAGGATAACAACTGATACGTTGTGAATAGCTACCAGGGTTCAAACGTTGTAGGATTGCTTATATGGGCATTTGTCCTGATAAGATGAAGCTTTTCGTTAAGATGGTTTCGCAGAGCGAAACTAGGAACAATAAAAACGAAAAAAATTATGTGAATATAATTATTTTCTTGGCCTTTAAATAGATTACATTATTTTATTAATGTTCTTATGTGTTTTTTTATTCTATTATGTTCTGCTTCACATGGACGTAAAGTGTGGGGGTGAACCAACACCTTACACGAAAAAGCACCTTTAATCTATGCTAAGAATTCAAAGAAGTATGATTCGTTTGATGACATATTGCGAGAAATAACGGCTATGGTGGACGACGGGATGAGGATAAGATAATATATTGTGTGCCAGTTTCTCGATAGCACTGTTCGATTTCGGTGCCGATATTATATTCAAAGGACTTTATAATTTTCAGTATTTAATATAGTTTACGTTGATATTTTCGTGTTTCAATAATTAGGTATATTTTAGACAATTATTATTCCATAAATTTTAATAGGCGTAAATATAAATCGTATAAATGCCTTAATGAGGGAATACAACGTGTATTAAACAAAATTATTAAATTTCATAAGTATAATTCACTATAAAACATTATATTCACTCTATACGAGACTTTTTTTTGTTGATATAGTAGGAAACAGTAAAAAGAACTTTTATTATATTTAAATTAAATCAGTTGTAATTCCCGTGTCATCCAATATATTTAAAGATAATTGGAATATTAGTTGAAATGCAGTGTAGTTTTGGTTATCACACCGAACTCCGATCGTTGTAAATGCGATTTCCACTTCCAAAGGATGGCGAGGACGCATCGCCAAAACCGATGTATCATCAGTTGTGATGGCAACGTAAATTATGTTTGCATAATCGGAAGATGTTTTTAGTCTTATTCATTAATAGATACATAAATATATAAATTAAAACTCACTAATTTCACAATAATAAATTAGTAAGTGTGAATATTACTGATCTTTGTGTTTTTATGTGTGTAATCATTTTTGATAATTTTTAAATGCTTTTATTTTTTTTAGGTTTTCTAATACTTTCGATATCATTAGTGATTCTCTGGTATATCTCTCTTACTGACTTTATTTATGACCATCTTTATTTCACTGCGGATATAATGGTACAAAGTACCTTACTATTTTCAACCAATGGTACTGGAAAAAATTCACTAGTTTTTAACGCATATAAAACAAGCTATCTCATTTTCCATAAAAGGAATTAGTTTCTGACCTGAACTTACTCTTCAATAGCGAAAAAGTTTCTTAAAGCGTCCTCAGTAATATTTTTGGGAAGTTTCCTAAACAGCTTACTAACATATAATACGCTTCAAACGCCTAAAATAAAATTCGTTTCTGGTGTCAGTCTACTGAGTAGAAATAATACATATTTTTTCATCCAAAAATGCTTACAATTGATTAATAGATAATAGATCAACTAGGACTCCGAGATAGTCGTAAGAGCTCTTTTCAGCATAATCTACTCCTTACCTTCTGGCCAATGGCTATTCTTGATGCCGCAATGTTTGTAAAGGAACATCGTCTTTTTTTCTCAAATGAATTCCATATGTATGAAACAAATCAAATATCTTAATGCAATCACATTGATTAACGACGTATAAGGAGAGTATGTGTGCAGCTCAATTTATAACCACCTCTCCCAAAATTTAAAGAATCTACCTCAAAAACAATTAGAAAAAGACTTAAATTTTCTAATAGAGGAAACAGGCAATTCTTAGCAAGTTAATGTTTTCTACAACTTTCGACCTAATTGCATTTATTATTTTCTTTCTTTTGCTTTTTTATTCATAACATATTTTTTACTCATTCTCTACAGAACTCCATTATGCAAGTATATAATAATATTTAACTATTAGTTGTGTGAAATGAACTAAGGGCGTTCAACATAAAAAAAAGTTCAAAATAAAAAGCACATCAGCTTACATATATATTACTTAAATATTGCAATTTAAGCTGCTCTTAGTCCAACTTAATTTTTTGTTTTTAATCCCTACTTTTAATATTGCTTCTTTTCTAATAGCCCAAAAGCTTGTACCAAAAAACTGCTTTATAGTGGCTCATTGAGTATGTAAAATTATTACATGCCCCTAGAAGTGTTTCGTTATAGTTAAAAATTGGCGCTAAACTTATCTATAGTACAAAAAAACGTGAGAAAGTGGTCAGATCGCATAGTTGTAGAACGCGGCTAGTCAACATGTCGCATAACTTGTCGATGTTACATGTTAATTATTATATATAATTAAAGAAAAAAAATTCGGAACTTAGTTTAATTGAACAGACGCAGTCAGAAATCTCTCAAAATAAGGGTATCAAGTGTATGCCACTGAGTCCCACTATCTGATTTTGCGAATAGGTGCTGACTCGTGTATACCCTTATTACTACATCATATCAGTGGCATATATAGATATTGCTACTGGTTTTAAGTAAAACTGGCTCTGGAGGAGGTTTTGCCAACTGAACCCTACTTTATACGATGTCTATAATTTTACCTTAAATAAAAGTGACTCTTAGGAGGGCGTCACTGCATCATATTGAAATATTAGCCATATTACAAAACTCTTGCAGTTTTTTGTCACGACACGAGCTCTCCGACTACAATGATCTCAGGAAAATAAGAAAGGCAAGAAAGGAAATAGAACTTATGTTTTCACACTTTACGTCTTCATGATTTCCAGACATATTCGGGGGACTTATAACTCAAAGTGCAAATATTGTTTTAATTATGTGTTTGGAAAAATGACATATTGAAGATTATTTTTGCAAACACTCAGGTAATAATAATATTTTCATTATTTCTGCCTCCTAATATTGATTTAAATAATTTGAACAAACTTACATACTTCAAGGATATTTTCTTCCGAATATTATGTTATTAAATACATAAAAACCCTTTATAAAAAGCAAATCTAAATAGAAACCGCTAGTTTCTAGACAACATACATAATAACATGTAGACGGAGTTAATGCAATCATGCATTGTCCAAATTATTGCTTGCTTGCTCTATTTTATCATCTTAATTTGGTTGATTTGTAAAGCCGTTGTCAACTGTCTTACATAGAACCAAATTTATATTTGCTAATAATATTAAAATTAATTTTTGAGGCGGTTGTAATACTGTAATAATAACTTCCGTAATATTACATTAACTATGTATAATTATTTGTTATTAACAAATAATTATTCAAATACATTTTTTATTTTCATGCACTTGTTTAAAAATCGACAACACCACCGTATTTTTGTCAATAGTAAAGTACACTAAAACTAAAACTAATAAACCAATATATTGACCAAAACGGTGTGGCCTTGAGTCAGAGAATTGTTTTTGGCTGATTTTGAGTTTTTTTTGATAGTTTCTGTACCAGTTTTTGGGCAATATGGTGCGTAAATTCGAAGTGTGCAAAAATTAGGACTATTCAATCCCTTAACATCTTCTTTAATTAGTGAGTCAAAATGTTATTGTTTTATTGTTTTTCTTTTCTATATCAATTGGCGTACGCGGTATGAGATTCTTCCTAATATTTATTCATTTGTAAGTACGGTTGATTACTTTAAGAATTAATAGGACTAATATAGTAAGAAAAATAGTAATTGCTATTTTATCGTTCTTTTGGGAGCGAAATGGCATACCTGTACTTTTTTCCCTAAGCTACATATTCATAAATTCGGAAGCAAAACCAACGTACGTAGATTCAAAGAAGATAGGGTAGGGGTATTGCATATATACCTTTATATCTTAATACATATTTAGCATAAAGTGTATACATTTCTTTTAATTAAAATTCCTACTCACAGGTAGGTACGTTGTTTGGCAGTCAAAACGAAATAAATAAAAATAAACGAGATACCTTATTCGTTTTTATGTATAATATAGAAATAAATTAGGTATACGAATGTCATACAATATTTTATGTCAACGGCAAGAAGAAAAGAAGTCTTTCATTCTAATTTCACTGCGTTGCTTTTGTAGGGTTCGACCAAGAATCGGAAGTGTGGTTTACGGTTCTTGGGACTCGACAAGTAAAACTGTATATTGAACTCGACAAGGCCACACTTACTTATAGTACATATTAATTTTCCGAATGGAACAGAATAATTTGTTTGGGTCTCTCTGTTATGCCTATGTTTTAGACTTATTTAAAGAAACGCAAGAAGAGTACTGATTTATATAATGGAATTGTCTTCCTTTTGGTATAACACAAACTGACATATGAAATTATTTTAAAATTAGAATACAAAACAATATATTCAGGCTCAACCATATGGTATATGTCAGTGCTCCGAAGCTATAAAATGTCTCAGATATTTAAATGTAAAAAAACTATTAAGGCAAGTATATTATTATATAATGACTGACGCTAGTAAGACCATGAAAAAGGGTAGAAGATAGGAGTAAGAACTTATCACGTACTTTTGGTAAATATTGCAAACAATTGTTAGAGTGAACCGACAGTTTCTTTGTTTAAGTTTAATATTGACACGAACATTGGGGAGAGCAAACATTAACGCACACGGAAAATGAAAATACCGGGGGAATATATTTTAAGTAAATAATTTGAAACCCCGATTATTACGCTACATAGAACTGGTTTATATTTGTACTATCAATAAAATAATGTGTTTTATTCTGTCACAATTATTTTAAAGCACTGATTTATTATAAAATCATTATAACATGGTTTCTAAAAAAATGATATTATTTTCAATATTTTGATAATCCGGTGAAAAGTATTTTTATTATATTTATTTTAAATATATAGATATTGCAGATTTGCCCATTTATCTATCAGTATAGAGTCTGTGGAGACGCAGAGACCAGCAGGTTTAGTTTTTCCTTGTAAGTCAAAGATTAATTTGGATAGGCATTTCGTGTCCCTAATGAATAAGTGTAACTTGAATTCGTGGGTTATGGGTCTGCAATAAGGTCTAAAGTGAAACCACTATTTTCAATTGCAACGTTTCGTGTTACATTAACACTTAAGGTTTTCACACTAACTCAAGAGCTTGAAAAAGTGTTGATGTAACACGAAACGTTGCAATTGAAAATAGTGGTTTCACTTTAGACCTTATTGCAGTCCCATAACACACGAATTCAAGTTACTCAAAGATTAATTTAAAAGATTAAAATAATAATACCTCGGAGCGAATTTGCGCTTTTTGAGAACCAAAAATTTTAAAATAAAAAATACCGACTTCATGAGGAAACAACATACTTTTACTGAGTACATTTTTGTCCCTATTCAGAAAGCAACCTTGAAAATTGAACTCGTTTTGGTGTTACTATGATATTCTCTTAAAGTATGTTTTAAGTCAAGCATTGTCGACCTTTCACATGTACCTGAATATGTGCCACTCCAGATATTTTAACTATCCTACGACTTCTTTTAGTCATACACCAATGTTTTGATCAAAGCAAAACGTCTACATCGAGCTTATTATCTAGATAATCTTAGATAGAAAGAGGAAACATTAAAAATTAGCGGCAACAATAATAATTTCCGATAATGTTTATATTAGATGATGTCAAATTATCATGACAATAACTGTTTCGACACACAGTATTTTTTACTTACTTACTTACTTATACGGGTTTTATTCATTGTATATGTCACTTCAACTTAACTTGTAGCTATACTATAAGTCAGTTTTACCTAAAACTCAATTGAGTTATTCCAATTCTTGAGAAAGTTACCAAAACGAAAATATTTTTTTCGACCTCTTCAAATTAAAGGTCCAATTGCAAAAAGCTTAATTTGCGTTTCAAAAAACATGCATCGTCGTTTAGAGGAGATTCCTTGGTATAAAATAAGACAAAAATGTTCTATAAACATAGGTCCAAAACGGCTTCATTTTCAAAATACTGGGTGTTAAAGTTTTTTTTTTTATTTGATTTTTCCATGTATATTCAAAACGGATTATTAGATAAAACTCGGTATAGTAAGAACATGTACAGAAATACATTTTTTATGATACGTTCGTGTTAGTATTTCTGTTCAGTAGCGTACAAACGATTAAGATTATGCATTTTTCCGACATTATTTGGCGATATTTTTTGAATATTGATATTTTTGCCTATTCGATGAGAGGTCCTTGATCTCTGATAAATTTTGCATAAAAGAGATACTCTAAGTTCAAGTCCATGATTTTGTTCTAAAAGAGGAATATTTAACATTCCAGGCAACCGTACCGACTGGGTAACCACGGAAATAGTACTTGTTCTTATCATCCCAATTCACTCTTTATATCTTTACCTGAATTTTGAGCGTATTTTAATACCGTTGGGCATTATTTTAAACTATAATATCTCGGACATGGTTGGATTTATCAGTTTGAACTAAGAGTATCCTTTTTATGTAAAATTAATCAGAGATCAAGTATTCATTCATCAAATTGTCAAAAATGCCAATACCAAAAAATATATCGCTGAATAATGATGGAAAAATGCATAATCTTCGTCGTTTATTCGCCAGTGGTCAGAAGCTCTGATAATAGTTTATAATACAAAATGTATCTGTACGAGTTCCTATTATACCGAGTTTGATTTCAATCGAATAATATGCCAAGGAATATCGACGGCGCATGATTTTTTGTGCCCTGTGATATAATCGAAAACAATTTTTATTTTAGGCAGTATTATATACTTTTGCTCTTTACTTACATATATACTACTATACTGAATTTGAAGAAAATTATTCAAAATTACGGCACATTTCTGAGATTTCAGAGAAAGTTATTTATACATATTATACGAGCCAAAACGAAATTATATTCTCATGATTTAATTGGCGAAATTAGCTTTTCGTCGATATCTCGATTCCTTTTAAACTTAAGAGTTAATGAATAAGACATTGCGCTTTTTCAAAGTTTTTTTTTAATTATGCTACAATCAAAAGTTCCACAGAAAAACACTGTCATACATTACTAAGAGATGAAGATCGTTTCAATTTATTTATTGTTTGACGTTCTTATTCTCCTCATATTATCAATTTAAAAAAGCATTAAACAATTTTAAGCAATGAAGATTTGGCTTTAGCACAGGCTTTAGAAAATTTAATCTCAGTCATTCTACTGTCCGAACAATCGAGCTACGATATATAGCAACTGGTATCAACAAACGAAGATCTGGCAGTCCCCGAACACATAAGACTTCCTACGGTGATGATTGGTATATTGTTTTATCTGCCTTAAGAAATCGACATTTAACATCAGTGTGGGCAAAAAATCAAGTTAGCGGCACTAAAGTAAGTAAATGGACTGACTATACGTCGCCGGTTACGCGAAGCTGGATTAAAGGCATGCAGACCAGCTACAGGTCCATGGTTGCTTAGACTACTCAGACTGTTCGTGAAAATCTTAATTGGACTGACGTCCAGTGGCGTAGAGTGCTGTTTACGAATAAATCTCGATTTTGTCTACATTCTCCGGATGGCAAGGAACGTATATAGAGGCAAACAGGTGAAAAATTCGTCAAACGTACAAGGTCTTTTCTCTTAAATCACCACTCCCATTATTGGTTTAATTTTATGAGATAGAAAAGAAGGTTGAATACAAAAGCTGTAGGATTATTATTCAGCTTATAAGAAATTATTACGTATGTACACATATTTGCTTATTAAAAGTCTATAAAATGGGCCTTTCCTTGCTGCCCGATTTGCCCGTCTTGGATTAGGTCATTTAATTTTAAATCACAGAGGTAGTACTTTATGGAAGAGATTTGGAAACCAGAACGGATATTATGTGTAGTAGTAGTAGTAAAGTCTTATACATTGCTCCAGATCTAGCGATAAACTCTAGGCTCCGTATACCTTTTAAAATACCTAGAGTGGTATACACTCATCTCAGAGTAACTTTAAAACGCGTTTTATTTCCAAGGTTTTGCGTTCGTAAGAGGGAAATATTTTAATCGTGAAAAAATCATCTTCTAAGATTTTTGCAGATCTTTGCGTTTTAGTGTTCTTGAATCCAGCAAAAAATGTTTTTCCATTTCCGTCAGTCTGTCTGTCTGTACGCTGCAGCTCAAAAACTACTTATCCGATTGACTTCAAATTTTAAATAAAGGGTGACGTAGGGATAAACTGATTAACTTTTTGTGTAGATCTATTATGGCGGAATAAAATGGCGACCTAATGAATTGTGATAAAATTCAGTATCAAAAAACTATTTATCCAATTGACTTGAAATTCTGAACTAAAATCAAGTATTAAATAGATAGATTGGTAAATTTTTAGTGCAATCCTTTATGGCAAAACAAAATAGCGGCTTAATAAAATGTTTAAATATTCGGAATAAAACCTTCTTTTTATGAAGGGAAATAATAAAAGACAAAATGTATGTTTTGTTACGAAAAATAAAAAATAGTTATAAAATAGAAACTTTAAAAAACTAAACAAATTACAGTTTATAGGATATGTATAAAGTTATGATCAAATAATTATTTTATATACATATAAACTACATATTTTATTTCCTAACGTCCCCATTTTGTACATTTTGCTAAAACAGGCCCTTAAAAACAAGTTAACTTGGCCTTTTTTTGTAAATTTTTTAATGCGTTATGTCTGGGAACTACTTGAACAACGAGTCAGTATATTTATTTACGCAGCAACGTTCGGGATATAACTCTCTTACTTAGATATATGTATTAAACATTCTCGAATTTAGAAGAAAAGTATTTTTACAAAAAATCATCTCAAACATAGAACGTTTGCTTTTATATTTCAGGCATTTAAAATAAATAGTTTAATGAACAACTGTAGTAAAGTTTTTATGTAATAGGTGTACATTTTCAATACTATATTTTCTTTGGGAAATTATTTTGTGTATATGTTACGGTAAATATCCGAAATCCGTAATAACGCGATCTAACTAGTAAAAATGCGAAGTTTCTAAGAGTTAGTAATATCGGGTTCTTACTAGTAACATCGCGATGTGTCTAACGCATTTAGTAAAACAGCGACAAAATATTAAATATCGACATTTTACTAAATGTTTCAGTTAAAAACGGTTCTTACTGCATGCTAAATGGTAAGAATACGATCTAGTATATTCTAGATACATACAGCGGTCTGATTGGTCAAGAGATAGACTGTTTCGGTGAAATTGGCTGAATTTTTTATATGTTGGAGTTCTTGATCTCCTGAGCAAACGATACCGTGCACACAATGTAATCCTACGACTAGTTTTTAATATACAGGGTGTTAAATTTTGCCCAAACTCCATATTCAAAACATGGAGAAAACAGTATGACACCAAATTAGTATTTTCAACATATTTGACGTGTAGTACTTCTCAAAATAAGAAAAAAAATTTATATGAAAATGGGTCTGCAAATACTTTATTTTCGAGATACAGGTTGTTGTATTGTAGAGGCTGTTTGCGCTATATCTCGGAATTGAAGGGTTTTTGGACCTATATTCATATAAAACCTTTCTTACTTTGGGACGTACTATACGTTAAATATGTAGAAAAAACGAGCTTATCTTCTCTTGTATTTTATATGTGGGTTAGGCAAACTTTAACACCCTGTATATTAAAAACTATTCTTAGGATTAGATTATACCCAGGATATCTTTTGCTCAGGAGGTCAAGAACTACAACATATAAAAAATTCATCCAACTTCACCAAAACCGATTTTCCATAATGTGTGGTCCTTTGTCCTTTGATATTAATTGAAATAGTTGTATTATGCCCTTTAAATAGTAGGCCGATTTTTTATGAAAAGCGTAAACTTGTCAACGTCGCCATTATCACTAACTAATGCAGTACGTACCCTGCAGTTTCTTACTGTAGCTAACAACATTTAAGATATTTTTGAGTATATTTTCCAACTTTCGTTCTGTATAATATTGTATTCGTATTTTTTTCCGTTTTTGTATAATTTCTACATTTACTAAGTTTTTATATAATGGTTTTTATAGTAAGGAAAGGCTAAAGTCATTTGTTATAGACGTTGATTGAAAATAGGCTAAACAATGTATGTATTTTCTAGTTTTCCTATATGTTACAATATAGTGCGTTGGAAAAGTTTGTTAGCAACATATTTCTTTTGACTTGTTTTAGAATTTTATCAATATTACTGTTTCTTGTTAGTTGGAAATATATCCTTTTTTTTATAGATCGCATTTTTACTATTACATGCTTAGTAAGAACGGATTTTATCTAAAAAAACTTAGTAAAATACCGAAATTATCTTTTTATTCGGCATTTTACTGTTTTCAACAGTCATACCTAGATATAACTCCCGATTTTACTAACACTCTTAGAAACTCCGCGTTTTTACTAATTAGATCGCGATATGACGGATTTCGGCTTTTTACGGTAACATATATATCGGATGCAATTAAAAATTTACAAAAAATTCGGTAAGTTTTACCTGTTTTAATTTTTGCCTAGTTACAGTATATATTATAGGTATATGGAAAACTTTCTATTCTCAAGAAAAAAATAATTTTATTAACAAAATTTAAAAGTTATTGTCAAAATAATTCATTATATATATATATATATATATATATATATATATATATATATATATATATATATATATATATATATATATATATATATTATATATATATATATATAATTATATATATATATATTTATATATATATATAATTAGACAACGGGAAACTTCAATGTATATTTTGTTAAAATACTGTCAGCAGGAGGATAAAAAAATTTGAAAACCTAATACGTATATAACATGTTACAAAAAAGCATGCAAAAAAAGAGTTTATATTTTTAACAGACTACCCAGTATTTTATTCCACCATGATATGGCCTTCTTTTTGGTAGTTGCAAATTTTGCAGATTTAAAATCTTCATAGAAAACTTAAAACAATCTGTAAAGGAACCTCAATTGAAATTCGCTCCTAAATGTTTGTCTTGTCTACAAAAATGAAAGAAGACGAAATTATATGTGTTACTAAATGACTATGTGCGGAACTAAATAGAATTACACTTCACTATTCCTAATAAAAGGAAATATGCATAAAGAGGGAAGTTCCGGGTAAAGAAAATTTACCTATCGATGCATAAACGCCTAAATCTGTAATATCAATATTTATATATTTAAAATAAATATCATAAAAATACTTCTTACTAGATTATCAGAATATTCATAATAATATCATTTTTTTAGAAACAATGTTTCAATATTATAAAAAATTAGTGCTTTTAAATATGTTTGATAGAATAAAACAGATTATTTTATTAATAGTACAAACATAAACAGTTCTACATAGCGTAATAATCGAGGTTTCAAATTATTTACTAAAAACATATTCCCATTGTGTTTTCATTTTCCGTACGCGTTGCTATTTGCTCACCCCAACGTTAGTGTCAATATTAAACTTGAACAAAGACACCGTCTAGTTCACTCTAACAATTGTTTGCAATATTTACTAGAAGTACGTGATAATTTCTTATTCCTCTCTTCTAGCCGTTTTGATGTTCTTACAAGCGTCAGTCGTTATATAATAATATATTTGTTTTTATGATTATGGATATATTTTATACGTTTAAACATCTGAGACATTTTTACAGTTTCGGGGCGCTGACATATACCAAATGGTTGGGTCTGAAGATAATGTTATTTCTCTTGTATCCTAATATAATAATAATTTCATTATATGAAATATTATGTCAACTTGTATTATACCGAAGAGAGACAATGACAATACAAATTAGTTATCTACTTGTGTTCCTTAGAAACTGGCGGATTCTTTTTAGGGTTGGTTTTTTATAATTGGTTTTTATAAGTCCAGTAATATAATATTCGAGAGAAAATATCTTTAGAACATCTAGTTTTGTAAAATTAGAAAAATAATGAAATTATTGAGTCCCCGAATATGTCTAGGAATCATGAACATGTAAAATATGAAAACATTAAGTTCTCTTCCCTTTCTTGCATTTCTAATTTTTGAGATAATTAGAAAAGAGGCCATGTTAACAGTCGGGATTATTAAAACAGAAAAGCAAGTTGGATTAAGAGCAGCTTAAATTGCAAAATTTTAAGTAAGGTGATATGCTTTTTAATAACCTTATATTTTTCATTATTGAAAACCCTTAATTAATTGTACACAACAAATAATTAAATATATTTTTATATACTTAAACAATGGAGTTATTAACTTGCTAAGAGTAATCTGTTTTCTCTATTAGAAAAACTAGATGCCTTTTTTAAATTGTTTTTGAGGTAGATTGTTTAAATTCTGGGAGAGGTTATACATAAGCTTCACAAATATCTGGACCCCTTTTATGGGATTCGATTAAGATATTTGATTTGTTTGTTCCTTGTGACATACATATAATAAATAAATTCCATTATCGGAGAAAAAGAGGAGACGATGTTTCTTTACAAATATTGCCGCCTCAAGAATAGATACTGACGGGAAGATAAGGATTCGATTATTTTGGAAAGAGATATTACAAATATCTCGAAGTCCTAATCGATCTATAATCATAATCTATTAACCTAAGGAAGCGTTTTTGGAGGACAAATATTCTTTCCCACTCAGTAGAATGACATTAGAGCTATACGCTAGTATTATATGTTATTAAATAGTTTTTTTTTTATTAAAAATAGAATTGAGATTTCGGATTGAAAAATAAGCTGAATTTAACTTAGCTGTCACGTGATTTATATTATCCAGCCAGTGCAAATTATCGTGTAGTAAACATCCCAAGAATTTCACTGAGAATGTTTTAGAGATATTTTCTCCATTAAAGTATAAGTTCAGGCCAGAACCTAATTTGCCTTTATAAAAAATGAGATAACTTGTCTTAGACGCGTTAACAACTATTTGGTTTATTTTTCCAGTATCATTGCTTGAAGCTAATAAGGTACTAAATTTGTACCATTATATTTATAAAGTGAAGTAAAGAGGAATATAGGAAAAAGATAAAAACAGAGATATTATACAGAAAATTACTTTTCCACAAAAAAATATATTAGTCTTTGGTAATGATATCGAAGGTAAGAAAACCCGATATAAGAATTATAAACAATGTCACAAAATCATCCAATGTTATATGTAGACAGACGTCTCTAACTTGACTAATGCAACTTGACGTAGGTTGCACCAGTGTGGCAGAGAGAAATATTTCTTGTGGCCTGAGCAATATCTACTCAGGATAAAAATAAATATTGTCATTAAAAAGTTGTGTAACATTGGGCTAAAATTAATTTTACGTAACAAGTGGGAAACTATTTTATTATCTACTTTAACAAAAAAGTTATTCTTCATAAAAAGTTTTGCTTATTAAAAAAATAAGACTAACTACAAAAAAATTCCCATAACATATACTAGCTGCCCAAAAAATATACAAACGCAAGTAGGCGAAACAAAAAAGTGTGAAATCAAAAATTTGTGAGAGAACTGAATTAGAGAGCGTAAAGATATAAGTTAAAAATCAATTTAGAGTTTTTTGAATGAGATGTAGTTCTCAGGTATATTAGTATAATATGGTCAAAAAGACAAAGGTTTTAATACATTTTTACATTCACCATTAGTTTCCTCAAAAACTACATCTATTATGAAAACACTTTAAAAACATTTTTGACTTTGCATGCACGCTATTGAACTTAGCTGTCTTAAAAGTGAGAATTTTTTTTTATTTCGCAAAATTCTGATTGTTTATAAAAAAAGCAAAACATTTTATGAAGAATAACTTTTTCTGCTTAACTTGGCATTTAATCAATTCGATTAGTTATTTTTTTTCTTATTTATATATATATATATATATATATATATATATATATATATATATATATATATATATATATATATATATATATATATATATATATATATATATATATATATATATATATATATATATATATATGCATATATATATATATATATATATATATATATATGTATGTATATATATATATATATATATATATATATATTTATTCAAATAAATATAATCATAGCATTTAATCAATTCGATTAGTTATTGCGTTTTTTTTTCCTTTTCAAAAATAAGAAATTTAGTGTCAGTTTAAGTTATTTTTTTTTTGAAAAGTATGTTTGTAAAACAAAAGAGGGAAGTGAATGGGAAGAAATAAAAATGTACAGAGACAATAAAACGCATAGCAAAGAAGTAGAAATTGCAGAAGGTTAGACAGGCAGCTATAAACGTAGTAGCTAGCCTTTTAAAGTATAGTGTGGAAAGGACTAGATACTAATTATGTTCATTAAAAAACAATTTTGGTCAAGCTTACTGATTCTTTTTAAATATGATGGAGTATGGTCCCCTTAACTTATTTTTGGGTAGTTTTCAAGCTAAAGTGGAACAAAGGGGCATTGGGATACCAAGAAATATTAGAAATATAAAGGGATTGCTTTACTGCGAACACAAAATAATAAATTTTTTTCTAAACTTGCTAATGTTTTTTTTTGGTATTCATTATATTCTTTGCTAAATATTGTTTTAATATTTATGGGTTATTAATGTTGATATTTCGTAAAGTGGTTCGAAATTTTATATATGTGAGGAGTGGGAAAATAGGTATTCCGCTATCATTAGTGGGACATATTAATAAATTGTCATATTTTAAAAGCAATACGAATATTGATAAATAATTTAAAACCTGATTATAAACCGTTAAAAAAACCAAGGAGATTTAAAAAACCGGGATACGGTTTTTAAGATTTGCTTAATTGTGAAGTTAATTTTAGATGGGGTACAAAAGAGTATTCACAAAATTATATACAAAAAATGTTATGGTCATAAAAACAATGGGCAAATTTCGTTTAAGTTAGCAAATGTTTGACATTAATGACAATGTTGTAAACAAAATTTTGTCGAAGGATAACCTGGGAACGGTCAAATTGATTCGTTTTAAATTTACAACAAAAATAGTCTAGGCCCCGGTTCCGCGGAGATTAGATTTTGGGTGTCATGGGCATAGATATCCGATATTTTTAAGGGATATGAATATGTAAAAAAAAATGAATTTTGAGAATACAGTGTAACCGAAATGCGATTTAATAACAATTTTTTTTGGCTTGTATAGAGGCCCACCTCAGATGAAAAAAAATTCCTGTGAACATTCCCAATTTTTAATTCATTTATTTATTTCCTTTGCAACTCTTTTTTGACCGAAATATGTTTTATTCACATAATATGTTTTTATATGATATGATGAAATATGATAATAAAAAAATCCTGCCAAATTCCCAAATGATGAGTTTATTTATGTATTTAATCAATCATCAGTAATCAAGAAATAACTTTTTTGACTTCTAGAAAACGTCCGGAATATGATATAAAAAATTCCTTCGGAAACTCCCCATTTTTATTTAATTTATTTACTTATTTTTCAACTTCTTTTTAGCCGAAATGTGATATGTTCACAAAATATTTGTTTTGACATCTCCAAAGCCTCCTTGAGATTTCTGCAGCATTTTTTGTATTATCGTATATCTATTATCAAGAAAAAATCATAATCCAAAGCATGTCGCTAACCTCATCGAACTTATTCAAACCAAACCTAATCTAATCTTGCCAACTCAATAATCTCACAATTTAGTTCTTGAATAAAAAACAAACGCTTATACTGTCGAAATAAAAATGAGCATTTTCTGCAAGATATGTTTTATTATCAAAATCTGGAGATCCAAAACTAACAACATAATCCTACAATTTATGAGAAAAAAAAACAATGCTTATGCTGTATAAGTAAAAAAGTATTGAATACATTATATTCCCGCTAATAAATATTGAGGATTTCCTAAGGAATTTTTTTCATTATTACATTTAAAAGATTTTATAGAAGTCAAAAAATATTATTTTGTGAATATGCTACCTTTCGGCTTATAAAAAATTTAAAAATAAACAAATAAAGGAATTAAAATTTCGTGATATTCGCAGGAATTATTCTATTCTAACATTCAAGAGGCTTTATATAAGTAAAAAAAAGTATTTTATTAAATAATAATAATTAATAATTTTTTTTTATCACATTCGTTCTATCGAAGCCTAAAAAATATTTTGTGAATATATTACATTTCGGCTAAATTTGACTGTTGTTTGTACAATCTCAAAATACGACATCTAATCACTACGCCTATGACACACAAAATCTTTATACCCGCTACTCACTATTCGGTTCGATTCATCGGTTCGATTCGTCCATTTATATGAATTTTTGACCGTTCTCAAGTTATCGTTCAACAAAATTCTGTTTACATACACACACTTGCGTACAGATATCTTTTTTTTTATAAAAATATGTTTGACTCTAAAACGTCGATTAATTCTATCTTATATTTCTCGAAAATTCTTGCCTAGTTTATTAATAATACAATATATTGGCTGTTATATAAGAAAATAAAACTGAAAAAGCGCTGGTCACTGATGCATATTTTGTATGTCTGATAACTCAGATGATGACTTGACTAAAATTAAATAAGTTCACTTTATATTTGAAGTTCTTAATTAATGTCTTAACTAGTTTGGTGAATAATAACAGAAAATATAGTTACGCTGCCTTAAAAATTATTTAAGTACACAACGTTTTGACAAGCATCTTTAACTCTTTTTAAGTGTTAGATTCAACTTTTTTTGAACAATTATAAGCATAAAACGATCTATTCATAAAACGAAACATATATCTATCACGCCTCAAGTATGTCTCTTTGACACACGAGCAGAGATATTAAATACTCTACACAGGAACAGGCCGAAGAGAAAATATTGGGAAGGGAGTATTATTACAATTTTACACACATTTTCAACATTGTCAACACAATATTTAATTAAATGACATAATAATTTAAAATATTTAACATATGTCACCTGATGACTAAAAAAGAAGTCTTTACTCTTGGTTCAAGGCAAGTGGTCGACAGAGCTTTATATTAATTTATTAATAACAAGATAAAATATTGGGGGCGTTCCCACCATTTCCCCTATATGTCCGTTCCTGACTTTACAACTTACTCGATTTTATGTAGCTACTAAATTAACCGTATAAATAGCCTGGTCATTAAAGCAGGCTTTCGATGAAAATAAAGTAAGTACTTCACTTTTGATATCCTTCATTACTTATCGCCAAATAGTAATCTTCTTGAACCACCTTCCATTCATTTTGAAATCCAGAATTTCAGTTCAGTAATGACATAAAATGAGATATCTTTTTATATTACTGGAATATGACATACTAACTTTTTTAAACTTATTTTTACTCTGTATGATCCGATAAGAATTAGACAAGATTCAGATTAGTTAAAACCAAGAACCGATTATATTAAACTTAAAATATTATATTATAAGTACGGTATATTATATTTATATTATTATATTAATATATTATTTTTTGTCGTCGAACTTTGCATATGTCTACTATAAAAGTAACCAGGCTTTCATATTCTTTTTTTTTGTGGAGTTAAAGCAAAGAAAATAATACAGGTAACATTAGACGTGGAATTCCAAGTTTTCGTTTCTTCGACACTGCCTGTCAAATCTCGTCAGCTTTTAGTATCTTTGATTTTTCGATTGAAATTCCAGGAGCTTATACAAGTATAGACGTTGTATGACTTAAAAGGGATATTGGTTTAACATATTTTAAAGATTTAGAGTTTAGAGAGTTAAATTCAAAACATGTCTCTGAACTGTAAATTGTGTATATATGTCCTGCGAATATCCTTAAGCCCTTGAAATATATTTTGGATTTACGTAGGGATTTTCCGTGTTAAATAGACTGACACAAACTTTCTAATGATTATGTTGAAATGTTTAGGAAATTTAAGGTAATCGCGTAATTTCAGCCAATTATTAACATAGAACATTTAACATAGAATTGAAAGAGCCAGGTGTTTGTTTTTTATCTAAAAAAATCTAGGTGAAGTATTTTAAAAAATGTATTGCTTAAAATCGATAAGTTAAAAAAATATGTTTACAACCAAACATAAAATAACATTTTAAATTAAGTTTTTTGACCAGAAAACTGAACTTTACCTGTCTAATATAGAAAATAGACTTGAGGGAGCGGTAACATACGGGTATATCACGTTAAGAAAACATAAAATGAGGTGAGAGACTGAAACGACCATTAACTCCGTTCCATCTAAAGTAGGAATAGTGCTGTAGTTATTAGAACAAATAATGGATTTACATTTTAGTAATTAAGAAAAACTTTTTTGAATACTTGAAATTATTTGTGATATTTCATGCGAAGATAATAATGATATTATCTATATAATTAAAACATTAAGTCAGATTTTTCAGCAAGTTCGTGAGAAAGTTGTTCTGTACCAATTTACACGTATTTTTTTGAAATGATCGTCTGGTTACCGAGACCTTTCAGCACTATAGTTTTATTGCGTATTTTCTCTATAAAACCAATTTGTTTTTCTTCAATAACATTTCTGAACGATGTGGTGAATGTGCCCTATATTCTTATAATTACACTAGAAACTCATCGCGCCATCTTACGGAAAAGCCAGAACAAGGTCTGCCGGGCCAACTAGTTAACAATAATATTAACTATTCTAAGTTCCACGGATGAAATGGTATCCAAACAATTTGTGGAAACATTCAGTTTACCTACTTATCATATCAAAAAGTAGCAATTTTGCAAAGGACAATTCACACATCTTACGAGTTTTTTGGCGAGCAAACGAATTTCTGAAATTTAGATGTTATTAAAAAATAATTATAAGAATTTTCTTCCTTTGTACCAACTCTCGTTAACAATATCGGACTTTACTAATGATTGATTTAAATATTGTTTTATTTCGGGTTTTGAACTAAATATGTAATTTAAATAACCCTGAAAGTGTATATCTGTAATAAGGCCCTTTAAAAACATTTATATTATATACAGGGTCGTCGTAAAGTCGCAATACCAATTTATAGGATATATACTGTTTAAAAAATTTACACAAATGACACATGGTAGGTAAGCAATCAGGACCGGGTTAACGCAAAATAGGGAGCGGCTAGTGGCGGCTACAAGGCCCGGTACCGTAGCACAAAATTGTACATTTCTGAACATAACGTGAAATACTAATTATTCGATAGATGGTCAATATTGACGGCCATTAGCTAAAGGAAATGGAGATACATAAGAAAGAATTGCAAAACTGTTAGGGTAGTAAATATTGTAGCAAAAAATCAATAAATTTCCTTTACCCGGAATTTTCCTCATTTTCAATATTTCGCTTTATTAGGATTAGTGAAGTGTGACATAATTTAGTTCCGCACATAGCACATTTTTATTGGCAGTCATTTTATTCCACTGTATTTGATTCGTACCAGTATTTTACCAGTTTCTACTGTGGATGGGCTATATTAGAATTTACCTGTTGATAGGTGATAGTACATGGCTTTTCAATATATTTCGATATATTTTATTTATCGATGTGTCGATAGGTATCGACCTAATAATATCTATCGGTTCATCGATAGATATCCCTACATTTCGATAGGTAAATCCTACCTA
This sequence comes from Kuschelorhynchus macadamiae, assembly GCA_030620095.1. NCBI lineage: Eukaryota > Metazoa > Arthropoda > Insecta > Coleoptera > Curculionidae > Kuschelorhynchus > Kuschelorhynchus macadamiae. The sequence goes on from JAUTXW010000380.1 coordinate 96,805, forward strand.
TTAATTCCTACCTATCGAGAGTTCATTGCTACCTATCGATATAATCGTATACCTATCGAAAAACAATAAGTAAATAAAAAATACCTATATATCTATGATAGTTATCGATAAACAATAATATAGCCTGTTGTTATTAAGTGTGTCGCTGCCCTATCGATAATTATCGATATATCGATAAAAGGGCCATCCCTAGTTTCTACCTAAGTCACGCTTGATTTTTGAACATAATTTAAAATAAATTAAATAAGTAGTTTTTTGCCATGATTTCTTAAAAATTTCATTGGACCGCCAATTTGTTCCGTATATAGAATTAGTACATTTAATCAGTATATCCCTATAGCATATATAATTTTTGTGCAAAAATTGAAGTTAATTAATAGGAGCTTTTCTACTTTTTAAATAGTTTATTTAGCCACCATTTTTTGTTATTATTTATATGCGACAGGTTTTCAAATACACGATAAAATTCATTTTATTATGACTAACGGTGGCTTTGAAAACATTATCATGACTTGTTTATTAACATGATAAATATTATAAAATTTTAAAAGTGTTAAAATATCTATCTTGAATTCGTACCAAAATGTTACCAGTGCATTCTAATGTAATTCTGAATTTTTGTGCAACTTTGAAGGTAAATTAGTAGTTCTTTGGTATTAATTTTTTTAACATTTTACTAGGCAGCCATTGTGTTTCACCAAATTGGATTTTGATCATAATGTCACCAGGTCATCTCCATATGATCGCTAAATTTTGACTAAAATTTGAAGTCAATCCGGTAAGTAGTTTTTTATCTAAGTCGGGAATTAATACATACAGACCGACGAAATTGAGAAAAGATGTTTTTTTGGCATCTAGGGACCTTAAAACGTGAAGATAATTTTTTTAGATTTTTATTAAGCCGTCATTTTTCGCCATCCTAGATTTGTACCAAATATTTACCAGTATATTCCTACGTAATACTTGATTTTTGTACAAAATTTCAGGTAAATTGAATAGGTAGTTCTTTAGTAATAACTTATTTAATATTTCACTAGGTCATCATTCTGTTCCGCTATATTAGATAGTTATCAAAATATCAGCATTTCATCCCCATATGACTCTCAACTTCTGACCCAAATTTGAAGTTAATCAGGTAAGAAGTTTTTTAGCTATGCGGCGAAAACACGACAGTGGCTGAACTACAAATTTTGGGCCCCCTGTCGGTTTCGACAAAGAGCTCCTTGTATGCATATACAGAAAATATATGTTTGCATATTTCTTTTATACGACAAAAATAGGGCCGGAAAATAATTGATGGGTAAAAAAAAAACTAAGCAGTAGATAATAGTAATGAGATAAAGTACCCATTTATTCGTAACTTCATTGGCTTCACATACTTTTTGGTGTAATACATTTGTGGCCCAAAATGCATTTCAAAGATTTGTGTTTCTGTATTTAAATTTTATTTTTACTTTATAGAAGCGTGTTTTTTAAATTTTTGTTATATCATTAATGTTATACTAAATATTTATAATTTGCACTCTTAAATAACTCCAGATGTACCAGTTTTCAACCGAATATGCACAAATGTCAAAATTTTGAATTTTTAAATGTTAATTAAAAATGCATAACTTGCCCTTAAAAATACCATCTTAATTTTCTGAATTATATGTTGAAATATATATTAATAGACAAATTACGGTTACAAAAAATATATTAACACATCTTGTCACAAACGTCAATTAGTAGTGACTTAAAATTTTAGCAAAGATACCATAGTTGCATGCGTATTAATATATCTCCTCCTATCGTCTTAAAAAGAAAACAGACAGAGCCTAATCTTTTACATAGATATTGAATGTGGTCAGATCAAGTTAGCTTATCAATTAAAATGCCAAGAAATTTGGTATTATCTACTTGCTCGATTAACTTTCTCATTAGTTCATTCTCAGTAGTTTACTGTCATTTACTGAGGCACATTTTGAACAGAAATGTACAAAGTTAGTTTTTGTGCTATTTAGAACTAAACCGTTCTCCTCACACAAATTTATCATCTCGTTAATGGCTTTTTGAGAGCTAACCACTGTCATAATTAAACTGCCTTCTGCAATGAACATGTCAGTATCGTCTGCATAAATCAGGGTGTCCCACCAGCATTGCAGTTCGAAGACAAATTATTTATGAAACAATAAAACAATATAGGTGATATGATAGATTCTTAGGAAGTAACAGTCTGAACCCTTTGAAATGTAGAAGAATAACCATTTACCTGAACCATTTAGCCTTTGTTTGTAAGAAACGATCGTATTCATTTGTTAGCTGGGCCTCTCACCCCCATTGGCTCCACTCTCTAGCTTAGCACATAGAAGGTCATAATTCACCATGTCAAATGCTTGACTCAAATCATAAAATATCTCTAAGGGATACTCACTGTTATTTAAGGTGATAATAGCTGATAAAAGTGTATTTATTGCTGACATCTCTCAAAAAAAAATTTTTTTCTAGAAAACCATAAAGTTTTTTATAAAAGCAGCTATCCACGACTTTCGCTAGATGATTCTGAACAGATACTGACTGGTTTATATTGGGAGACGGTTTCAGGGCTACAGGGGTTTTTTACTCTTAAAAATAGACAAACTTTCGATTGTTTAAGGGGAAAAGGATACTGTCGTTCTAAAAATGATTGATTTTTATTAATTTTATAAAATGATTAAGTTACTTAACGAAGAACACAGAAATAATATCCATTTCTGCGACATCTTTGAGCAATGTACCTGGTATTTCATCAGGCCCTAATGGCGTCTTTTTGCATAAATAAATAATGGTTCTATAAATTTCCACAGGATCGGTTGGAGTAAGATAAAGATAATTCCAGCAAACAGGATTCCCAACTTTACCCCTTGACTTGAGCTTATTCGTCTGTGTAACAAGTCTTATTAGGAAGTTATTAAAATATTCGGCCATCTTTAGGGGGTCAGTAATTTTATCACCAAATTAATTTCTTAATGAAACAAGACTATTAGATTATTTGTTGCTAGCCTTCAGCTCGTGACATCAAACTTCCAAACTGAAATGTGCGTTTTTCTGCAATTTTTGCACAATATATTATTATTTCACTTTTCACCAATGGCAATATAGGGATTCTATGATCCTGTCTGGAACATATCCGATGAAAGTCAGGAGTCAACATAGTAATCCAATGCTAGTCGTGTTATTAGCCAGCTGAGTAGCTGTTTCTGTGATTTCATTTTGTGCCTGCGCCTTTCACAGGGCTCGCTAGACTATGGCGGTCTAAAAAGAGCGAAATCGCAATCTTCGTTTAACTAAAATGTACATTGTGTCTGCTGCGATGCAGAGTATGTTTCAAAAAGAATTACAGTATCCTTGTTATGACGTTGGAGTAACTTGAAATAAACATATATTAACATTATTGCCCCCAACGAAATTCATGAATCAACAGTATAATAAATATATAAGTATAACAGCTGAGTAGTTGTTTCTGTGATTCAGTTCTTATAAAACGCTAATATCATATCTGACAAGACTCATTTATTATTTATTATCAAAATTACGTATATTTTGAATACAAAATTTGATATGAAATTACTGTTAGAACTTTACAAAATATGGACATCATCCGGGAAATTTATTCTACTACTTTTTGATAGATCCATTTTTGCCGCCCCTCAAAGAATTTGGAGAAGATATTTGCAACTTCAAGTACTCGCTAGGCTGTACAAGACTGTCAAGTACTACCTGACGTAAGTCAAAAGCCCCCTAGAGCTAATAACCCGTAATTGGGTAACTATATAAGTGTGAAACTTTTTTTCAGTCGCCAAATTTAAATGCTTGCCCCCGCCTCCACCCTCCTGGAAGACATTCTAAATACGCCACTGCTCGAAAAAGTTCGATATACCCAATTTTTGGATTTCTGACAAAAATGTATATATATGTCTAGTAGCAAAAATAAAGGTTTTTATCTATACAATCCTTTTCATCTCAGGTGGTACCGACACGCCATTAAGAATTTTCGTGCACGAATATCAAGTCGGAAACGTTGTAGATGTTTGTATTAAAAATATATTAACCGTTGAATTTAGAAACAAATTTATATGTTTTTGATGCTACATTTTGTTTAGCAAATTTCCACACTCAACATAATTGTTTATTGTAGCGCCAGCCATGACTAATAAAATGAACGAAGATGTCTCTATCTGCTTTCATTTGCACCTTATGATTTAAAAATTGCATTAAATATGCATTCGCATATGAATAAGCACAGACAGTTTTACCTACTGACACAAAACAGATATTTGCTGAATGTTTGTGTCTGACAATAGCGATAGTTCCAATATTTGGAAATAATGAATCAGAAAGGCTAATAAAGTTCATCTTAAGGAAACTTAAGTAACAATTAGCAACACATTCGTTAACTTACTTTAACTATAAGCTCGAACGTATTTTTGGATCGCCTCTATTTAAGTATTATTTGATTTGATTTGAATAAATCTAATAAAAATCAATAGTTAACCGGCTTTAAAAAATATAATTACTGCCTGAAGAAATTATTCTCCTGTTTTCTGCATTTGTGTTTTATATTTAAATTTAACTAGATACTATAGTTGCGTATTGAACAAAATAAATCAATCAAAAGCGTTTAAAGTGCTTTTACAAGAGAGTATAGTTCACTTATTTTATCGTTTTCATAAAATTTGCATTTATTGCTATATTGGAATGAAGGACTGCCAATTTTAATTCTTATTAAAATGCAAATTGGTATTCGGTGGCAATATATTGATTTTGCTAAAAACTTTATCACTTTCAAAGTTTAGCGCTTACAATAGTAAGAACACAGATTGTTAAAATCGTATTTTCAATGTATGCACCACTCAGGGAAAGTTCCTACAATTACACATGCAATAAAAAAAAAACTAAGATAAATACTTTGAATGTCATTTTTTATAAAAAGGTAACATACTGGCAGTAGGAGCTGATACAATATTAGGAAAAAGAAACAAAGAATGCGTGTTTCATTTAAGAAACTAAGAAGAAACTACTATTTGCCTATTTATTGAAATGGGCAGTAAGGAAACTTACTTGACGCATTCCTTTGAATGATAGATCAAAAAAAAAATCATGGAACGCCTCATCAAACATTCACTAGAGTGAAAACTTCTGGGAAGAAAATCAGTTACAAAATTTTTGATGAAAAAATACAATTCTTCATTATTTAAAAAAATGTGTTTTGGCAAACATAGTATTTACTTATTATACATTAGTATTTACTTACTATTACATTAATGGTTTTAATGGAAAAAACAACAAATTAAATTTGAGGCGTTTTACCAATTTCTATATTTATTATTAGGAGGTGGGTGGCAAACATTTACATTTGGCGACTTAAAAAGATGTCCTTGTTTTTTGTTTTTTATATAACATAAGCTTAATACCCTTATATTAATAATATAAAAATTATACTATATATATATATATATATATATATATATATATATATATAATATAAAACCTCAAAAATATAATATAAATATCAATCTTAACCACGTTTGTTAACAACTGCTGTAATTTATTAATTGCGAAATCCTTTTCATAAATATTTTCGAATAAGCTTTGATAATAAAGTGATTTTTGGACTTTTTTGGAAAAAGGTTTATTTTTTAATCGTTTTGTAAAGTATCTTCAAATAATTTTAAGTTGTAGGTCTATCCGATCCACATATATCTTCGAAGTTATATATATAAAAAAAAGTATCGTTTAACGGGTAGAGACTGAGGGGTATGGGGTATGAACATAATGAGCTCATACTTAATAGCTTTTTAAATTTGATAATGATTTATCATGGGTTTATTCCTGATTTGTTGCTCGTCTGGTACTAATTTATAAGACATTCATTCTTAAAATCTTTTTTTATTTAATACCAATTGGTTGCTTTTTTCTAGTGCGTTGTTAATTTGTTGCTAGATAACTAATAATATGTGCTTTTTATACTTTTTGACTATTTTCAAAATCAAAATATAAGAGCCGATGATCTTCCTGTATACCCATTTTAGCCTCAAAAAACGTATTAATCTACTTTTCATTAGTAATTTGTTGTTATACATTTTCTAAAAACAAAGCCACCAATAAATCCATTAGGAAGTAATTCGCATTTAATGCATTCAAGTCCTAGAGTCATAATCGTATTTCGAGGTTTTTTTCCTAAAATACAAAGCAATAAGTGTAATATAAATAAATAATTTACATATGTTTAAATGCATAAAAATCGGAAAATTTGGGTGTAATCGCTTAAGATTTTCTTAACATTTTATAACGCTAAGTATAAATGTTTATACTGAATTATAAAGAATGTTACTTACAATGTAACACTAATAGACATGCAATGAGTGACATAAAAATAATCCAAAATGAAGCGTAGTTAATGAAAGTAGACATCTTTCTACCAGCAGTAGAGCAGTCAATCAGTTTTATTCGTCTACTGCTCGGTAAAGCTTTCATTACAACTCTAAGAGAATGCTAACGTATTACACATAAATTAGATTAGGTTAGGAAAATTATTAAAGCTCAAATGTGGTCGTCCAGTGACGGAGAATTGGCCATGAAATTTAATGCATGCTGCGGAACCTTTTATTTGAACTTTGTCAGAACTCTTTCTATAAACTAATATAAACTAACATTTCTCTAGTTTTACACCCAGAATAAGACATATTTTAATGAGGCAGAAAATTTGCCGGTCAAACAGAAAACGGCAGTCAATTTTATTAATGTAGTACTCGTAAACAGCATTTATTTAAGTTCCACTAGCGCATTCCACGTATTTACCAAAAATGTTTATCAACTTTGAATGTATCACACGAACAGGTAACAGTCAATTTTATTTGGACAGCACTGGTCGAGAGCGTTCATTTACGGTAGTACCCAAAAATTAATCGACTTCGAGGCAGTCGAACCTTTCAAAAAAGCAACCCCAAGTGGCAGTCATAGCGAGTCGTAATCAATTGTGGTTGTGACTATATTTTCATCTAAAACTGGTTTCACATAGTGTCAAATCACCATGTCCGCTCCCGGACCATAGGTAAATATCTCTAGGTAATACAACATTTACTAAAGAAAACTCTTGAGATTTTCTAGGCTTGAAAGAAAGTATAAATATTGAAATCATACAACTGTTGAAGATTTTTACTATTCTTCTCAGTTAAAAAATCATATAGGTACCAAAAACAATGCATTATGGATCGTAACCAAAATTTGAGATAACAGTAATATAAAACTTATGCCATAAAATAACAAAACACGTCTACAATGCCCCATTGACCCATTAATCAGAGAATGCATTTTAGAATACATGTAGTAATAAATGACTATCCGCTAAGCGGGCTTGTTATGTATTTTGCACATTGAGGAAGGACGGATTATAGGTTTGTAGGGCACGGAGCTATCACCAAAAAATGTTCCATTAAAATATTCTTATAATAAGAAAAATTGTGGTATTTTGAACATGTAATGCGCAACCCGAATTCCTATGGTATTCTTTACTCAAGGAAAAATAGATGGAAGCCAGAGTCCTGGTAGAAGATGAACATCGTGGTTAAAGAATTTAAGGCAATGGTTTGTCCATCATTTTACTTTCAGAATGGCAGTAAACAAAGTCATGGTAGCCAACAAGATTGCCACTGTCTGATAATCCGATAGGGTATTAAAAAAAGACCATAATTTAATAAAATAATAAATTTTATAGCACAGTAACTTTGCACTGGAAAAGTTTTTAATTGGTTTTGACTTTGCAAATAAGGCGTATTTCATTTTACTTAGAGTTAAAGTCGTATTAGAGAAAAAAATACTAACTGCAAATAAAATTTCAAAAATATTGGACTTGTGATAGGTGGTTAGATTCATTTTGAAAAACTTCAAGTATGGGTTTTATCAACTTTAGACGTTCTCCTGCAAATCAAATGAGTTACGAAAAAATTTTTAAGCATTTTTCTCATATTTTGTTTTAGAATTATTATAAGTAGGTCACACCACTTTAGATTAAACACTAAATTCGCTAAAAAAAATCCAAGTTAAATACATCAAAAATAGTACTATCTACAAATTTGTAGAAATATACAGAGCATTTCATTTAAAAATAAAAAGCTAGGGTTATGTCTGGTTTAACTGGAGGCAAAAATTTGACAAATGCGTCTTGCTTAGCTTATAACCAAGTGATAACGATTAACTTCTAAAGAAGAAAGTGGAGACTCGACGTGATTTTCATTGACATATAGTACAGCAAAACTAGAAATTGAAAAGTTATTAGTTGTAAAACCTTTTATTAAATAATATTTATTCTCCGAGGACAATCGCAATGAATTTTACTTTATTACCAATTCTAAAAAAAGTATGTTCCGGTGGTTTAGTTGCCCTTAAAATTCTTGCCACCTCTTGTCGGATTTCCTCTGCTTTCGTTTATTCAGAGGAGTCAAGAGCAGCTTCCTCTTCTGAAAAAACCTAAATAACTCAGTTATTTGCGATCAAATGCGACCCGACCACTCCCAAAAATGTATCTAACAAAAAGTTAGTTTAGTATTATTTAGTTTATTATCAGATAATGATTAAAAATCTAATAAAAAATTATCTCTAATTAATTAATTAATTTTATGATTTTGCAACTATAGTTAAAATATACAAAATCATATTAATCAATTAGCTGTAAGTTACGTTAAGCATCGTTTTAAATATGATTTCGTCATATTACAATATTTGCGTCATTAGTTTTAAGTAAAATCAATAATTTACCCACAGTTTACATAATAATAAATCTATTGGCCATTCATAATTTATTTCTTGCAACTTACATTTTATAGTATAGTATTGTAATCGTGAAAAAATCACCATCCGAAATTTTTTCAGATTTTTACGTTCCAGAGTTCCTAGATGCCGAACAAGAGATGTTGTTCTCAATTCGGTCGCTTTGTCGGTTTGTCTGTTAGCGGCATAACTAAAAAACTACTTATCCGATTGACTTCAAATTTTGGTTAAAACTTAAGGGTCATATGAGGATAACCTAGTATGGTTTTGGTAAAAGTCCAGAATGGGAAAATCAAATGGAGGCTTAGTAAAATGTTAAAAAAAAATTACTAAAAAACTAGTTATCCAATTTATCTTCAATTTTGTACAAAAATTAAGTATTATTTAGGAATCAAATGTTAGAATCTGGCACGAATCCAAGATAGCGGAACCAAATGGCGGCTTCATAAAATGTTTAAAAACTCAGCCTGAAAAAATTACTTAATGGATTGATTTCAAATGGTGTGCCATAACTAACTGTGATACAGAGATGAACTAGTTAAATTATAGTACTAATTCAAGATGGCGGAACAAAATGGTGGCTAAAGAAAATGTTTGCAATTATTTTTCAAGATGGCGAAACAATGGCGACCAAATAAAATGGTTGCAATAGTGAAAAAACACCCTCTCAGGTTTTCTATATCTTCACGTTTTAGCATCCCTAGATGCCAAAAATATGTGTTATGTCAATTTTGGCGCTCCGTCTGACGGTTTGTCTGTCTGTCAGTTCGCGGCATAGCTTAAAAACTACTACTTATCAGATTGACCTGAAAATTTAGTAAAAAATGAAGGGTCATATAGGGATGACCTGGTAATATTTTCGTAAAAATCAAATATGCCGGAAAAGAATGGCGGCCTAGTGTATTACTAAAAAAACTAATTATCCAATTTACCCTAAATTTTGTACAAATCCGAGTGTTATATAGAAATGAACCTGTAATCTTTTGGTATGAATATAAGCAAAACAAAATGGTGGCCTAATAAATAATTTAAAAAATCAGCCTTAAAGAAACTACATATTAGATTAATTTCAAATTTTGTACAAGCATTAAGTGTGATATAGTGATAAGCTGGTATGAATTCAGCATGACGTAAAAAAGTAGCGGTGGGTGTCAATGTAAAAACTACTTATTGAATTTATTTTAAATTATGCCCAAAAATCAAGTGTGGCATAGGTAGAAACTGGTAAAATATTAGTAAGAAAGAAATATGATGGAACAAAATGGCGACAAATAAAAATTTTTGAAAAAAGAGTTTGTGTGTTACTAAATTATTATGTACTGAATTAAATTGAGACACACTTTACTATTCCTAATGAAAGGAAAGATTCATAACGAGGGAAGTTCCGGGTAAACGAAATTTACCGATTTTTTTATTTGTTCCGGTCCTGACACCTTTTATTCATTCGATTCTAACAAAAGTGAACTTTAATATACGAAACTCAATACAGCTTCGAAATGAAAAGTAAATCCCACAGATAAAGCTTTTATTCAACTTAGATTAAATAGACTCTAATTTTACACTTAAATTGATAGAATAGCTCTTTATATCCGTTTCGTTTGGTTCGGTAACTTTTATAAATAACTCCACTCGTACAAAAACTGGCGAGTTAAAATTGACGATCCAGTAGTGCATACGTGAGTCATAGGCTAAATCTTGAAATTTAGTTTTTGGCCTATATCTCCGAAACGAAATGAGTTTCTATTTTTTAGGAAACAACTCGAGATCTATTAAAAAGTATTCAGAAATTTCTCGGTAAAAAGTTAGACATTGTATACATATACAAGACAAAAAAAATGCAGAGGTTTCGAACCAAACTTTTTTATCAACTTTGACCATACGTCTAGTGGGGATTTTTTATATCTACAATTCAATATTAATAGTTTCAGAAGCATAACAATAGCAGGTCTCGACGTTAACCGCGATCAAATGCGTCCCGACTATGCCCAAAAAATTAAATAATTTTTAAAAGTTATTTTGGTAATGCTATCGTATAAAAGAGAATTGCCCATTTTGTCGTAAGTCGTCAAATAACACAGATGTAAACTGACTTAAATAAAGAAAACGCTAGTCTCGATCTCATTCAGCTAACTTTTGTTTAAAAAGCACTATTTAAATGGTTACATATATTTCGACTTCTTGCTCATCATCAGAACATTACACATTTTACTAACACATTCTACTAATACTGATTTTAAAAATGTTTTATTTCAGAATCGGAAAAAATTATTACTCGCTGGCTTTTTTTATGGGCGCGGTCTAAAAAATTTTACTTAAAAAAAAATGACAAAAAAATTTACGTAGCCATGTCCTTTGACCACATGGCTACGTAAAGCCTCTATACTCATAAACTGCGGGAAGAAATTACTTCCTTTGATATTTTAGCATGTTGTCGTCGCTGTAAGGAAACTTTTTCACCATTGGACCACACCTCGCAAACTACAAAGTGAGTGAGAAATCGAGGGCAAAAAGTTGTATATTTTTACAATTTACCAATTTTTACATAGACATATTTTGAGCCTCGCAAGTTGTTTGTAAAGCTAAGTTGTATATTTCCAATTTACCAATTTTTGCTTCAACATACTTTGGATCTCCCAAGTTTTTTGTAAACCTATGTTTTTATGTATTTATCGACCCTATAAGGATATTTTTTGTTATTGCAGCATACCTCGCCAACTACAGGGTGAGTTGGAGAGAGGAATCGAGGGGCAATAGTAGAATATTTTGTATACACATAGTTTGGGGCTCGCAAGTTATTATCCGACCTGTGTTAGTATATTGTTATCGCTTCTATAAGAAGAATCTTTTGCAATTGCACAATACCTCACAAAATACAAGGTGGGTCAGAAATTGAGGGAAAAATTTATATATTTCCAATTTTCTAATTTTTACAGGCATATTTTGGCCGTCGCAAATTGCTTTTTAAACCGATTTAAATATAAAATATTTAATCGTGAGTCCTATGATGTTATTCCAAGATGTCTTGAAGTGTCTTACAGGGTAAAAATATTTGGCAATCTGTTGTTACTCCAATTAAATAAACAAAAATTGTATTACCAAAATAAGTTATTGGTTGTACAAGTTTATGCAAGAAAAATAAAATTAAAAATAATTTTCAGCACTTTTCTTTTCAAAATTAAAACTGTTCTCGGGTTGGGGATACTACTTTTAATATTGCAGGTAAAAGACGTTTGACTTTGGAATTTTTAATAGACCCAAGATAATTTGCAGACAACCGTATTACCTAAAGATAAATCCAATTATTTGGGTAGATAGATTTTTTCTATATATAGTACAATCATTTTTCAATGAATTATTGATTCACCCATACAGTACATGAAGTTTAATAATAATAGTCACGGGAAAATATCTACTAAAGAATTAAAATATAAAATAAAAAGATTTTCCTAGTAACGCAACTATTAAAATATGAAATATTAAGCATTAGATTTATTAGTCACCAGTAGTTTACGAGGTATAGTGCAATGGTACGAAAAATTTCCTTATTATCTATTATATCAAAGTAAAAAAATATGCATTAATTAAGCTTTTGTCCTGTAGCAACTTACGAGGCCCGAAAAATTCCTGTGCAAAAAATTAGATATCTACAACTTATGGCCATGTTTATCAAAGTAAAACAATAGGCACTAATTATGCGTTTGCCCCGTAAATAGCTTTAAGATATCTCAGCATAAAAATGTATGTCATACAATTAAATATTTTACATTTAAATAGGATTACAAAACAACTCGCGAAACCCGAAATGTGATTGATTGATTTCTGACACACCCTGTAATTTGCGAGATATTATGCTACTGCAAAAAAATATCCTTATAAGAACGATATAAATATACTAAAATAAGTTATTATTACGAGCCCCAAAATATATTTATGGAAAAATTGGTAAATTGGAGATATACAACTTTTGACCCCCGATTTCTGACTCACCCTGTAATTTCTTCTCGCGGTTTATGAGCATAGAGGCTTGCGCGTAGCCGCCTACGCCTCCACTGAACTCCATCGCGTATGAACTTCTTTGTAAATTGAAATATTTGGCTCAGGAGAACTACAAAATGTATATCTACTTCGTAACTTAGAATACTTCGCGCACCAGAAATATAAAATGTAGATCTACTTTGTAACTTCAAATACTTCCAACTCGATATATACAAAATGTAGATCTTCCTTATGTAACAATTAAGTACAATCTTTTTCAAATTCAATCACTCTTTATTTTTTCAAACATTTATAGAAAGCCATCGTCGCATTTGTCGAACAAACAACTTTCTCTGTCATTTCAATTTTTTATATGTTATAAAAAATCTAATTTTAGCCTTTGAAATTTTTTTGCTCTAAGGTTTTCCTAACTTATCTCAATTCTTTCATATCTTATAAAAAATTTATTTTTAATTTTCGAAATTGTTTTGCCTCAGAAAATTGGTGAAGATGAATGAGTGGTGGCATTCTAGGAATCTTCTAGTCATTTTTCGACCAAGTTCGATCAGTTTTTTTACCCTGAAAAAACTTCAAGGCATCAAAGAAATTTGGAAAAAAATTAAAAAATCATCGAAACTCGAGAATCGTACAAGGTAGCACAAAAAATTTAGAGCGGACGTAGCATACCGGAACTTGTACTGATTGACGATCCAGTGGTGCGTTGAGTTGTAGCCCAAAACTTGAATTTTGTTTTTGGCCTAAACAAAATGAGTTAGATCAAAATTCAAGAGTTCTACACCACAACTTGTTACGTTCTGGACGCGCGTTTCGCTAACCAAGTTAGCATCATCAGCAGATGATATAAACTAAAGTAACTTATCCTACCCGAGACTATTTATACGTAAATGTGGTCACATTTGGTTGCACCCAACTGCACCGTTGTCAAGTAAACAATAGAGAAGACTATAGGGAATAAACCCTCTGTCTTTATGTAGTGCTTTCTTGCCACATTTAACTATTTCTATACTCTCAAATGCATCCAATATTCTATTATTAGAAACATTTTTAATCAATTTAAAATAATTTATTCCTATTTGGTGATTGTTTTCCAAAGCATGTTGGGCAACGCTTGCATAGATGCCACTCCTCTCCTTCAAGTCGACTTGGTCTTTAGGGTTTCCAAGGAGATTTTTCAAACTGTTCTCCATTTTGTAGACTACTCTAAAACCTACGTTTTTAAATACTTTTTCTAGAACTCTCGTATATCTGGGATCATATGGAATTACTATGAACTTATTGGGAGCCTCATTTTCTTATGCTTATGTCTACTTACTAATTTATGTACAAAATTATCATTATATCTTTCCATATCCAGAAGTAAAAAGTACCTTAAAATAGTGTAAAAACCGTGTGTCCGATAAACTAAAATTCAAACACATAGTAACTCACAATTATCTAAACTGTATTGCCTTCCCAAAATCCATAAACCTAGGAAGTCCATGATACCTATTGTTTCAGCTGTTGGGTCACCAACCTATAATATTTCAAAATGGTTAGTAGAAGAATTCAGCAAATTAAATATCTCGTACGATAACTTTGAGGTTACTAACTCGTTAGAATTCTTAGATAAAATTAAGAATGTTCACTTAAAAGAAGGTGAAATTTTAATATCTTTTGATGTAAGCTCATTGTTTCCTAGTGTACCCATACCACTAGCTTTAGAGTACCTAAAGGAACGACTTGAAATCAATAATTTGAAGAAAGAAATTATTGATGAATATTTGCTTCTCACAAAATTATGTATAAATAATATAAACAACTTGAGGGAACTGCGATGGGCAATTGCTTAGCTCCGTTCCTTGCAAATTTGTTTATGGGTAGATTAGAAACCCAATCCAAAAAAGAATTCAAGTATTTCCTAAGGGTGTGACATAGATACGTAGACGATATATTTGCTATTTTTAATACTAAAGCAGAAAATTTGGACACTTTCTTAGAAACATTAAACAATAAATATCCTTCAATTAATTTTACATACGAATAGGAAAACAATGGACAATTACCTATTCTCGACACGTTAGTTCTTAGAAATAACGATTAATTAGAATTTGATATTTATAGGAAATTTACTAATACTGATAGGTATATAACATCCGACTCATTTCATTGCCGTCATCACAAAATGGCAGCATTTCATTTCTTAACTCACAGTCAGTTAGTCAATTTTCCATTAAGTACAGAACATTTTAATAATTAAATGAATCGGATTAAAAATATAGCTAAGAGTAATGGATATAATGATAATTTTGTACATAAATTAGTAAATAGAGATAAGCATAAGAAAATGTTAAAAGATGCCACTACTCTTTAAGCACCTGAGGCTCCCAATAAGTTCATAGTAATTCTATATGATCCCAGATATACGAGAGGTCTAGAAAAAGTATTTAAAAACGTAGGTTTTAGAGCAAAATTACAAGTGCCTACAAAACGGAGAACAGTTTGAAAAATCTCCTTGGAAACCCTAAAGACAAAGTCGATTTGAAAGAGAGGAGTGACATCTATGACATTAGCTGTAATGACTGCGATCTAAAATATGTTGGGCAAACTAAACGCTCCATAAACATTCGTTTTAAAGAACACATGGCGCATTTAAAATACGGAAGAACAGAATAGTCTAGCCTTGTCCAACATGCTTTGGAAAACAATCACCAAATGGGAATAAATAATCTTAAGTTGATTAAAAATGTATCTAATAATAGATTATTGGATGCATTTGAGAGTATAGAAATAGTTAAATGTGGTAAGAAAGCACTAAATAAAGACAGAGGGCCTATTCCCTATAGTCCCCTCTCTTGTATTTTGATCTATCTTCCACCACAGGTTCCAATGTTAGGGCTTAAAATGAGTTAGATCTGATTTTTTTTATGAAGTTTGACTGGAGGTATATACAAAAATATTAGAAAAAATTTCTGTAAAACCGAGATACACGTAAAAATTTTGCTTTTGTTCAACAAACCCTTTTCCAGTGGTTTTGGACCAAATTTTGATTCTACTTTGAATGTACAACATAACAATGGCAGATATGAGTTATCAACCAACATAAGATCCGTCGACGTGTATTTGTATTTTTTTCTACCTACCCGATAGAGTTTGTTTTTATTCTTGCAGTTTTATTGAAAAAACCTAAACAAACCAAGTTATCTGCGATCAAATGCGACGCGACCACGCCGAAAAAAAGTAAGTTTTAAAAATTATATTATAAAAGCAAAAAACAAATTTTTTGTACATTTTATTAAGTCGTAAGAATATAAAGGTATTTTACTTTTTTTCAAAAAAAAACTAACCCTAAACATTTGGGTTTTATATCCATTTCATTTTGATTGGGTAATTTGTATAGAGAAAAGGCGAACTAAAAATTCGCTTTAGTTTAACCAGCTAAGAATTTCTTAAATTGTACTGGTTTTGGCAATAACAGCATTCTAAGGTCTATTTTTTCCATAACAATAGACTAAGGAACTATGTTAAACTCTTTAAAATAATGGTGTAATAAAATAGTTACTAAAACACATAAGTCTTACTCACTGTCGCCAAAAATTACTCATTAAAAATTTTATAAAAGGTGTTACGACCTTAAAAACTACACCAGCATATAAAATTAAAAGTCGATGAACCTCAGTTGATTCAATTTATTAAACATTTTTCACCTACAAAAATTACATTGCACAAAATAAAAAAAATAGTAAAAAATATTCGTTTTCTAAGACATTTAATTTCACTCGCCCTTCAGAAAACTCACCTGTGGCTCGTTGAAAACTTGGAAAATTCCGCCTACTTCCGAAGATATCCGTGAAAAACGGAAAATTATCATGTTCCTCTTTATTTTTTTTTTCAGACTGCATTTGAAGAGATATTACAAAATAAATTTGACATTTTTATAGTTGCTTTTCCTCTTCCACAAAATAGTGTACTTAGATTTAAAATCCGACGTTTTGCCTTCGAGGTCTCATCACCAACTTAATTTTTTACCCGGATTTTTTGCCGTTGTCCTTAATTATATAATACATTTATAAATTTAG
Organism: Kuschelorhynchus macadamiae; assembly: GCA_030620095.1. Classification (NCBI taxonomy): domain Eukaryota; kingdom Metazoa; phylum Arthropoda; class Insecta; order Coleoptera; family Curculionidae; genus Kuschelorhynchus; species Kuschelorhynchus macadamiae. Next base: position 113,643 of record JAUTXW010000380.1, read on the forward strand.
AGTATTAAAAATTATCTTTCGTGACTATGGCAGATTTTTGCTTTTTCCGTCTCTCTATAATAAATTGTTCTTAAATCTTAAATCTTCAGTTCAAATATTAATTGTGATACATGTTTGGTTTTGGGCGATCAAACGCTTATTAAAAATGAAATAAAAAGTCTAGGCCCCTGTTTCAAAAAATGAGATTGATGATGAGACCTAGAAGACGAAACATCATATTTTAAATCTTGATGCATTGTCTTGTAGAAGAGAAAAAGTTGGCATAATGATGTAAAATTTATTTTGTAATATCTCTTCAAACGCTGCACCCTAAAAAAATATAAAAAATGACGATTTCAGCCATATATTATTCGACATTTAACAACTTTGCCCTACTTTAACCAACTTCGTATCTCTTACGGTTTTTGAGATGCCAATGCTATCCCACTGAACTTGATTATATAGTATTTTACTAGCAGGACCGCATTAACACGTTTACAGACCCTAAACATACAAAATGTATGGGGTAAATAAAAGAAAATTAAAATAAAAACCATTTTTTATAAATACTTTATATTTGTTTAAAACAACGTCACATGTTTCGCTTAACACTAGCTTCTCAGGACATTACATTTCAAATTCGAGATGTTTATTTTTCATTGGATATGTGCAGTTTTTTGTGTTAACGCCTTGTAAAGTTTAAAGGGTATAGTATATCTAAAGTCAATTAAGACAGCCGAAAATTTGGGGTATGCTCAATTTACTACACCACTTATATCAAATAAATGTATTTTTATTCAGTTGACAGGTCCCCGTACAAACAGCGGACCTTCGCGACACAGTCAACGTGGACTCATTATAAAATATGTGGGCAGAGTATTTCAGTTAAGCACTTTAATTGGTTATATCCCTAATTCAATTGGTTAGATTTTTGTAGACGTTGATTTAACAAAAAATGCACAAAAAAGATATATTTTAAAATATTTGCGTGGCCCGCACTTGTTCAGAAATCTCAGGTCAGTGTCAATGCCATAGAATAAAAATTTATTTTTATTTTATTCAATGTTTTTACTTACCTGGTAAAAGGAAAGTATTGTAATCGTGAAAAAATTACCCTTCGAGATTTTTTCTGATCTTTACGTTTCAGGGTCCCTACATAAACATTTTTTCTCAATTGCGTCGGTCTGTCTGCTCGCGGCATAGCTAACAAACTACTTAACCGATTGACTTCAAATTTTAGTCAAAAATTAAGAATCATAACGTAACCTGGTAACATATTGGTAAAAATCGAATATGGCAAGACAAAATGGCGGCGTAGTGAAATGTTAAAAAAAATTATTACCAAAAAACTACTTATCCAATTTGCCTAAAATTTTACACAAAAACAAAGTATTATATAGAAAACAACTGATAAAATTTTAGTATGAATCCTAGATGGCGGAACAAAATGGCGGCTTTATAAAATATTTAAAAATTGAGCATGAAAAAAATACTTAATTTCATTTTGAAATGGTGTGCCATAACTAATTATGGTATAGAGAAGAACTACTAAAATTGTGGTACTAATTCAAAATGGCACAACAAAATGGTAGCCAAATAAAATATTTGTAATCGTGAAAAAATTCAATTTCTCAGGTTTTATAGCCTCTAGATGCCCAAAAATATGTTTTATCAATTCCGTCAGTCCATCTGTCGGTTTGTCTGTCTGACTGACAGTTCGCAACATTGCTCAGAAAGTACTAATCGGATTGATTTGAGATTTTAGTCAGAAATTAAGGGTCATATGGGGATGCCCTGGTAATATTTTGGTATAAATCCAATTTGGCAAAACAAAATGGCGGCCTGGTGAATATTACTAAAAAACCACTTATCAACCATATCTCAAATTTTGTACAAAAATCAAGTAGTATCATGTAGAAATCAACTGGTAAAGTTTTGGTACGAATCCAAGATGGCGGAACGAATTGGCGGGTTAATAAAATATTTAAAAATTCAACCTGAAAAACAACTTTACGGACTGATTTCAAATTGTGTGCCATAACTAATTATGGTATAAAGATTAACTAGTAAAACTGTGATTCGAATTCAAGATGGCGGGACAAAATGACAGCCAAATAAAATATTTGTAACCGTGAAAAAATCAGTCCCTCAGATTTTACATATTTTAAGATTTTAGCTTCTCTAGATGCCAATAAGTACGTTTTATCAATTCCGCCGATCCGTCTGTCGGTCTGTCAATTCGAGGCATAGCTTAAAAACTACTCATCAGAGTGATTCGAAATTTGAAATATGCAATATGCAAATTCGAAAACCTCTCTGGACGATTCAATTTTTTATGAAGTATTTGGCTTTTAGCCACTATTTACCCTCAACCCCTCAAAATCAAATAAGTTTTAAATTTGAAATATATATACTCGATACTTTCAAAAATGACATATTACCTGCTCGATTTTTAAGGAAACTTTCAATTTTTATGCCCTTCCTTTTCCCCTCTGTGTAATTGCAAAGTAAATATATTATCAAGTAGGTTACCATTGGAATAATCTCTATACCCATAAACCCATAAAAATACGTTTTATGCGATTTATTTACGGAGAATACATTTTTCCCCATCCCCTGACCAGATCAAATAAAAAAAGTTGTTAAATGCGAACAAATAATAAAAAGAAAGTACTAATAATTAATCTGTTTTACCAAAATAAGTTTAATTTTCTATCACGGCGTCCATGCTTCACAATGAAATCGCCGACTGTTGACGGATATTTAGTTTTTAGGTTGTCTCAATTGACTTTAGATACAATTTGCTAATATACGCTTCTTATCGTGTTGCTGTTTTTTTATAGCTTTTCCTCATATTAAAAAAAAACAAGTTTGTGTATCTATATTCAATTTTAAAAAGTATATAAATATTATGTCGCTTCTACGGACAGACAGGAACTATACGAAAATTGTTTCTGAATCAAGAAACTTTTCTGTGTCCGGTCAGTCTGCGGGCTTTTGGATAAACATTCTAATTTTCAGTGTGCCATTTACTACATGTTAAAATAGCTTGATATCCAACTATGCTAAAGTACTTTTATATAGGAAACCAGTCATTTTATATAACGAAAAATAGACATATTGATGTAGTTTGTTTATACGAAGAATATAATTACATAAAACATTGAAATTATAAAATATACTTGCAACGAAAGAGAATAATTAAAATAAAATTATATTTATTTTTGGAATAATTTAATTATTTTAGTTTGATCATCTGTAAAAACAAAATTCATATCTGCAATAAATAAAAAATAATTAAACAAAAACTGAAGCAAGTATTTTTATTTGGATCGTTAAAATGAATATTTATCAAGTTATTTAGCATAGCAAAGTTACTAATTATTTCCCTCGTAGAAGGGAAGTATTGTAACCGTGAAAAAATCATCCTCCGCGATTTTTTCAGATCTTCACGTTTCAAGGTACCTACATGCCGAAAAACATGTTTTCTCACTTCCGTCGGTCTGTCTGTCTGTTCGCGGCATAGCTAAAAACTACTACCCGATTGACTTCAAATTTTGGTCAAAAATTAAGGATCATATGGAAATGACCTGGTAACATTTTGGTAAAAATCTAATATGGCGAAACAAAACTACTTATCCAATTTATCTTAAATTTTGCACAAACATTAGAAATGGAAAAAGCGAGTCTTTTTAATGAGTTAAGTCAGTCAAGTCATCAGCATTAAATGAATCATGTCACTGAATCGAGTCATTTTTCAGAGCGAAGTTCAGAGCATACTTGTGATTTCTTGCTTGCCGCGAACGACGCCGACGGCGCGGCGCACAGAAGAAGAATCCAAAATTAGAAAATAAAAAGTCAAATATTGAACATTACGTTTTTTGTCCTTCAAATGCATCATTGAATGCTTAATATGTCCCTACAAACATATTTGTTTGTTTTGAATTTTTCGGGTAACTTATTTTATAGTAGGCTCTGGAAAAATAGTAAGTATATTAAACGTCAAATAGTTTCTATTATTTGTTGATAATTAACGTCAAAATCAGGTTCTTGTTTTGTGAGCTTAGAAAGTAATTTAGTTTTTGCAACAATAGTATGGTAAATATGCAAGATAAAAAAATATTTTTTTTCAAAACTTTACCATTGACCCTGTATTTTGGAAACGAACCATTTGCGGACAGTTTTATTATCGGTCAGTTTTATAAAACTTTGCAAAAACCACATTTTTTAAAATTCGTAATGTGCGCTCCTAAATACGCATTTGTACCAATTTTGAACGAACATGTCTATACTCGTGTTTATATGTTACCCCTCTCCACCCACTTAGAGGGGGAGTTGTCAACTTCATGACATCATAATATTGTTATGTCCCAAAACTATATCTACCACGCAACGCGAGGTTGGATTCCGCTTGTGACGTCACGCGTGTTGCAAGCTTAGACAAGGAATTCCTTGTCTAAGGTTGCAAGCGTTTGCCTTTTGTTATGTATTTAAATGGAAAACACGATTGAATATTGAGTTTAAACTTATTTTATTGTCGTAATTTTATAAATATCTGTATTTTAAGCTTTATAAAGTCTACAGATGGTTAAAATAATATTTAAAACATTTAAAGTTACCTTAAAAGCTTTATGAATAAAATAATCAAGATGCCCTTGCCTGCCGTGTCACACGCGTGACGTAAGCAGCTGACATACCTTGTATTTATTGTATCATGCCACATGCCACATTTAAAGGTAATCGGGTAAGTACGTAAAAGTTGGTCAAATGTTAATTAAAATTTGTCCAAAGCATATACGTCAACATTGTCAAGTTAAATAAAAGGTTATAAAAACAGCATTTATTGCAATTTGTTGCAGCTGATTTTAGTGTGATTTGATTAACCGAATATATCTCAACAGTATACCGGTCGATTTAACTGTAATTGAGTGTAATTTGACAATAATATGCTTTACCAACTTAAACATATAACAAAAATACTATACTTCCCATCCTGAAGGGATGTGGAAGTAAAATATATAACAAACGTTTGGTTATATAAAAAATACTAGATAATAAAATGTACTTACCTTGCATATTTACCATACTATTGTTGCAAAAACTAAATTACTTTCTAAGCTCACAAAACAAGAACCTGATTTTGACGTTAATTATCAACAAATAATAGAAACTATTTGACGTTTAATATACTTACTATTTTTCCAGAGCCTACTATAAAATAAGTTACCCGAAAAATTCAAAACAAACAAATATGTTTGTAGGGACATATTAAGCATTCAATGATGCATTTGAAGGACAAAAACCATAATGTTCAATATTTGACTTTTTATTTTTTAATTTTGGATTTTTGCCTTCTGTGCGGCGTACTGCTTACGATTCGCTGGATGCTCAGTGAATCACTCGCATTTACGGGTTTCAACATGGTTTGCATGCAGACGGATAACGCTATTTTTGCTCCTAAGTAGCAGATGACGCATTTTGATGAACATTTCTGAAATTTTATGCATGTTTGGTTAATGGTTATTAAGGCTAGTAATTCGCCGGATTCTGAATGATGCGTAGATGTGTTTAGTTGATATGATATTTTAATCATTGGTATTATTCGCAATTATTAACCTTGATGTGTGCCCTTGGATAATATTTTGTAAACTAAAAGTTAACTAGCAATGTTAAGATTAGAAAAACAAACGAGTGCAGTGTGAGAATACTTTACTCGTATAACTCCTTAAGTTATAGGTTTTGTTTGGTTTTGTAAATTATAAATACTTAAATAAATATATTTCGTATGTTCTAATCGTCATTATATTTTATTTATAATGTATTAACTTTATTCTATTCTTATCTGAAAGTCTGGGGTGCAAGTATGAATTACAGTCATTTATAATCAATTTATTGATTAGCATCGAAATAAAGAAATTATGTTTCTTGTAGTATTAGGAATAAAAAATAAGCGAATGAAAAACCCCTTCCGTCTATGAGTTATGTAAAAAATAATGACAAATAAATAATATTTAATTCATCCGGGAACGACTGCCAGGCTTGGAACAAAGAACGGTTCACAGATTCTTCCGCTGTACAAGAGTAACGAGAGCTGAAATAGGAGTCAGAGAGTGTACGTAGTAAGTGAACTTAGCAGTCGTTTGACATTCAAGACCCGAGTGAATTTAAGATGAGTGACTCGAGTCCTTCATTAAAATCAAAAATCGGTTCACGCGAACCGAATCACTCTGATAGGTACTGAGCGTCAGGACCTACGTGATAGAATCGCATGTTTGAATGAACAGTTTCACATGAAACGCGTATGATCAGTTCGTGCGATAAGATATAGTTCAGATACATGGAGCGATGATCATTACTGACCGTCGGAACGTATATAGTTTGCCACGTCGAGCGCCTACGTTCGTTGATGGATGGCCAGCGTCCTCAAGAAGAACGTGTATATATGAGCTATTTCATAGGTGCACTGACGCTCGGTTGCGTAGGAGATACCGTGTTGTCGATTTTGTATTTTGTTCTGGGCTTTGGAGCCTGTCTAATAAAGTTGAGTTCCGTTTCAGAGAAATAACATTGTCTATATTAAAACTTATTTATTCAAGAAAAAAAAGTTTTTTTGGAAAAGATAAAGTCATTATAATAATTTTATTGATTAAAGGCAGGGGCAAACATACAGAGGGGATGAAGGTGATGTCACAAATTAACCTAATAATTTGTTGTGATGTCCTTCGGTCTTCCCCAGTTTTCCGTCCTGTTGGCAACATTTCATCTTATTATTTTTATATAATATATCTATTATCATATTCAGTGTTCAGATCTCGTGGAGTAAAGATCCCTGAAGATGCCTCGTGCAATAGAAAGCAAAAAAAAATGTAAGCAATGTTGGAGGTTAATAATCATACATATTGGTGGTAAAAATAACTTTGCGGAAGGTGGTTTACTAACATTTCAGTCAAATAAAACTAGTTATTATCACGAAAATATGAGTGCAGATGTTTTCGAGGAATATTTTAAGCATATGCAGTACCTTATTCCTTCTCAGTCGATTATTGTTATGAGTAACTCTAGTTACCATTCTATAAAGCTTGAAAAACTATTAAATGCTTTTTGGCGAAAAAATTATTATATCCAATGGCTTGATTTAAACGAAACACCATATAAAAATGACATGACTAAGATGGAGTAACTTGAAAGTGTTAATTTAGAAAAGCTCCCTTACACAAAATACGTGGTTGATGAAAAAGCGAAATATTATGATAGTTCTACCATACCATTGTGAACTAAATCCAGTAAAATTAATTTGGGCTAAAGTTAAAGTTTTGTGATAAGGTATAACACTACTTTTAAAATTAAGTAAGTTAAAAGTATTTTTCAAAAGGCTTTAAAGCAAGTCGATTTTCAAAAGTGAAGTAAATATGTAGATTAGAGTGGATCGAAAAAAGTGATTTTTTTTGTTTGCTCAAGGGGGTAGGTTTCAAAAGTTGTGGTTTATCTTCCCTATCATTCCTGTAAAAATTGAGATTTGTGAGTTTAAACCTTGAGTTTGCGAATAGATCAATACAGCTACGCAGTAGATCGAACAAGATACAGCAACGTTCGGGCCCCCCTAAATGGATGCAAGCTTTGAAAAGCCGAGAAATTAACGCGCAATGTTGCCAAGTGTGTTAGGGAAGCCGGCAGACGAGAGTAGCGACCGTAGACTGCTTTCTGATTAAAATAATAGTTAGCGTTGTTTCTTTGATATAGTTATTCAGGTTTTTGTAGGAATAAGTTTGTTTTCTATTGAAACGTATGTTTACTCCTAGAAACTTTACTTCAAGCTAAGCTGTATCCAATTTTAACCCCAAAGAAAGATTAACAGCCAATTTCAATATTCCTCTTTTAACTAATAGATCTCTAATATTTTGTGATTGGAAACGCCGCGCCTAGTTCCCGTTCGCTAGTCGAGGGTTACCGCACGAAATAATATAGTTTCAGCGAGCATTGATGTCTACGGACCGATTCAAGGTATCCCATTTAAATGAGTTATCGGGTGCGTATGTTATAATGGATCTTTGCTTTGCGCAAATAGCTTAAATTTGCATACTAAGGCAAAAGTTGCAGTTTATTTAAAATAAAATTCGAAGGTCGCGTTTTTTTATGCTGACATAGGGTATCACTTAAAAAAAGCATCACTACAATAATATTAGAATAAAGTATTCCTAAGGAACAGTGGTTTGCCCCCGACGTGCAGCCACCTTCTCGAGGTGGTTCCTGAGTAGGTGTCATTCAAAACAGAGAAAAGGTGCATATGATTGATATCGAAACAAAAGTAATATTTGCGTGTTTAACCAAATGTTAATAAAAATGTTTACTTTTAAGGTATATACATGACACAGTTACTTTTTGAAGATTTATAATTCAACTAGAAATTTTTAAGCGATAACCTATATCATAATAAAGAAAAACGCGGCTTGTGTATGTATTACCGAATAATTATGCATATATTTTTATTTATTTATTTACTTGCAGATCCCTTAAACAATCCATATTAAATATTGGTATTATCACGTCACCAAGGTATGAGGTATCTAGAACCTATTAACATTGGATATAATGTTTTTTAAATTTCCTTAAAAATACGATTTAATTGTTTTCAGTTTTAACTGTAGATGACAACAGATTAAATGTGCTTTGTTGGTTCTGGCATTCTCCCATCGAATATCATAGAAATTTCTCACCTGATATGCATGTATCTGATTAGCAAACGTTATTTGTGTATCAGTTTTGGTTACTCTGTTATTAATATATATATTGCAGATATAATATTTCTGTGTGAGTCCGATAGTCAAGATTAAATAGACTTGTTTTGAACGATTTTGAATTTTTTAAATTGTGTTCTAATACAAGTACCCTGGTATGAGGTAGCCAATTACTGTATACTTGGAATCAGTACTCAACAAATCCTTTCATTAATAGAGTGCTCCTGTTAATGAAATGATTTTATTGTTTATTTAGTCTAGGTTAGCATTCTAGTTTAATTGATCATCTAAGCCAATTAATTAGTTCTTCGATATCGTTCGCTTTATACACCAATACTGTGTCGTCGGCAAAAGTATAATACTGAGCACACAAACCAGAGAGCGCAAGCTCAAAACATATAGGGTGTACAGCAGTCGACCCAAGACATCACAATTTTATTATTACCATGTATATATATATATATATATATATATATATATATATATATATATATATATATATAACCGTTATGCTTATTCAATACAACATAAGGTTTACATGCAAACAAATAAGACCTAATCAAATCTAGAATGAATCCCCTAAAGCCCATAATTTCGAGTTTTATCATTAGTATATCGTTACCCCGATCAAGATCACTTTTTATGCTACTATTATTTAATACCTTATGAAATGCATCATATACTATAAACTCTTTAAAAAATAATAATACTCTTATTTAAATTACTCATTCAATTATTTTGGAAAAAACACTGATCAAGGATATTGGCTGTTGTTTCCTCTGGACAAGGCCGGGCCAGACTTATAGGACATATTTTGACAATATTTAGTTTCTCTAGAAATTTCCCTGAGGCAAGAAAAAATATCAATAATTAATATTTGTAATATTTTACCTACATAATTTTTAATATTCAGAAGGTCTTGAACTGTCACACAGACACGTCTAGGTATGAAATAAAGGGATGTGCATCTGTAGTTTGAATAGAGGGTTTCTAATAATGTCTAACTCAACTAACTAATGTATTAACTCTTTTTAGAATTTGGAGAACCTGAACATATTAAATAGTATAGTAAATATTAATAGAATCATATAAACAAAACAAATATAAGGAAAAATGTGTTATTAACATTGTAAAATGAGTTCACTTCTATCTGTTAACATATGTTACAAAAATGAAAAAGTTTTCTAAAAGAACCAAAGTAACTGGGGCAAATTTAAATTTAAGTAATAATATAACAATGGCTAAAATAAAAATGCTGAAAATTATTTTAAATTTGAGTAGGTAAAGGTAAATGCACATAAGACTATTTCACTTCATTTTTATTTCTCACTATCTTTCAAAACGAAATGGTGGAGGAATTTTAACCTATTTTATTTGAAAACTTTTACATAGGTCAGTAAAATTGTATAAACCACGTTTTGTTGAAGAGTGCCTTACTGGATTTATTTTGGTGATTATGAATCCCGTCTTTACAATTATTCAAGTTATCACTAGATTTTTTTAAAAAAATCTTAAACAAGTTTTTTTTCTGATGTAGCAATATTTTTTTCTTACAATTTATTCTTTAAGAAATCTAAGGCCTTTTTTACGACCCTGCTTAAAAAGCCACTTTCCCGGTCACTTTTGCTTTTTGAAAGTAGCATTTTCTCGCACTAGTACGGCGAAGGAACTGTTTAGTGGATGAAAACACTTTTAGAAAATATACTATGCATTTTATCTATCGCTCGCTTTTTGACAACGCTGTCGATTTGGAGAACGATTATTTTTTGCATATATACGTATTTTCATTCTTAGAAGAAAACTTCCGTCTTTGGTTATCTGGATATGTTTACTTTAACATAATAACCTTGATATTATCCCGGTAGATGTACTTGAAGAAAGATGAAAGCAGAAAACGATTTCACCAGTTTCGAAGTACCAATGATATTAAAATGAACGGCATTTTTTTCTGATTCATCGCAACTGCTGCAAAAGCATTTTCAGCCAATAAATGAAATCGTTTTCTATTGTAAACAAAATCCAAGAAATTAAAATCTGCTTAATTTATAATAGAATTTACTTCATAAACTCAATAACATACATCCTAACATAAAATTAACAATAAAGACAATTACAGACTTAATTTTCTTTACCTATCAATAACCAAAACAATGTCTGGATTAGATTTCAGTTTTACAGAAACATACGTAACAGTGTCTTATCCATCATCACGACAACTTTTATTTTTTATTTTTAGTTTTCGTTGATTTCCATGGGAGTTATGGTTATGTTGTGTTAACAAAAACATAGGACCTTTTTTTACTTCCCTCGTAAAGAGAAGTATTCAAATCGTAAAAAAATCACCCCCCTAGGTTTCTTCACTTTCTAGGGTCCTTAGATGCCAAAAAATATCTTTTCACAGTTCCGTCGGTCTAGACAGAGCTCAAAAACTATTTATTCAATTGACCTCAAAAATCAAGGGTCATAAGGGAATGAAATTTTGGTAAAAATTCAACATGGCAGAAAAAAATGTCGGCCTGGTCAAGTGTTAAAACATTATTACTAAATCAGCCTGAAAACTGTTTATTAGAGTAATTTTAAATATTGTGTTATATAGAGATAAACTAGAAAAATTGTGGTACGATTTCGAAATGGCGGAACAAAATGGAGACCAAATAAAATGTTTAAACAATCAACGTAAAAATTTTGTCTTATTCAATTGTCTTTAAATGTGATATTACGAGGGAAGTAAAAAGTACTTATTTTAAATTATGTCCAAAAGTCAAGGGTGCCCTAGATCGAAACTGATAAAATATTGTTACGAATACAATATTGTGGAAATACCGTAATGTATATATGTTACTAAAGGACTATGTGCGGAAATAAATTGGATCACAGTTCACTGTTCCTAAGAAAAGAAAAGATTCAGATCAAGGGAAGTTCCGGGTAAAGAAAATTCAGCGATTTATTTTTGGTCGCTAAATGTAATTGTTTGCTTCTTCCGCGAAGGCATTCTAACGCGGCTGGTACCAAATGTTACCGTTGGTATGGACTAGTAAACGAGTTTGGGCTCATTGGATTTATTTTGATGAGTCCAATACATTACCAGCAATATGTGAAAGTTATTTTAAGACTGAAAAGTAAAACATAATTTATAATTTTAAAAAACACGCTTGACAATACAATACCTATGCCAAAAAGCGTTGGGCACACTCATTTAATTAAAAATTAAGCATATTAGCTATAAATATAAGTAGTTTCAATTTATTGAAATTTTTGAAAAGCGAGTCGGACCCATCGGTTTTATTATAGATTTTTTATAGAATATCTTCATTTTCTAACCGAAGCTTTAAGTTTAAGATTTGAAATGCAAAACTTATTAAGTAGTCTATTTCTTTTCAGCCCGTTATAGTCCTATTCTGTTATTCTGAAATTTAAAAATTTAAATTTAAATAGGGTATTGAATTTCCTTTCTGAGTAAAAATATATTCTAAATATGTCGTCATAAAAAATATGAAAGTAAAAACAGATACCTTATCAATTTTTGCGGTTGGAAGCAGCAATGGCCGATATCGGCATCTATACAGGTCAATATAGTATTGTTAATAGACATGTTCACTTGTACATGTCACTAAATAACTTAGTCATTACAATATTTGCAAAAGACAAACTGACTTTACCCGGATTTGCTCTCGTTATGAATTATTATTTTTACCAAGGAAAATGAAGTATGATAACGCGTAGTTACGCGCGTAGGAATTATTATGAGAGATCCTTCGGGTAGTAGGAGCAAATCGATCTATAAACGACTTTAACCGGAACTTTTTTAATAATGAATATTATGTGCAGAACTGGCATATTTCACTTTCCTTGACAAAAAGAAAAAATATAAAGAGTGAAATTTCGGGCAAAGCCTTTTTAACGATTTTTTTTATACTGCTTTTCAAAGCTTACTATTAAGGCCACCATTTTGATTGTTCTATCATATTGTATTTTCACAAAAATTTTAACAGTTTGCCCAGGTCACACTTAATATTTGCACATAATTTAAAGTCAACTAGATCAACAGTTTTTAGTTAAGCCGCTAAGAGAGACAGATGAGCAGACAAACAAACCGACGGTATGGAAAAACATGTTTTTAAAAAATCTCGGGGAGTGATTTTTTTGCGACTGCGTGTCTAATTTCTGATTTAACTACTTGGTAAAGTTCAGATCATATTGCAATTGAGATGCTTTTACAAAAAAATTAAGGTCTGAGCAGTTTGATAGCGAAAAAGTTAGCGAAATAAAAATTCTGCTTTTCTGCGGATATTTTTTTTTCATATCTTCCAGATTCTAGCCTCAAAAAATATTAAAATGTTGGTATTTTTTCCAGAGTTTTAAAATGTATACAAATACACAAATACATTTGACAGTTTTGTATCCTTTTATAAGATGCAAAGCAAATATTGCCCTGCTTATACCACATACTTTCATAATCTAGTACGCACTCAACTGTGTTAATTCTTGCTACTGCTAGTAAAAATATGAGTGAGGATTAGGAATGACGTCTAGAAAAATAGGTAGAAATTTCAAACCCTCACATAAACAATTTTACAAGTTATTAACAAATTAAGATTTAAAACAGTGTCACTCCAATTTATAAACAGTATATCTCAGAGGCCTTGTCGACCTATTTGGATCAAAATTATTTTGAATTTAATGACATTACAGTACACAATACTCCTAGTCATCCTTTTGCACACAAATTATCAGCAAATAATAGTTTTCTTTATATATTGATCAACATACATCTAAGCAATGAAATTTATACTAAATAGTTAAATGTAAAAAAACAAAACGGTTATCATGAAAACCTCATAGACAAAATAGTAAAAAAGAAACAATATAAAAAACATTACAGTTAGTTTATCCTACTAACTAAAAGTTCAAAGAACATCAAATGTTGCTAAGTTTTTAAAAAATAAAGGCGCAACTGTTGCTTTTAAGACTAGCAACAGCCTTGTTAGATATATCAAAAACAATAAAATGAAAACAAAAGAAAGCAGGATAAATCCGGTGTTTACAATTTAAATTGTGGAAAATTTAAAATTTTATATTGGACAAACAGGTAGAACGTTTAAAAAATAATTAATGTGAATAAATTTAGTTACAGAAGATATCAAGATAATTCTAATTACTCTAGATATGTAATTTAGGAAAATCATACTTTCTGTGAGAACACTGAAATTTTACATGTAGAACGAAAATGTAAAAAACTTAATTTGCTAGAAAATATGAAAATAAACAAACATAAAAATAACATATTATTAAATGATCAATTGGACCTAAATATGTCTCCATTGTTAAATCTTTGTTAGGCTGTAGCGAAAAATCCAGAACATTTCACCTGTATAATATCCGCAAAACGGGTTCAAGTATTTATAATCTGCAGTTTGTGTTACACTTTCATTTACTACGCCAGTGTTTTGGCAAAACAATTGTCATATGTTTTATTTATTTTTTTAATAAATTAATGGAAATAAGTGTTTTTTTTAATTGGACAAAATTTTCTCTAATCCATTAAATGTACTGCTACGTGCACACAGCCACTTCCCCCTTTCATTTAAAAAGGCCAAGGAGCTCCCAGTTGTTCCGTCCTTTATTCCCAATTATAGAATCTGTTACCAGAGAAAGTATTTTGTGCTAATTTTGGCCTAATCTGCAGGTTTTTTTAAGTCGGAATGAATAAACTTCCCTTTTCTTTACTCAAGGTAACTACTACTAAGATTTTCGATCTTGGAAGTCCGCCTACTGAAAAAACCCCGCCCTTGGACAACGTCATATATATTTTTATTCGATTTTTTGAACACTTTGTAAAATTAGAAAAAAATATTACATAGAAAGTCCTTAAACAATAACAAACCTGAGCCGTAGACCAAAACAATAAAGAGTAATGCAACTTAAAATGACTTTAGCTGGAACATATTAGAAAATAACGTTATTAGTTGTAATGCCTTGTATTGGAACTTGCAAGGCGTCCGCAAAAGTGTAAGACCAAAAAAAACATGAAAGGGAAACATTCGTGAAGATGGAAAACCACTTGGAAAGTATTGGGGTGAAATAGAAATCCTGCCTTTTTAATAATAATTTTGCCTTTGGAGGATCCTTGTATAGTTTCATAAAAATATTACATTTAAACGTAGCTTGTCTTGAAGCAAATAAAAAAATTATATCTGAAAAGTGTAATCCAATTGTTTAGCAACACTGTAAGCAACAAAACATGTTTTGGCCAAAAATGTGTTTACCTTGAACCGCAGAACACAGTATTCTCCCATGATCATAAATTCATGCATTATGTGCCAATAAACTTTTGTCTTGAATATAGTTTACATAATCAGTCTGTATTATATGTCTACTAAAATATGGAAAAGAATAATTATTATTCCAGTTTTGTAGCTATTTATTACTTGCTGCGAAAATGACATTACATCCACAGATTATAAATCTATTATTTTCTTGTCAAAAATAAAGCAATGTCGATGATTTCCCCTGTATGCCGAGTAAACTTTGTTAATAGATCGCAAGGCATCTGACACTAGTCTTAAATAGAAGTGGCTAAATAATAGGACATTGTTTTTACTTTACTATTGTCCTGCTAGTATGTTTTTGAAAGGAACGCAGTGTTATATATGGATTACACAACGAAAATATATTTTTCATTTTACAATTTTATCACACAATAGTTAGCTTTTTATTCACGAAACACTTATTATATTCATAGTATTAATATGTAAGATGTTATACTTATAACTTTATTTTATTTCTCCTTGGAAGCAAAAATAAAATACAGCATTCTAAACGAGTAACACAAATAACTGACAATATAGCAGTTAACAAAAAAATAATTTTTGCAAAAGTATGAAGAGGGTACAATGTGGATTTGTTTACAGCTATTTAGTGTGCATTTAGAAAAGGTGGCTTGGTATATTTAGCTGTAGTTATATAATATAAAGTTGTAAGCAATAATTTTTAAATAAAAACTTTGATTTTTAGCCCAATACAGTATACAATATGACGCTTATAGCTTGAATTAATACTCTGACGGTTTTTCTAGGATGTAAATTGCGTTTTTGCATTTGACCGACACACGATGTAATTTAACAGAATAAACTCAAAAACCACTATAATAGGGTACGATTTTTTAAAGCCATTCTGTCCCCGCTAATCCTCGCACTTCACAATTTTCGTTTAACGCACACTAGAGGAGGGTATTGGGTTTAACGATCCTGCATGTAAGTATTTATGTATTTATTGTTTATTACCACCCGCAGGCTAAACGCCCAGACCGATTTTCATGAGTGATGCATGAAAAGATTTGTCTGTATCTTTCGAGTGTTCAAAATTGTGGAAGTAGTATACATTTTTTAAATGTAGCGCGCACGAATTTTTTTTTGATTTTGCACTTTCATCTCTGCATAAGACAAAAATGATTGGACAGATCAAAACCTTCATATTTTTGCTACAAGATTTACAGTTTTTTTTCCGAATCAAGAAATTGGGTAAAATCGAGTTTGGCCAAATGCATACATTTTTTGTTTTTAAAGGAAACTGTCACTTTTTCAAGGTCTGTCTTGCCAGCGCGAAGTCAGGATAAACATTTTGACCCGACATAAGTCCAGAAATTTGCAAATATCTTCTCAAATGCTTTCAGTAGCGGTAAAAATGAATGTAGATCCAAATGAACGTAATTATAACAAAAATAACAAATAGGTTAGTGATGTCAAACACGACATTGGAGTAGGGTTTATTTTGTGTACCTATATAACCCTTTAAGTATCTTTGGGATAATAATTTTCCACCCATGTCTACGGTAAGTATTCTTTGGGATTATAGATTCCCACATGCACCAACAGCAGGAAGATACGCATATTAGCTATGTTTCCAAATTATAAACCTCAGACGGGTTTCGTTCGCCGTACAGAACAGTCACAGATATTTGGTGGCAATATATTATCCCACTGAAACCTAATCGAGTAAAATTACGTATCACCTGGTATTTTTTTTAAATGTGAAAAATTATAATGTTTTACTCCACGAATTGAAAGGTAAGCATAAAAAATATTAATTCATATTTATAAATTTGTAATTTTTTGTCGCAATAATGGTAAGGTTTATTTGTAGTTACACTTGATAGAACAGATTTTAACCCTAAAAAAAATAATTGTTTTTTTGTAGTATTAGAAATAATGTTTAAAAATAGAAATTTGTCGCTATATGACATGGATATCTTCGTTACCATTCTTTAGATGTAGGGACAAATTAATTGTTGAAGGTTTTCGGAAAACTTGTTCCTTGGATATTTTTTCAAACAGGCTTCACCAAGAAACTCATCATTCAAGCATTATTTGATACTACTGTGCTTCAATAAATTTTTGATACTTTTTGATAGTATTTTTTGACAAAAGTGTTACTTTAGAGTGAGTCCTAAGGGCGGTATAAGGGGTAACAAAACGGTATTTAAAAACGCTCTCTATTGAACGCCCATTATTACTATTATTATTATTACTATGGTAACGCTTTATTTTTTATAAAAATAATATATTGGCTGGCCCATTGCTCTGGTAGTTTTTATAAAAATTTCCCCGCCCTCCCAGAACTTTTTTCTAAAACTACTATTGGTGAGACTTTCTTATTAGCTGCGTTACACATTTCTATTGTTGCTTTTTAGTCAAACATAGCTGCACTTGGGCCCAAAGAACTTGAAGAAATTGTAAATAAAATAGCTCATGAACTAAACCAGATAACCGATGAACAAACAGAAGATTCAGATGTTGTCGGCGACTCTAATGCAGAAGACGATATGCCAGTTTCATTTGTCAGACATGGATCTTCCACATTCACTAGATCTGCCCAACTTAACGAAAGTGAAGAATCATGTATTTGCAAATATATTTTTAAGATAAATTATCCTGTTTTTGGTAATGTAACGATTGTACTCTTTTTGGCTGGAAATAATTCTCCCAAGAAAAAAATTGGACGAATGATTCTTTGGGATAATAATTTCCAACTACATTTTTTCAAAAATCTCCTCTCCCAAGCATTATTTTGAAACGCCAAAGCTATGCATGAGTTTATAATGATTCACAAATTTTAACTCACGAGTATTAATTAATTAAAGGATAAGATAAAGTGTCGCTTATTTTAGTATGTTTTGTGTTTTTTCTATATTATCATACTTGTACAGACTGGTGAAAGTAAAGAACAATAGAAAATGTACAAAAGACAGCGCTAGCTACACAAACAAATAAGAGGATTAATTTCTACACGGCTGGAACTTCGAAGTGCACCAAGGAAATTTTTACTTAAAATTAAAAATGAAATATTTTCAATACGGATGACGGTTTCGAGTTGACCTTTTGTTTGACCAATTCCTAGAGCATGCAGCCCTATAAGGACAGCCTCAGGACTCCATCGCAACCATCTTATACAGGGTGTTATATAAGACCCTGTCATTTTTTGAAAAGTTTATTCGACCAGAGCTCTTACTGTGGAAGATTTCTTTTTCTCTTTTTGCAACCAAAATAATCTAGAGCTAAGTACCAAAAAATAATTTTCAGCGGTTTTGAATTTTTTTCTTCCTTTCCGACATACAGGGTTTTTTAGAAAAATTGATTTTTTTAATAATGGTCTGCTAAACAAAGACCACTTATGGCAATCAGATTCAGTATGGTCTATCAGATTATGAACAAGATTAGCACCCTTAAGTATTCCACCATGAATAATGTATACTCTTTTAGCAATCAAAATAATCTAAAGCTATGTATAAAAAACAATTTTCAGCGGTTTTGAAATTTTTTTCTTCCTTTCCGACAGACAGGGTTTTTGACAAAAATTGATTTTTTTTTTAAAATGGTCTGCTAGCCATATTGTCTAACAGATTATGAACAAGATTGGCACCCTTAAGTATTCCATTATGAATATTATATACATGGTGCACCAAAATCTACCAATTTTAAACTTTAATAATGTTGAAAGTCTGCTCCGCAAAGTAGCAGTAGTATTCCAGACTTTTGACAACCACAGTATTATTGGGACATATTCTCAGTTAATTCAAACTGATGGGTAAACATTTTAAGTAAGTCTGTATAGACAAAAATAAAATATGAAACTGTATTTTATTGGGAAAAAAAGAATTATATCAACGATAAAAGGTAATTTTTAATTTTTTATTAAAAAAAAACTGTTTTAAATTAAAGGCAATATTTGAAAGAACTAGAGCAAATTTCAAATGTAAAAAAACTGTTTCAGTAAAAATGTCCATTATTACTAAAACTAACGTTAGCAGTTCAGCAGATTATTTTGAAAAATCAATTTTTCGAAAAAAACCTGTATATCGGAAACGAAGAAAAAATTTCAAAATCACTAGAAATAGTTTTTTCGTACCTAGCTCTAGATTATTTTGGTTGCACAAAGAGAAAGAGAAATCTTCCATGGTAAGAATTCTGGTCGATCAAACTTTTAAAGAAATGACAGGGTCTTATATATCCCCCTGTATAACACGATTGGTATGGTGTCCTGAGGCTGCCCTTATCGGGCTACATACTATGGATAGCAATCAAACAAAAGCCGAAATCCGCAACTAAAAATCTTTATCTGTATTGAAAATATTTTATTTTGAATTTCCAGTAAAAATTTGCTTGGTGCATCCGAAGTTCCAGCAGTTTATTTTGGGAAACTTAACGAAATACTTTTTAAATATTTTTTTCTATATAATTTCATAGAACAATTAAATGGTCTTGTGCAATTAAGCAGAAGGTTAAGAACATATTACTATAGACGTGTACTTAAAGCAAATTCGCAGGATATTGTTTTATTCTTTTGTATTCTAAATAAGGTTAAATTTAACGAGTTGCAATACTATAAGAGACTTAACTTGTACGTACCTTCAGAAAAATATTTCGCATACAAAATTAGTTTCCTTGTAAAATTTACGTTTTGCTTGATTAATTAAAAGTTTTCTTTCAATATATTCATAGAAGTATCAAGGCATATTGTTTCCACAAAATATTGTTACGCAAACGACTTTGGAAGCATTTATCTTTAGAAAATAGTTAAACTCGGCAACTTTTCTAGAAAGCTGCAGAATAGTTCACTTTACTATTATAAATAAAGGACGAGTTTCATGTAGTTAAGTATAAATAAAGTTGTAACGTCAACAACTGACTTCTCCAGTGTTATAAATTTGATATTTAGGAAACGTCACGACACTCGAAGGCCGAATAAGCTTAAAATTATGAACACAAATAAAGAATTCAAAGTTTTCAAGTTAAAGAATTCAGCAGTTTTGTAGACTAATAGATAATTAATTAGTATTAATCTAAAAGGCAACGTATTTTTATTGACTGTACATGTCTTGTATTAGAAATAACGGGCTGCCTCTTATTACAGGGTTATTGCCAATTCCTCATTCTCCTTTAAAGATAACGGTATAAATCTGATATTTATAATCAGCAAGAAGAGACCCATTAATAAAAAATATCATACAGGGTATTCTATTATATTATCTATACGTAGTTAGTTTATTAATACCATAATACCTGTTTAAAATGTATACAATAAATCCGTGAAGCTTATATTTTTAAAATCTTTCAGTTAAGACCAATACACCTCAGTGCACACTTCAAGTCAAAAAGTTTTGGAAATGGTCAAATTTTGAATATTGAGCTATAATTTTATATTTAGAATTAAAAAAAAATTATAAACAACTTTTCTTAATTACCTTTCGGCCTGCCTTCTATAAAATAGAGGTCCTTTACTTTTGACTCTTTTTAAAGTATCTCTACAATTTTTTCCCTATTAATATGTAATTCTAATTTAGTCACAGAGTTCGTTGCTCGGTTGGTTGGTTAAATAATAAATTCCTTGAATAAATTGTTCTTATTTGTCTAAATGATCGATTTTGCGTTTGCTATATAATTCGTTTTTTTTATTATTTATATTGTGAGGCATGCTGTGATTATCCATAGTGTACAAAGTAAATCAGGTTGGCTATATTGGAAATGACGCGTAACATATTTTGTTTCTCATGATGGCTAGCTGAACTTTACATAAATTTGAAGAGTTTATATTTTGTAACGGTAACAAGAAAATATTAAAAAAGTAAACATTTTAAATCAGAAAAACAATATTTCTAATAATCTATATATTTAAAACACTAACCAATTTACATGATTTTTTTCAAAAAATCGTCTGGTTGCCGAGAGCTTTTGATTGTTTTCTTCAATAACATTTCTGAAAGATGTGGTGAATGCATCTGATGTCCTTATAATTCCACTGAATACTCATCGGGCCATCTAACAGAAAAGGCAGAACAAGGTCTGCCGAGCTAGCTAGTAATATTTAAATATCTAATAATATACAGGGCATTGTATCTCAAAAATATAACCACTTTTATAGACTTCCAGTCCAGATGCCTTCCCAAAAGATATTTAAAATTATTGAAACCGATATTACTGCATGTGGTTCTACGTAGACACAATATAAGTTGCATGTTTATAATAAATGTTTTGTCACTAACTTTAACGAAAAGGAAGAACTGGGCTCCCTATCAATTTTCCCTGTGAACAATATAAAATCTTAAATAAGGTTAGTGAACCAATAGGAAATGACATGATTGCATGCAAATTTATTTTTACCCGAATATTGAACCATCGCACTTTCTTAATTAACTCTACTTCTTTCAATACATGCTTACTTGTGTTAGATGAAGGCCATTCCATTTCGAATAACAATGGTATCATATATTTATGTCAATAAAAGAAAAGATTATTCAGTCGACCGTGTAGAATTAGAAGATAAAAGTGATGAAACTGATGCAAATTTACTTCAGTTAACCTAAAATACAGATCCGCAAGCACCTAAATACATTTTATTTATGATGTTATCCCTAAGAAATCTGCCAAAATAATTTCTTCAATGACTAGTACGTTTTCGAAAATAAAAAAATAACTCCACGAGATGTTTTTGCATAGATGTTTGTCACCTGCCTGCATAAGAAAAACTAAACAATTCTATAAATGCCAAATCAATACCCGTCTATATTAAATTAGAACATCTATTAAACAAAAATATTCGAAATATTTTTAGACGCGTCCTTATTTACAGATTAAAACTTTGATTTTATGTAATTTATTCTTTAAAGGACCTTTCACACTTCTTATATATAATGGCTTTATATTACGTGTTCACGATTTTCTCATTTCTTGTTAAAAATATAAGATAGGTACAAGACTCGATAAAAATATCAAATGATACATGTTTTTTGATTTATTAGTTATTTTTGTACTAAAAATACTGTTTATTTAATCAATTTAAGTTAGAATAGTTAAGAAATTATATGTTTTTTTTTTCATTCAACAAATTAGTTTTCTAACTAGTGGTTTCCAAACTACAATAGATAAAACACTAGCTTTATAAGACACAATTTTATAGCACGAGCCCCAACTTATAAATCGAGTATTTTGTAGTATTTTTGCTGTTTTGTGCACTATATTTAAAAAAAAACATTATCTTTTAAAAAATGGTTAACTGTTGAACATTTCTAAGTTGATAAGAATTCGTGCGAAAAATGACAATTACACACTGTATGACGGTTTCAAATTCGAAGTGGTTTTGTATAGAAAAAAAAATTGTCGAAAAGGCCAGTACGATACTACTTTACGTATCGAAAAGACATATTTATGATTGCAAAATAGAAAAAATAAAGTAATAAACTGATAAGTATATTTGACCAGAAGTATGTATATATTTAAACGGATTTTAAATAAAACCACCAAAAGCACTTTATTTGAAATATTGGAATTTCAACAGTTGTGTCGGCGACAATTGACAACTAAAGTCTCAACAATATTTTATGTCGGTTATGAAGTTCACAGTCATAAATTGGTGAAATATTATATAAAATGCGTTTCTCATAAAATTTAAGAACCATAGATCATTTTAGAACTATTTTATCAATGAGGGGGTCAAATCATCGACACTTTAGGAGAAAAGCAATTCAATAGAACTCTACAACTTACTTTAGCAAAAAGACATTAATATTTCTATCGATTTGTTTCACCCCAGAGCAAAGCGTCAAACTCCCTGGTTATGGAATCATCAATATGATGCGTGTGTATTAGGAAAGAAAAGTTAATTTTTTTTCATTACAAACGGTTTTCATGCAGCAGCTCTTATAGAGCCAAAAAATCGATTTTTGAATGTCTATATTTCGAAATCACATGATTTAATATTGAATTTTACAGATTCTTGAAGTACAATTTCGAGTGCAACCCAGAAATGAAATAATATACATGGTGTGTCATTTTAAAAAATAAAGTTTCATCCAGCAACCATGGTCCAACCTGTAAAGTCAAAAATATTTTGTGTTATTTAGTCTCCAAAAGCAAATAAATTTTGGGTCAGCCTTCTTATATTATTATAACTTGCAATACAAATCATTATCAATTTTAAAATGTTGGAAGACGCAAACTTTAGAAGTTGCACGAGGGCGGCATTAGATCTAAGAGGTGTACTGACTGTATTTGTCAAATCTGATGTGAAGAACTTCTACGAACATGTTCACAAGCAAATACGAATACTGTGACGGATATATTCGAATGAGATATGAAGGGCGAAATGGATCTTAGTGTCTACGATTCTATGGAGCTAAAAACGCTTTGCGCGTATATTATTACTAGCAGAGAAAAAATAATTTTGTTAAAATACTAGACAAAAAACGTTAAAATATTTCGGTAGAAAAGAAACCTTTGCTATGGGACAAGACTCATTATATTTACAAAGACACTGTTTCCAAAACAACAGTGAGTGCATCTCTTTTTTTTGTTTCCTGCCGGGAACTTTGAGCGCCAAAAACAGACACACAGCCGCTACTCCACGCTTCCCAACCTTAGTTGTAATTAAATGCATATAAACGAAAACTGTTCTTATTAATTTTATAATTAATCAAATGTAAAAGGGTTTCCTTTGAAAAATTAAGCATATTAGCTATTATTTACGTTCAGTTACGAAATATTAAATATTTTGTTGTAGAAGTGATCGAATAACAAAAAATATATCAGTTTTAATTTATTGAAATTTTTGAAAAGGGAGTCGGACCTATCGGTTTTATTATAATTTTTTTATAGAATATCTTCATTTCCTAACCAAAGTTTTAAGTTTAAGATTTGAAATGCAAATGTTATTAATTAGTCTATCTCTTTTCAGCTCGTTATAGCCCTATCCTATTATTCTGAAATTAAATAATTTAAATTTAAATAGGGTATTGAATTTACTTTCTGAGTAGAAATCTGTTCTAAATATGTCGTCATAAAAAAATATGAAAGCAAAAACAGGTACCTTATCAATTTTGCTGTTGGAAGCACCAATGGCCGATATCGTCATCTATACAGTCATGATAGTATTGTTAACAGACATGTTCACTTTTTACATTTTATTAAACAATCGACAAAATGGCTTTACGCGGAACAGCTCTTGTTATGAATTATTTTTTTATCAAGGGAAATGAAGTATGACAACGCGTACTTTACTTGACAAAAAGAAAAAATTATAAGGAGTGAAATTTCGAGTAAAGCTAATTTAACGATTTTTTATACTGCTTTTTAAAACTTGTTATTAAGCCACCATTTTGATTGGTCAATCATATTGTATTTTCACCAAAATTTTAACAGTTTGTCCAGGTCATACTTAATATTTGCCCATAATTTAAAGTCAACTAGATTAACAGTTATTAGTTAAGCCGTAAAGATGAACAGACAAACAAACCGACGGTATGGAAAAACATGTCTTTAAAAAATCTCGGAGAGTGATTTTTTTACGACTGCATGTCTAATTTCTAATTTAACAAGCGGATTCTTTATGTAGACATAGAATTTAAAACCTAGTGGGAAAAGTTCAGATCATATTGCAAAACTAAAGACATATATTTTTTCTATACTACATCAAGGATGTAACACAGTCGAATATACTGGACATGGTACAAATAATAAATAAAATTTCAGGTGAAAATCCAAATACCAGTAAACGACATTAACAAAAACAGACGTAGGTGATTGTTCCATTTTAAAATCAGTTTGACTTAAGAAAAAAAGGCATATTGTTCGGAAATATGTTAAATGATTGAAAATGTAAAATAAAGCTTCTTCAGTGTCTAATTTGTACACATTGAATATACTTACCCTGGGAACGTTCTAAACTGGGAAATTTTTTAAAATTATTTATGAATCCGAGTCATCAACCAAAACGGCTATACTGTTTTAATAAAATCATTAAATTGATAAGTCTCTTTAATACATTTTTTTAAACGATGCTTTTACAAAAAGATTAAGGTGACAGCAGTACGATAGAGAAAAAATTAGAGAAATAAAAATTCTGATTTTTTTTTCATATTTTCCAGATTTTAGTCTCATAAAATATTAAAATGTAAGTATAAAGCAAATATGCTCTGCTTTTACCATATACTCGTACTTTCATAATTTAGTTCGCAAACTCAGAATGGTGTTAATTCTTGCTACACCTAGTAAAAATATGAGTGAGGGCTCATGACGTCTAGAAAAATATGCAGATATGTCAAACCCGCACATAAACAATTTCACAACTTATTAACAAATTAAAATAGAAAAAAAAGAGTTTATTTATTTCAAATAATTCGGAAACTATTAACATTTAAGAAATTTAAAATAAAAGATACTCAAAGAGGAAAAAAATTACAATCAAATGTCCCGACTCGCGAACTCTATGTCTCTTATTAATAATTTTAGTTTAATGTCGGAAATAGAGCTGCGCGCGGAAACAACGTCGCGCTGACAAAAAATGTTGAACTGATTTGTTCATAAAATGAGCCTATTGTTAAATAACAAACTTTTTTAGCGTTTTTATTTATATTTCAAGGATAATTATTAAACAAAAGCCATTAAAATTATTTCACTTCATTTTTATCCCAACTATATTATATGAGATTATTGACATAGTGGTGTTTTTAATTGTTATAATATATTAGTTATTATTTATTAAAGGAATAGACTATACCAACGGAATAGAGTAGGTTCCTTATGAAAAATTTTAAATAAATACGAGTATTTCAAATAGTATAGATATCTAATATTAGTTATGAGAGTTTTAAAAGCTAAACAAAATATTAAATAGCACAGTATCTCAAACGCTATCTTCTAGATTGTGCAGACACATATAAACTTAAGATAAATCTGTCAAGTTGATATCGACCACAACCCCCTTAAAAGTTTATTGTTACCATATGGCCCTTTTCGTGGAAAGTTTTCTTTGTCCCCTTTTATCTAACCTTAAACTAATATTAATTGAAACATTTTATTTGGTTCGATGCAATGACAATAAAAGCGCATGTTTTTTTCAGGAAATTTCTCCCGGCAGAAAAGATGGGCTTTGCTTTTTTTTTCTTTGGTCTTTCAGACCCAGAACGTGGATACGTTAGTATAGGCCTATATAAAATTATATAAATTCTGTTAGATTTATAAAATAAGTCTGAATTATTTTTGTTCTTGTATATTCATTTTTTAAATCCTAGCGTCACCTAGCTAGTTTTAAAGTAAATAGGTGCCACTGGGTGGGTACTTTTTCTACGACCAATAAAATGCCTTCAGGGCAAAGCCTGTTAATTTCGTCTTTTTTTCTAGATTTTAATTTAGGTTTAACTTTTTTTTGTGATTAATTTTAAGCATTTTTTGTACAGTAATTCACATCTTTTTATTTTTGCTAAGACATCTTTTAATTAAATAAATTAAGCCCAAACCATCTATTTGTTGAAATATCTATAGAATTTACCAACATTATGGCAGTTTGCTTTGTTACTTTATTACTAAAACATATATGTGTTAAAATTGTAAAATAAATTGTAATCTACGAAAAAACCTACAGACTAGCTTTGATTTTATTTAGTATATCTTAGTTAATTTCAGTAATGTGACCGGGTTGCCCATTATATATCAAATAAATAAATAAATATAAATAATTATAATACTCGATTAAGATCTATAACGCTCTTACAAAGCTGACAAAACAACCTTAATTTTTTTGTTATTTCTTGTCTTTAATAATTAATAATTAATAGATTACGAAATTTTAAAACATCGCAATGTTATTTTCTGATAAAGTATAGTTCTAATAAAGTCTCCACGAAGCGAAATAATTTTAGTAACAGTTATCCGACTTAATTAACAATTTACTCATTTTATGAAAAATCAGTGAAATATTTTAGAGTTATTTGCAAATCAACTAAACTTTATTTTGTTAATAATTTTTGAAATTATATATGTGCGAATTTGAAATTTTTGAACATTTTTCTAAACGTTATTTTGAATTCAGTGAGCCGTCACTCATATGTTTACTAAGCAATAGAAAGAATTAACACCATCTTGTCAACATAATGTCAAAAAAAAAGTGGGCTGAATGTGTATTAACTAGAACATTGAATTGTTACTAGAATCCACAACGCAGTGTTTGAAAAAATCGGAAGCATTGTTAATATATGTTTAAACATTTTGTAGAGTGTGCTGCTTATAATAGAAGTTGACTGGCAGTAATACCTCTGCTTGGAGTAGACAAAATATTTTTTAATCACTTCGCTTCATTTATTACTGAAAATATGCCTTAAAAAACAATATATTTGCAGTGCGTCTTATGAAGGATGACGAGACAAAACTAGCTAACGCTCTTTAGTTTTATTGATATAAAGAATATCTAAAATGGTTATTTATATGTTAACAAAAACGTTATAAACAGAAAACCTTAAAAAAAACACTTTATTGTCTAAAATCTCGTAATAGTTTTCACTCTCATTTATAAACCCTACGGAAGACAACCCATTTTAAAGCTCAAAGAGCTCTTTGGTTTTGACAGTATATTCTAAACACAAGTTAAAATTAATTTAAATTCTTCGTTTTCATTACAAACGAATCCTCTTTATGATTTTATAACTGTTAAATTTCGACAAGTCTACAAAGTTTCTAACATTAAGTTTTAATTACAAAAATATATCTATATAGTATACAGCTGTTAACTGTGTTGTATTGGAACACATGAACTATTGTAATATTCTTACATCAGCATACGTTAGACTGAGGAAACTGAAAACATGTAGTTATTTTTGAAATAAATAATATTATTGTCGGCATTTATGGAGCTAATTGCTAATTACATACAACATAATTTAAACTTAAAACATGAAAAGTACTCATTAAATTAAAAGAATTAATTAATTGAGCATTTTTGGATGCAATATAATTTGCTTCATCCTACTTCTTATCAGTAAAAAATTAAAATTTATTTTAGCCAAACTTCTAATACCATATTTATATTACCTGCACAAATGTTATCATCCAATTTAAAAAAGAATAACACTACGTTTTTGTATTTTGCTGTTGAGGATGCAAATACCAGGAATGTTTGTTATTTTTTTATTCATTAATTCCAACCCGATAATTTCAGTATGTACTTTCACTCAAATGTATCAGTTTAGTTTAGGCGAATATTCTTAGCGAATTTGAAGAAATTTTCAACCAAACCATCTTAATCTGATCATTAACAAACTGATCCCGGCTCTTTCTAAAGTTGTCATAAGATTGTCATCCGTGAATAAATAAATAATTTCAATTTCACCGTAATTTTTAAAATAGTTGTGTTTAATTTTATTATAATTATCGACTGTTTAAGTAAAAAAAAATATTTTTAGAAAGATAAACCACTTATCTGCTGATTAGCTGAATGGTACCTAAAGATTCATTTTGTTATCTTATAGGCAAAGTGGGAGAAAGCTTCAAAAAATCTTCCTTTGTTTAAATCAAGTAATGTTTAGAGCATAGAACTTCAACACACCTCTTACATATCAATAGCTATTCTCACCCATAACACCATTTACTAAAAGACTATTATATGCGAACGATTTAGCTGAGTGTAGCAATAGCTTTTGAAATTGCTGAACGATAACTTTTACGTTGTACACAGTTTTATTAAAGGGAGATCATATAACGAGTTATCTGTCAAATATAAATATGTAGTTTTAAACAAGTGTTTATTTTAGGTAGCTAATATTATAACTTCCATTATCTTTAAAGTAGTTTAAAGATAATGTTTGTAAAACTCTATGGGTTTTATATGAATACTAATAAAAGAGACATGGTTTTAAATATACAGTTTTTTACATATATCTATTGATTTGTCTATTTTACAGAGTGTTTAAATGACTGCTGCAAACTGTTTAGTAAAAAAATAGATCAGAATCATTTTACCAGAGGCTGATTTTTAGCCGACTGTTAATAATTACATCTCAGAAAAGTCAATTGCAGAGACAGGATGTTTAATTGTGACCATTTTGTTACAATTAGGTTATCTTTTTGAGAAAAACATACAACTTTAAAATCAGCAAAATATTTCGGGTATGACCCTAGTGAATAAAAAAGATACCAAGAATCAAAAATCGTCCGTTAAATAATTTTAAGTTAAGTTTGACCAATTGGCAGCAGCCATTTAAACACCTTGTATAATAAGCAAACCAATAGAAAGTTGGCAAACCTCTTGATTCAAATTAGAGTCAAAGAACCACTCTTTTCAGTACCGGCTGCCTAAATTTAATCGGACTTCGTTTGACTGTGTAACAACGTTTCAAAATATGTGAATCCTTTGTCGGCGCGGAGTAATTGTTAACCACTTTAATTTTGCATATGCATTGATATAAAAATAATTATTTATTAGAAATTATTTTATAGATATGGAACCTATCACATGTTTTCGAAAAAATCTGAAAAAATATTTAAAATAATCTTACTATGGCAACTATATATATATATATATATATATATATATATATATATATATATATATATATATATATATATATATATATATATATATATATATATATATATATATATATATATATATATATATATATATATATATATATATATATATATATATATATATATATATATATATATATATATATATATATATATATATATATATATATATATATATATATATATATATATATATATATATATATATATATATATATATATATATATATATATATATATATATATATATATATATATATATATATATATATATATATATATATATATATATATATATATATATATATATATATATATATATATATATATATATATATATATATATATATATATATAATACAAATTACACATAAATTCTTCCTGGTGTATCAACACGAATGTTATTAAAATTATAAATAATAGATAAATAAATAAAATACCTACGGTACTAATAATAAATAAACTGATATTAGTACTAAATTAGCAAATGATCTTACGAAGCAGTTTATCTAAGTTTGAAATATACAGAAATGCATTATAAGTTAGCATTTCAAAATTTAATGAAAATACGTTTATTTTGATCAAATAGCAGTTTTTCTTTCACTTAATACAAACGTACTAACGTTAAAACCAGCTTTAGTTTTAGACGCACCATAAACTCACTGAGAAAATATCTGACTCAAAAATAAGTAATGTATCACTTTCGAGTGGTAAAGTTTTAATTTTATTACCCTTAGATTAAGAATAAGAAATATACTACTTATTTCGAAATTTCTGTTTATATTGTAAATTAATTAGACAAGTATCTACATTAAATCTAACTATCTTTATAATATTATTTAATTTTTAAATAATACAAATTTTAAATTAGGGCGCCACCATTCTCTATTGCTGTAGAGATGAGATAAATATTTTGAATTCATATTGATAGTTGCCACTAAAGTATAAGTATAGACAATAGTTTTTTATATAATATGCAATGTGTCTGATAGTCTCTATATTGGGAACTAGCTCGCTTAATAGCATCTACGAACAGCTTCTAGCTCTTGCGGTTTTTGAGATATTTAAAAAAATAAAATTGCGTTTTTAAAATTTTAGTGTACATACAGTAACAATCCTGTAAACAAATTCAAACAAAGCAACCTTTTTAATGGAAAATTTGTAATCTTGTCCGATGTTGAATCTGAGTTTTCAAAAACGAGAGCCTTTCATTAAATTATCGTTTTTAAACATGGACCTGGATTTTTTATTTGTTTTAGAAGCCTTTGACTTCCCATATGGATGTAACGCATTCATTTATTCGCCAATGTGAAATTTCAAATTCTGGTTTTCTACCTCTCTAATACATTGTCTCTTACGAGAAAATCTTAAATCTGGTGTCCAAATATCAAGTTTGATACATTGTTAGTTTTGGGTGATCAAATATTTGTTAACAACGAAATAAGAATGTAGGTCCATATTTAAAAAACATAAGTTGATGGTAGGTCCACATTTAAGAAATGTCAAATTCAAAATCTGGCAGCACCACAAAATTGTGCATAAAAAGTTGCTTTGAAATGTATTTACAAACGCAATAATTTATTTTTAAGAACCTTTATAGCCAGAATCCGTCCGTAGAAACTATTAGGTTTTTAACAAAACCAAATTTTCTAAAACTTCGCTACTTAACAATTCCTCTATCTCTTATAATAAGAGAAATTCTAACTCCAATTTCGGGCACACTGTAGGTATTAGGAACTTCTTTGTTGATGTGCACATATCATACTGATCCATATTAATTTTAGATATTTAAGCTACAAGAATACCTACTTTAAATTCGACGCTAGGTAAATTTTATTATAATTATATACTAAATGTATGTTATCAAAATAGGCCCCTATGTATGTTATATAAATTAGCAGAGCCTGAAGTGAGTTGTACATAACCTTTCCTCTATAATTAACGATTTTTCTAATTGTTAATGTATTCCTAAAAGCTCAATTTTTTATTTTTACATATATTTATGTTACCATAGCTATTGTTAGTTAATAATACTCACTTTGTTTTTATTAACTGTAAAAAGTACAACAATAAGATGCTACAGAAAATAAAGATCATATTTCTAAATCTTAATATTTTACAATAAGAAACAATTTAACTAAAAATATTCGATATTGTAAAATAAATCACATATTAAAAATGTTAAAGACGTTTTATATAATCAACTAAAATTAAAACGATAAAAAGACTTCAATCACATCAGTATAAAGTGGCGTTAAGAACTTACCAGTCGCAGAAGCCGCTGCTGCTGTACACCTGTTGGCACTGGAAGGTCGAGGTGCAATGAAGAAGAGCACAGTACAGACCGCCAAAATGATGCCGAGGAGTTTATAACAGCGATCTGCAGGACGCGGAGGACCGCCTCTTCGCCAATCGGAAAGACCGAGTTCGCGTTTTAGGCTAGTTAATAGGTTATTATAACACCTAGTGCACCTACGTATTGCTTCTAAGGCATATTTTCACACAATTTCTCAAAGGATTTACAAATATTTGTCTCATTACATTCGCATGTTAGCTATCTAGTAATTATATGAAAGTAACTTTCAAAGATACTTTCATATAATACTATTGGATTTTAAATCTAATAACAAAAAGTTTGAAAGCAAGTGTGAAAAAAGTTTTTTATCAATTAATACATTTTCTTGATGGGTTTTCACTCATAGAATTATGATTATAAAATGTATCTGCTATTTACATTTTTACTTTATCCTTTTCGATATAAATAAAAAAATGTACGTCTTTCAAAGTTAGATTTAAGAAACTATTTCCCAGATAGACTAAAAAAAATTTTAATATCGAGCAACCACTATCAGCATATGCACAGCACATATGGAAGTCTACTGAATGTTTAGCAGTTCTTTCCTTTATATAGATACATATTGAGACTTTCACTTCAGAGGAAATGCTATTTTCAAAATACCTAGAATGCAGTTCTATTTTTTATTAGTTATTTTCGTAATAATCGCAAATTTCTTTTTCAATGTATTTTTTCAGTATTGCTGCTTAGTTGCGTAAATCATAATTTAATATAATATGACTCGCTTTTAGATTGAAATATGCGAAGCGAAATAATATATCTTTCAGACCTTCGTTATTATATTTTCCGTTATTTATATATGGATAACCTAGATTTGAAGGTTTCGACAGAAACGGCACAAGAAGGATTTTTTCCATTCACAAAGAAAACAATATGAGTATATTAAATAATTTTTTAATATAATTTTTATTTCAATTTAAGGAAGATGCAACCGGTTAATTGAATTTGACATCACTGCACTGATTTTAAATATTCAAATTAAATTACTTTTCATTTTAATATAATTATATTTCCAGATAACCACTTACTTGAGTGCTGGATGTCCTATATAAGATGACGTAGTTACTTTATCTCAGAACCACTATGACATACAAAAAAGTTTACTAGATATAAACTAATTTTTTAGTAGACTGTTTATGCCAGAGCTTTTTTTAATATATTGTATTATTTATTTTCACGTTTTCAATTTTTTCTTCCTCGTAATGCCCTATAATTCAACACAGATGATTAAAAAGGGAACTTTTTCTCTCTCTCTATATATATATATATATATATATATATATATATATATATATATATATATATAAAATTTTTTAATATTTCATTAGGCCACCATTTTGTTTCGCCATATTGGATTTTCACCAAAATATTACCAGGCCAGTCCCAACGAGTTGTTAAGTATTATTTTCTTATTTATATTGTTGCAATCTGTTTCATGCATAATCACTGTTTTGTTGAACATATCTCGTTTTAATACTTTTCAAGGGATTTTGCTTTCAAAAAAGATTTAGTTTTTTTTTTAATTCTCGTTCTCGATTAAATTGGCTTTTGTTTGCATTATTTTTAAAATTTAAAATATATATATAATAATGTTGGCTACATGAAAAAAAATTTACGCCCGATCGGTTCTGCATGTCTAGTAACTAATAAACCTATTTAAACATGTGTCATTTGCCATTCAAGATGATGAAAATTTTTAAAAACACATTTTTGAACTTGGTAAAAATAGGAAAAAATGTTTAGAGTTCGATTTTACATGCTTTTGAAAATTTTCAAAATGTTATTTAAAAAATGCGAATTTATTTTTTTTTTGTTAATCCCCAGCCGTTAAAAATATATCTCTCTAAAAATAGGTTTCTCAAAGTACAAATTATTTTTATGCCTATTATTTACCATAGTGTTGTTTTCTATTACTACTAAGACACCTATTTCCTCAAATTTAATGTTCTTTCTTATTACGTTACCTTGACTTATTAAAAATAAAAATAATTTGTACTTTGAGAAACCTATTTTTAGACAGATATATTTTTAACGGCTGGGGATTAATAAAAAAAATAAATTCGCATTTTTTAAATAACATTTTGAAAGTTTTCAAAAGCATGTAAAATCGAACTCTAAACATTTTTTCCTATGTTTAACAAGTTCAAAAATATGTTTTTAAAAATTTTCATTATCTTGAATGGCAAATGACAAATAAATTTATTAGTTACTAGACATGCAGAACCGATCGGGCGTAAATTTTTTTCCATGTAGCCGACATTATTATATATATATTTTAAATTTTAAAAATAATGCAAACAAAAGCCAATTTAATCGTGAACGAGAAT
The DNA here is from genome assembly GCA_030620095.1 of Kuschelorhynchus macadamiae. Taxonomy (NCBI): domain Eukaryota; kingdom Metazoa; phylum Arthropoda; class Insecta; order Coleoptera; family Curculionidae; genus Kuschelorhynchus; species Kuschelorhynchus macadamiae. The sequence goes on from JAUTXW010000380.1 coordinate 147,889, forward strand.
TTAAAAAAAAATAAAACTTTTTGGAAAGCAAAATCCCTTGAAAAGTATTAAAACGAGATATGTTCAACAAAACAGTGATTATGCATGAAACAGATTATAACAATAATAAATAAGAAAATAATACTTGACAACTCGTTGGGACTGGCCTGGTAATATTTTGGTGAAAATCCAATATGGCGAAACAAAATGGTGGTGAAATATTAAAAAATTATTACTAAAGAACTACGTAGCCAATTTAGCTGAAATTGCACAGAAATCAAGTACTATGTAGCAATTAACTGGTAAAATTTTGGTACGAATCCAAGATGGCGAAACAAAATTTTAAAATTCTGCCTGAAAAAAACTACTTAATGGATGGATTTTAAATTTTGTGCAATAATAAATTGTGGTCTAGAGGAAAACTGGTATAACTGTGGTACGAATTCAAGATAACGGAACAAAATAGCCGACCAAATAAAATGTTTGTAATCGTGAAAAAAAATCGCCCTTTTGCATATCTCAACGTTTTGGCGTCCCTAAATGTCAAATATTATGTTTTATCAATTTCGACGGTCAGTTTGTCTGTTGGTCATCCCTTCAGTTATTCGTGACATGGTTAAAGAACTACTTAACCGATTTACTTCAAATTTTGGTCAAAAATTAATGGTCATATGGAGATGATAAGCATCAAGTGTTACATAGGAGTGAAATGGAAAAATGTTGGTATAAATCTAAGATAACAAACCAAAATGGCAGCTTAATGAAATATTTAAAAAATCAGCCCAAAAAAAACCACTTATTAGATTAATTTCAAATTTTGTGTAAGCATTAAGTGTGATATACAGAAAAGCTGGTACATTTTTGGCACGAATTCAAGATGACGAAACAAAACGCCGGCCAATTAAATTGTTTAAAAAATCAACGTAAAAAAATCTTCTTATCAATCGACTTTAAGTTTTGCAAAAAAATGAAATGTGATATAGGGATAAACTAGTACGAATTCAACATGACGGAACAAAATGGGGCCCAATAAAAATATTTGATAATACAGTATATATATGTTACTAAATGACTACATACCCAACTAAATTGGATAACACTTCTCTATTCCTAATAAAAGAAAAGATTCATAACGAGAGAAGTTTCGGGTAAAGGAAAAGTACAGATTTTTTATATAATGACCAGGTCTATAAACAAATCGAAGGATGTGCTATAGGTCCATCAATATCCAGTGTCATAGCCCAGCTAGTTCTCAAGGACCTGGATCGAGAAATCTCGATATTGAACTGGCATTTTTCTAGAGATACGTAGAATGTAACTATACTTAATAGTTACCAGGAAAAAATAGAGTTCACAATTGTACTCGAAAATGAGCAAAAAATCAAATTTTTGGATTTAAGTATTTATGGTAAAAACAACAAAATGACAACTATATCGTATACCAAAGAAACCTACTGATGTAGATATTAAAATTTTCTCTCACAACACCCTTTTATTCCAAAAAAAGCCCGTCGTGATTGATCTAGTTTATAAAGCTATCATTTTGTCTAACCCAGAATATAGAATTATTGCTATAAATAGAGCGAAGGACATTCATCTAACAATACGCTCGAAACCCAAAAACAAAATTAAAAAATTTTATCCAAAACTCCTGTTCCAAGGTTATCAGAAAAAATAGAAGATATTCTCAAAGCTCATAATATAATTGTATGCCATAAAGCACATAATGTACTCAATAAAAACTTTAGTAATCTGAAGACATCTATTCAATAAGATAAAAAAAATCCATGTAGTATACGAGATATCGATAGACTTTTGAACATCTCGGTATATTGTATATATGAAATTAGGAACGATAATATAAGAGCAAATTCTCCATTTTTGAAAAAACATGACAGCTTATTTTATGGAAGGTGGGTCGAGTGAAACATCGTTTTTTAAAGTTCTTTTTATTCTTAATTCAAGGTTTTGAAAACATTTGATTCAGCAGTTTTCAAATTATCGTGCTGCGGTTTTTTCCACGAAGTGCAACAACTAATTGTCGTTGCCTTGGTTTTCTAATGTTTGACATTTTTAAACGTGCTTTTCAAGTATTCTAAAACTTTCCGAAAATATCATTTAATTGAAATGGCTCGTTCGTTAGAAGATAAAATCGAAGCAGTGATCATATTTAGCGAGGCTAACCGGAATTATCACCCTGCTGTTCGCATCTTCAATGAACGCTTTTCGGATTGACCAATGTGCAGAAAATACTTTTTAGAACTTATTGTCAATATTTCCATACCCCGTCTCCACAAAAAATAAATATATATATCTTCGATTGTTGGTGCCTCGCCACATTATTTTAGAGACACTAGAAATTACTTGGATGCAACCTATCCGCATAGATGGATTGGTAGCCGAGGTCCGACAGAGTAGCCAGGTCGCAGATCTTACACCCCTTCATCATTTTCTATGTGAAATCTCGAGTTTCCAAAATGGCTCCGGATTCCCTGGACCAACTGCGTGCACCTATCATCGAAGTGTGTGTGCAGAAATAAACCCTGAAACCCTCCATAACGTGAGGGAAGAATTCACTAACATGTTCATTTGTCAAGAAGTGCAAGGCGGACATTTACAACATCTTTCAAGGCGGACATTTACAACAAATTCGACGTTTTTCATTTTCTGCTTGTGTCAGTTTTTTAATATTCGTTTTATCAGTTTTTTTATTAATTTTTATCCAGTTTTAATAAAATATTTACCATTTAATTTTCGTGCTTCACTTAGTATGGAGTACTGACATTGTTAACATCAAAAAAATATTCCAGTAGTATAATAATGATTCCATTACGGAACACTATTACTGGTCATTTTAAAAATCAGTATTTTCAAAATTAGGGGTTGAATTAGGAATAAAAAGACCTTTAAAACGATGTATCACTCGACCCCGCATCTATAAATAAAAGTTTCGAAGCCGATTGACATTTAAAACCATCATTAAAAAAATATGGAGAATTTGCTTATATATTATCGTTCCAAATTTCGGTCAACCCAATCAAGACCTCATAAACAGGCTAAAGAGTCATAAAAACAACAAACAAAACAAAATTGCTCTTACAGATCATTTGACTCAACAGAGTTATACCTTTAATAACGATCATATTAAAATTTTAAAAGCAGAAACCAACGCGAAAAAAAAGGGAATTTTATAAAATGCATGTAATCATAAAATGGATACATATAATTTAAAGTCAGCTTTATTATAACATAATTCATTCATAAAATTTTTAGTAATAAAATCTCATAATTATGTAGTCTCTACTGGATATTTAATGACATTCAATGTAAAATGTCAATGGTTTGATCTATTGTATCATCCTGAGTTGGTTGTTTCTAAAGGGTGTCGTCAACTATCTTACATAGAACAAAATCATGGACGTAATAAATGTCTATGAACAAAATGTATGCTTGCTAGTAATAAAAATAGGTTTATTTCCTTTACACGAACATTCCCTCGATATGATTTTTTTCCATTTGCTAGAAATAGAGAAGTGGGACCCAATTTAGTTCAGCACAGAGTCAGAGTACATATGTATTACATATGCTGCCTTTTCAAAGATTTTTATTAGGCGCCATTTTGTTCCATCATATTGGATTCCTACCAATATTTTACCAGTTCCTTTCTACCTATGCCACACTTGACTTGACTTTTGAGCATAATTTAAAATAAATTCAATAAGTAGTTTTTATATTATCACATACCGCCATTTTGTTACGTCATGTTGAATTCCAGTTTAGTTTATCCCATTTCACATTTAATTTTTCTGCAAAATTTAAAGTTAACAAGATTTTTTTACGTCGATTTTTTAAGTTTTATTTGGCCGCTAATTTGTTTTGCCATATAAATTTGTACCACAATTTTACCAGGTTACCTCTATATCACACTTAATTCTTTCCCAAAAATTAAAGTTAATTTAATAAGTAGTATTTTCAGTCTGTTTTTTTAAATATTTTATTAGGCCGCTATTCTGTTTTGCTACCTTGGATTCATATCAAAATGTTACCAGTTCATCTCTATGTAACACTTGATTTTTGTGCAAAATTTGAGGTAAATTAGATAATTAGTTTTTTAGTAATATTTTTTTTAACATTGTTCCACCCTATTGGATTTTTATCAAAATATTAGCATTTTATCCCCATATAATAATTTCTGACAAAAATGTCTCAATCTGGTAAGTTGTGTTTAGCTATGCCGAGAATTGACAAACAAACCGACAGACCGACCCACGGAATTAATAAAACATATTTTTTGACACACAATTTGAAATTAATCCATTAAGTAGTTTTAAGGGCTGAATTTTTAAATATTTTATTATGCCGCCATTTTGTTCCGCCATCTTGGATTCGTACAAAAATTTTACCAGTTGATTCCAACATAATACTTGATGTTTGTGCAAAATTTGAGATAAATTAGATAAGCAGTTTTAATAATTTTTTTAACATTTCACTAGGCCGCTATTTTGCTTCGCTGTTTACTAGATCATCCCCACATGACCTTCAATTTTTGATCAAAATGTGTCAACCGGGTAAGCAGTTTTTAAGTTATGTTGGGAACTGAAAGACAGACAGACATATCAACAGACGGGCCGACGGAATTGATAAAATATATTTTTTGGCATCTAGATGCGCTAAAACGTGAAGATATGTAAAACCTGAGAGGGTGATTTTTTCACGATTACAAATTATTTTATTTGGCCGCTATTTTGTTGGGCCATCTTGAATTAGTACCACAATTTTATTAATTGTTTGAGCAAAATCTGAGAAAACTGGATAATCAGTTTTTAATAATAATTTTTTTAACATTTCACTAGGCCGCCATTTTGTTTAGCCATATTGGATTTTTACCAAAATGATAACATAAAACTGATACACAAGATTTAAGCCAACTTTATTATAGGTAATTTAATTCAGCTTACAAGAAAGGTTTTTGAAAAGGATGTTTGTCAACTATCTATCAAAATTATAGACATAATAAATGTATATGAACAAAATGTATGCTTGCTAATAATAAAAATATCGTTCTAATATTGGAATAATAACCTTTGTAATATTTCATACAATATATAACAATTAACAAAAATAATTATTCAAATAACCTGTTTTTTTTATTTAAATACAATGTAACTGGCGTACGCGATATGAGATTATTCTAATATTTTATTAATTTGTAAGTACCCATAATTAATTCAAGCAAAATAAACATCCGCAATTTTTCCCTAAGTTACAAATTGATAAATTGCGACGCAAAAAAAGGAGTTTCTTTTTAGCAAAACCTGCTCTTCTTATACTCAATATTTGATACCGTTAGGTTGGCACCAGATTTGTTAATAAAACCATAATACCAGGCACGTAGCCAGAAAATATGTTGGTATAGGCATGCTTCTTACTAGTTTTCCTGAGGTTTACAATACTGAAATACAACAATAATAAAAAAAAATTTTGCTAATATTCCGATATAAAAAAGGATGATTAACAGGCGGACCGAGAACTGAACGGCTCATAGAATACGGTACCTCACTAAGCAGAAAAAACACGGCCTGTACGGGACATTTTTCTAGTCATGTCTCAATGTTACGTTACACATACTGGACCAGTTTCGTAGCCGCTTTGCCTTTTTTTGCTTAGTTTCGTTAATCAACTTCACACACAATCAACACCGAAATATGGGACCTACAAATTTATCGCAGATTCCGAACGGCACTATATTAGAGCTGATCTTAGTAAATTAAAAAACGGTTTCGGTCAAACTTCCTACATTTTAACTTTTCTTGGTATGTTTTACAGGTGCTGAGTTAAGATAGTACATCTTCTTATGTAGGACACCAAGTACCGACATCTGTACAGTGTCGTTGTATGAATAGCAACGGTCGATTAAGTCGGATACCGAAAAATGTTAATTATGAAAGTTTTCTGAATTTTAAATTGTAAAATTAAATACATTAATTATACAGGAGTGGTCAAAACACTCTCTGTATATTAATTATTATTTAAATTTGTCTCAACATTCTAGTCATGTGTGGCATCATACAAGTAAATTTAACCGTTTTTAAAATACAGAATCTTGAAGATAATTTTTTAATAAATTCTACAAAAACATTTAGTTCATTTAATTATCATTACCCTAAAATCAAATATCAGTCAAATTTTAGAACTAGCTATTATTGCCAGGTTAATTCTATAATTGATCAGTTAAGAGTATTTTGTTAAAATCGCGATTCTGCTGCTGCCCATAAATCACATATCTGCACTGTAACAGGTTAATGTGGGTTACCGACAGAAACCTCACTAGTCTAACGAACGAGCCAGAGTTCGCTGAACTAAATACAAAATATAGCGGTTGACCTTGAAAAATCCATCGTGGTTTAGTAAAAATCAGTTGTATTTTTTGGAAAAAAGATAAAATCAAATGTATGTAAAGTTTTAACAGAATATCAGAAAGTCTGCCGTTTTCCAATAAACATAAAGCTAAATTTATGATATAGTTTTTGTTAATACTATTTGGAAATTGGTGAATGTACTGTGTGATTCTTTTGATTATGTAAAATTGAAAATTTGATTAAATCGTAGTTGTGATTTATTTTTTATTTATTTATTAAGAAGAAGCACACTACAAAATACATTTCTAAATGTTACTAAGGTATATAACAAATTACAAACACAATACAGAATTAAATTAGTTGTAGGTATAGAAATAGCATAAAATAAATAGTAACCATAAAAAATATTGAATGCTAAGAATACAATTAAAATAGTAACAAGTCACTGACCTAGTAACTTCGTCTTTAGAGTATTCAATCAAAATTGGAATAATCTCTATTAAAATTATTCAAGATACGGTGATATATATATATAGATATATAGATAAAATCAAATGTATGTAAAGTTTTAACAGAATATCGGAAAGTCTGCCGTTTTCCAATAAACATAAAGCTAAATTTATGATATAGTTTTTTGTTAATACTATTTGGAAATTGGTGAATGTACTGTGTGATTCTTTTGATTATGTAAAATTGAAAATTTGATTAAATCGTAGTTGTGATTTATTTTTTATTTATTTATTAAGAAGAAGCACACTACAAAATACATTTCTAAATGTTACTAAGGTATATAACAAACTACAAACACAATACAGAATTAAATTAGTTGTAGGTATAGGAATAGCATAAAATAAATAGTAAACATAAAAAAGATTGAATGCTAAGAATACAATTAAAATAGTAACAAGTCACTGACCTAGTAACTTCGTCTTTAGAGTATTCAATCAAAATTGGAATAATCTCTATTAAAATTATTCAAGATACGGTGCATGAATGCTGTAAAACCATAGTTTGTGCGATGCGGTGCCTCATAGAATAAGCGTTCTTGTCTTGTGTTTCTTTGAGGGGCAAGGATTAAAACTGATCCTATAAGAGAAATACAATCAACCATCTCATTCAATAATGTATGCAAGAAAACCAACATGGCTTCTCTTCTTCGACACTCAAGGCTCTTTAGACTACAAAGTAAAAGTCTGGTACAGTATGGTATATCCTGGTTTGGGAAGTGGGGTTTAAATAGTAAATATTTGGTAAATCTCTTCTGAACTATTTCCAATCGCTCAACATTACATCTATATGATGGGCACCAAACAAGACACTCCTTACAAGACTATTATATAGGCACAGTATAGCCTTGGTGTCACCTATATATTTAATACGTCGCTTTATGAAACCCAGCAAGTGTGTGTGTAGTGTAGTAGTGATATCTGCTCAACATGTAGATTAAAAGTTAGGGACCTGTGAAAGATAACACCAAGATCATTTATAGAGGATGCTGCCGGTAGCAAGCTTTCCTCCACTAAATATTCCCGCTCAATGAGATTGCTACTTCGTGAAAATCTCACTACTTTGTGCTTTCCAATGTTCAGTTCAATAAAATAATTTCGATCACACCAAACCGCAAATCTGTCGATGTCTTGTTGTAAGCCGCTGGAGAGACGACTTTATAAAATTTCAGATCATCAGCATACATGAGGCAATTTGAATAGTGAAAACATGACACAACATCGTTTATAAACAATAGAAACAGGTCTGGACCAATATGTGATCACTGAGGAACACCAGATGTTACTGTCACTTCTCTTGAAACCGCTCCACCAATCGCTGTTTTCGATTTGATAGGTAAGACCTAATCCATTCTAGATACGATCCGGCAATGCCAATATCAGATAGTTTTTTCAGCATCAATCCATGTTGCTGAGGGCTCAGATAAATTTTGTAGGTGTTAAAAATTTCATCACATATTATTGATTCAAAAAGCTTCGGAACTGCTGATAAAATATAGACACCTCGGTAGTTGGTAACATCTGATCGATCGCCGGACTTGTGTATCGGTACAAGGTTCAAAGACTTCCATACAGCAGGAAAAAGCCCTAGATCAAGTGACCTTTCAAAAAGTACAGTCATTAGCTGAGCAAGAGATACATAGTTTCTCAACAACAAATGTAGCACTCCATCAGGTCGGGCGCCCTTGGATTGACCAAGGCACTTTAGTCTATTTATGATGTCGTCCAAACTAAAACTATGGTGAACTAATCCAGTTCCAAACTCAACGATATGACTGAAAATTAATTGTTGCATAAACCTGAGTAAGGGAGGTTATTTTTAAGAATATTTTAATTAAGCTGATAAAAGCTTTTTTTTGGATGGAAATTTTTTTAATGTATTGTGAATAAAGTTTAGGTCATCACTAAAATATTTATTATCTGAAAGCGGGATGCTGGTGTTTAAAAGTATATATATATATATATATATATATATATATATATATATATATATATATATATATATATATATATATATATATATATATATATATATATATATATATATATATATATATATATATATATATATATATATATATATATATATATATATATATATATATATATATATATATATATATATATATATATATATATATATATATATATATATGATATATACATTTACATATTCAGTAGCAGTGGCAATAGATGTATAAGAGTCATGCGATATAAAAAAAATGTAAATTCTTTTTTTATACAGTTTATATACTTTTTTTATTGAGTTTTTTTGTAAATCCGGTTTCCAGTTAAAATAATTTTTTTTAAAAGATAAGATTCAAAAACATTTTTTTTTCTGCTGCTATACACGCTATTGTTTAATTTTTAATTAGCTAAACTCACATTTACAGTAATTTCAGAAAAATAACACTTAATCTTAAAAATAATAACAAAATATTTTCAAACTGGTGCAGAAAAGCACCTTTTTTTTTATCCGGCGCACTATAAAATACCTCTGTGGTTTTCTTTCAGGTACAGTGTCTTTCCTCATATTTCACCAACCCCACTTTGGTTTAGGTTTAAGAGATGGAAAAAAAATATAAAGTTATAGAGTTTATTGCTTAGTTTATAGAAAAATACATTTTATAATATTCATAAATTTATCTTCTTCTTGCTGATTGTAAATATGGCAAGTTTGATACATTTATCTTTAAAAACACCAATGAAATTTGACAAGAATTCTGCCCTAAGAGGCAATGTGTTAGGAAGAGACAGAAACCGATCTACTGCATAGGGAATTCAATAGGAAGTCGAATCCCAGCGAAGACGCGTTAACTAAGTTTAATTTGATTTGTCTGGTATTCCAATTAAATAATTTTGGGAGAAATTTATTATTATAAAATACAATCAAAAAGTAACAACAATTTGAAAACGACTTCATTCAAGGGTCCTATACCGTAATAATCCACTAACATAAAATTGAAGAAGTCATATAAATTTAGTTTTTGCAATAATAAGTTTTCTCCAAACCATTGGGATATTTTGGAAAATTCTGTTGTTGCGATGATATTTATAATTTCATTTCAATTATAGCCAGAGAACATTAAAACAATATCATCCGCATATAAAACAATTTTTGCGTCAGTATCTAAGAATAGCAGATCATTAATATGCACTAAACCAGTGATGTCCTAATACTGTTCCCTGATGAATGGCATAGGTCATGGTCCTAAATTCACAAAATCGTTTTGTTTTTTAACGCATTGTTCTCTACTGGACAAATTGGTTTGGTAATCCTCTTAAATCATATTGATCTAGTTTATCTATAAGAATGTTACACGAGACGGTATCAAATGCTTTTGCTAAATCAAGAAATACTACCAGCTAATTTGTGTTGCTGTCTAAGGAGTTAAATATCATTTTACTTACTTTATAAAGAGCGTCTTCGGATGAGCACTTTTCTTGGAATCCAAATTAATATTTAGAGAGTACGTTATTGGCAGTTAAATGTTTATTACTTCTTTCCTTTATAGACCTTTCTAACCATTTTCCGGATTTATGACAGATATTGGTTTATAATCACATAGTTTGTTTTTTTATTGTTTTTATATACAGAATACGTAAGAGATTTTTTAAGTTCTATAGCAAATATGCCCTGGGAAAGGCAAGATTATAAATATGAAAAAGTGGTTTTGAAATGTCATTTTCATTTTCACTCCCCTCAAAAAAGGAAAGTATTGTAATCGTGAAAAAATTACCCTCCGAGATGTTTTCAGATCTTGACGTTTCAGGGTCTCTAGATCACGAAAAACATGTTTTCTCGATTCCGTCGGTCCGTCTGTCTGTCTGTCTGACTGTCTGTCTGTCTTCTGTTTGTCTGTCGGTCTGTCTGTTCGCGCCATAGCTAAAAAACTACTAACACGATTGACTTCAAATTTTGGTCAAAAATTAAGGATCATATGGGGATGACCAGGTAATATTTTGGTAAAAATCCAATGACAAAACAAAATGGCGGCCTTGTGAAACGATAAAAAATTATTACTAAAAAAACTGATTATCCAATTTACCTCAAATTTTGCAAAAGTGTATTATTTATAAAATATTTAAAAAACCAGTCTGAAAAAAACTACTTATTAGATTAATTTAAAATTTTGTGCAATCATTAAGTGTGATATAGGGATAAGCTTGTAAAGTTGTGTTACGAATTCAAGTTAGCGGAATACAATGGCGTCCAAATAACATGTTAAAAATATTAAAGTAAAAACATCTTATTTAATTGACTGTACATTTTTAAATTTAAATTAAATATGATATAAGGATAAACTGGTGCGAATTCAACATGAAGTAACAAAACTTGCGATGTGTGTCAATCTAAAAACGACTTCTTGAATTAATTTTAAATTATACCCTAAATCAAGTGTGGCATAGGTAGAAACTGGTAAAATATTGGTCGGGATCCAATATATTGGAACAAAATGGCGTCCAATAAAAATGTTTGATAAGACAGTATATATGTGTTCCTAAATAACTATGTACTGAACTAAATTGGTTCACACTTCACTATTCCTAATAAAAGGAAATATTCATAATGAGGGAAGTTCCGGGTAAAGGAAATTTACCGATTTTTTTTTATTACCTTTGCTGAAATCTGAAATCGTATCTATTCCAGGGGCATAATTATTTTATTTATTTAGTTAAATGCAATTTCACTTTCAATAAGCGGGAATTAAAAAAAAAATGAGTGCAGTATATGTTTCTAGAAGGTAAAAATTTTGGTGCAATTAATTTTATTTTCCCTTTCATTGCCTATATTTAAAAAAATATTGGTTGAATCTTTCAGCTATATCTTTTTATTTTCTAAATTATTTCTAGCTTGACCCTGTAGATAAAACTTTCAGAATTTGTTTTTTGTAGTTCAGTGTTTATAGTGTGCCATATTGTATAGCATTATTTATATTATTATTAATCCGATATTATTCTTGTCCTTTCGATATGTAATTATTTCTTTCACGAACCGTTTTAATCATACATTTGTCATTCACGGCCTTATTTTCCTATTAAGTTACTTTTATTTTCGTACTAGTAGTTTGAATCACCGTTTTTAAATTATTTAAAATACCATTACATAGGGTTTATTCGAGCAATCCAAATTCAGTTGTTTTTCATACATTATTTAATTTATTATAATCTTTTAATTAAAAAATTTCAGATGAAGAATTATTTACAGATGTTTTATTATCTTGACGTTTTATTTTTAATATTATTGAAGAGTGAACAGTAACCTCGCTTATATAATAATAATAAAAATTAATGGTAATAATAATAATAGGCAAGGAAAAACCAAGATGAAAGATCAGTAAGTACGTCCTGAAGACAGAAGTGAACGCCGGAAATCTCATTACAGCAAATAAGACCTAGGTATGCTGTGCCCGTGTTGACCTACAGTTTCGGAATTCTGAAATGGACTAACAGGGAGCTAGAGGGACTAAAACGAACTACTCACCTAATGACGACCAAGTACAAGTCACACCACCCAAGGTCATCAACTCTCCGAATGACCTTACCATGAAGAGAAGGTGGATCCCTTGTTGACTTGACCAATTCGAACTCCCTACAGCTGCAAAATATGAGAAATTTCTTCACCAACAAGGCACAAACATCAAATTTCCACAGCCTAGTGACCTTAAGTGACAACTCGTACTCTCCACTCTCTCGCAAAAGACAACATCATCATAAAGTCACTTTCAGACCCCTTGAATCAGCCACATATAGATAAGGAAGCTGAAGGATGCACAACTATTCTCAGAGACAGGCAATATAGGACCAAGTTATTAACATATGAAATTACCGTAAATTCATCATCAAAGACCGGTCCGTTGAATCCGATAAGTGTCGAAAATGTAGCGAGAGATCAGAGACTATACAACATATAAAATCTGGCTGCAGTTACCTAGCAAACACCGACTACCTCCAGAGACGTAACCAGGTGTGTAACATCATACACCAGTAGCTGGCCAATAAATACGGGCTCCTGAACACCTTTGTGTTCTATTATAAATACCAACTAAGTTCAGTGCTTGAAAACAATGCCTTCAAACTGTACTACGACCGGGCAATTATCACCGACAGACGGGTGACGAATAATCAGCCTGATGTGGTACTATTAAATAAAGAAACAAAGGCAGCTGATTTAGTACATGTCGCTGTACCCAACAATAACAAAATATTAAGAGAAAAAGGAAAAATATACGGAGCTGGCCATCGACATACAACTGATGTGGCGACTGAATAAGGTTCATGTGACCCCGATCATCATATCACCAACTGGACTAGTTCCAAAAACGCTAGAAGAGAACCTGAAAATTATATATATCCAACATTTGTTGACAAATTGATTGTCAACCAATAAACCCAACAATAACGTTATTGTTGGGTTACATACATAAATAATGTCTGAAAAATTATGCTTTATATTTATCAGCTATATGCAGCTTTCAGTAGTTAGTGTTACTTGAGAATGAACAGCCTTATTTATCAAATCGAGATTAATGTCGCCTGTAATAAATACTATAATAAAATTATCGTTTTTTTAACTGATTATTTATTGAAGTTCAATAAGAAATTGAGGTGTATTCGTTGATGGTAATGTGTAAACTGTGAACACTTCTAGTGTGATGTCAGAAATTTTAAGTTGTATGATTAGAAATGCGTTTTCCGAAAATTTTTTAGTATTAGCTGAAATGATCTTTACAGCATTTTTGACAAAAATAAATTTGCTGGCTTTATCATAAATATATAATGTTTGTTGGAAAACTTCGTAATATTAACTGGAAGAAATCTACTTTCACGTGCTAAAAATGTTTGACTTAAATTTTAATAAAAGTATAATAAAAAATGCTTCCCAGAATCGCTCTTAGATCGTAGGATAGATAACCGCTATATCAAATGTACAAAAAACTAAGTTCTTAAACCCAACAACAACAATTACGCAACGAGTCTAATAATTTTATTTATACATAAAATTGCATTTTTCCCCACTATTGTCAATGAAATATGATATTCTTAGCTCTAACATCCTTCTTTTCTAAAAGACCTTGATGCTTAAATACAGGGAATTCCATACCCGATGGAACTTTAGATGTATCTGGAGAACGAAAAGAAAAATAAATTTGACATTTTGAACTACGGCCATAGGAAGTTGCGCTCTAGCTTTTAAAAATTATTTCGCTTTTGCGATGTTGCCAGATCTACTGGTAACTGGCATCAACTTTGGAATTTTAAATGGAACACCATGTAGTTTATTTCATTTTTATATTCTGTGAAATAATCTAAGTTTTTTTTTGTATAGGATAATTTTTCATTTCTCTTACCTTTTTTTAAATATTAATTATTTTATGTTTTTTTACCAAAACTATGTGAATTAAAACTTCAATATTTTCGTCTCCTGATGTCAAATCAATGTAAAATTATAATATTATTTAGTCAACAAGTGCTACTCTAATTTTAGCAACATAGGATCTTACAACACTTTTATACAAAGTGTTCTAAAAAATAACTGCAATTCAAATTTTATAAATTTGATCAAAAGTGACTTTTTTTAATGGAACACTGCGTATATTATTAAAGTGTTTAATAGAGGGGACAAATTGATTTTTTTTCATATAATGTGTTCTTATACTTATTTTGAATCGCTTTCGATTTATAATCGGTTTTATGGATAATTACTATTAATATTCGACAAGACATTAAAGATCCAAAAACACAAAGTGTGATATCATGTAACAACTGCAGTATGTAGCGATGGTGACATGACATGGGTCACTTTTTAGTTTATGTCAGATTAAGTTAGCGAAAATGGAGAATAATAGTTATTCAAATGCGGATATTCTAAATGTGTGTATCAAAGAATTTTTGCAAGAACCTGCCAAACGCTAACGCTCTTTTTCCGAATTTGCCGCCAATGAACCTAAGAAATTTTCTCAGAATTGAAGGTGACTTTTTAAATTTCGGAACTGTGCAGGCTCCAAAAATTTTTTATTTTATTTTTATCCTATTATTGAAAACTGAAAATGAAATTAACGTTTTGGCATATTTTCATGTCTATCCTCATACTTCAATAAAAAGTGTCAAAAATGATTTAGGAATAACTCGACATCAATATGGAGAATTTTAGATAAACATAATATGCATGTCTACAAACTAATTATATTAAAGGCTTTACAACTAGATGATGCTCCAAAACGTGTAGATCTTTGCGAAATGTTATTAATTCGCAAAGATACGCAGGACGATCCAGATTTTCTGAAAATAATTATTTGGACTGATGAAGCAAAATTCTCACGCCAAGGAGTCTCTAACCGTCAAAATAATAATTTTTGGGTTGCAAAAAATCAACACTTTATAAAAGAAAAAGGGTACCAACAAAAATTTAGTTTTAATGTATTTTGTTTTTAGATGGATAGGCAATTTTCAATGTACATTTAGACGAAAATTTAACTTCTGCAAAATATATTGCAATTTTGAAAACGACCGTATATGACTTTTTGAATAATCTACCGCTTACCGATTTGAGAAATTGTTGGCATCAACAGGATGGAGCTCCTGCCCATTGTATCCATGAACTTTCCGCAGAACTGTATGGTTTGTTTGAAGATAGGTGGATGAACCATGGAGGACCATGTAGTTGGCCACCGCACTCTCCAGATCTTACTCCATTAGACTTTTTTCTATGGGGTAAGATTAAAGAAATGTTTTATAAAACACCAGTTCCAAATTCAAAAGAAGATCTATCGTGTAAGGTGCGCTTTTGAACAACTTGATCTATCAGAAATTCAAATAGCTACTACCGGTCACGTGATGAAATGTATTATCTATGGCTTACGTGTAAATGATCAGCATTTTAAACATCTGACGTATTAGGTGAGAATTCCAAAAGTTTTAATTTACTGACAAAATCGATTCTTTTCAGAACCACAATTTATATTAAAAGAAAATCGTTTTACATTGCTTAAGCTGCGATTGTATCATAAAAGACTTATGGCCGGTTGCAGAAAGCTCAATTAAAGTTTAGAATGTTTAACGGAATGTTAAATTTGACAGTGGGTTCCTAGATTTCTGTAAGCAGCTCGTCAAATCTGAAAGCTCGGTTAAATATTCTAAACATCAATTACGTTTTGTGTAACCGGGGGTTAAAGTTTTAGATATTTACCCTTAGATTAAATACACAGATACATAACCCCTATATGAACATGAACCATAGGCGCTTAAACATGTAAGGTGTTTATTTGAAAACTTCAATTTATCGGAATCCATTTGGGGGCATGTTTTACAAGAAGACCTAGATACACTCCTTTACATTTTTACTCATGATAAAATACGTACTCTACATAATATTCTTGGCGCATTTTGGAAGTTCATAATGTACTTTCTATTTTTTAACATTACAATGTACCAATTTAAGTAGAAAGGTTTTATATACAAATGTGATCTACATTCTTTTAGAGTATTCTCTCTTACATTTTTAAAACAAGAACTAAAAGCGACACAGTTTCCTTTAAATAAATAAATAAACGTATACATTTAATTTATTGGTATTTATTATTTAAAAAGTGTATAAAACTAATGCAACTTTTAGAAACTTCACATTTGATATACAGATACAAGAATAAGTAAAAAATATATACTTCAGAATATTTGTACATTATTTTTAATTAATTTAGGCACGAGAAAATTGATAGGGAGAAAGTGCTGTCTTTTCTTGCAAAAAAAGGAATGGGTTTTTGTAAACTACAGATTAATTCATAAACGGGAGAGGAAAAAAAGGTAATAAATAACTTTTTTCTGTAATTTGAGAAAGGTTTCTTTTATTAATTATATATATATATATATATATATATATATATATATATATATATATATGTTGATTTTTAGTCCTTCACGGATGGAAAAATACTAAATGTTGTCATTCCGGGTGTACATCCGTTCACTACTGTCGTTCTGAACGACAGTAGTGAACGGATGTACACCCGGAATGAAAATATATATATATATATATATATATATATATATATATATATATATATATATATATATATATATATATATTTATTTATTCGTTTTTTTATTTTCTTGGGATTTTCTTAGGGTCCTTGTAAAAGTAAGATGTGTTTATGTTCTTATTCACATATTTATTAAAGCTTCGGTCTATTTTGACCTTCTTCAGAATACATTGAAGTTAGAAACTAAAAAAATTTTAACTGTTAAATCCTGTTCTGTATTGTACAATTTTTTACTTTCACTTTCCTAGGAACAATCAATCTAGCAAAATGCATTGCTTCAGTCATAAACTATAATTTCCTGGATAATTTATCATAAAACACAAATTAGTTTTAGTCGTTACACGTAAGTACATTTAACACGACGTTTAGTATGACAATCCACAATAGTAAAATAAAAACAGTAAACATATATCGGACAGAGAATTTTTCAGACTGAATGTCGATGTGAGATTATTATTGTTATTGCTCTGGGTAACTTCTTCTGTAAATTTTTTCTAAGATTTAATTAGATTATAAAGTATCTGCTACACAAAATTGGAATTCCTTTTAAATATTATTATTTTAGGATGTTGTAATATATTTTACTAAGAAGTTTTATTTCGGTTTTTGAGTTTATAGCGTTCGGGTTATTTTTAATTTCAATCATTTCCAAAAACTCTCGCCTTTTTGTATGATTTTTTTCTTGACAGTGGTCGGTAAGAGCGGTCTTATTTTCTTTTTGTAGCTGTTAATTCTATTTTTCAAATATTGACTGGTTTGACCGATGTACACGCCATTGCAATTTTGACATGGGATTTCGTAAACTACTTTTGGGAATTTTTGATTTTAGTTGACTGAAATTATTTTTTAATAGTTGATATCCTTTATGTGCGATTGTAATGTTATGAGGCTTGAATATATTTTTTAACTTTTCTGATAGACCCTTAATATATAGCAAAAAAAGATACTTATTTTTTTTGTTTTTGGTTTCCGATTTGTTTTTTGTAGTTGATTGTAAAAAATATAAATACGTTTTTTAAAAATGGTGATAATTAGACAATCAGGATAGTTGTTTAATTTGAGTGCATCTTTTGCTTTTTTTATAGCATTTTGTCTAAATTCTGTGTCAGATAATTTAATTGCGCGATCAGCAAGTCCTATGATAACTGACTTTTTTGTGAAAGTGGATGTTGGGAGTTAAAATTTAGGTATCTAGAGGACCATGTTTCTTTAGTACACCATTATGTTTATATAAAATTGGTTTTTCGGTGCAACGTTAAGTCTAAAAAATTTATTTTGTTGTCTTTTTCTATTTCGATTGTGAATTTAAGTTTTTTATGGTAACTATTAAATAGTTCTAGTATATGTAGATGGATGTTTTTTGGTATTGTTAATATACAATCATCCACGTATCTGTAGAAGAACGATATTTGGCAACTTACGTTGCTTAATACAGATTCTTCGGGGTCTTCCATAACTAGCTGAGCAACTACGCTAGATATTGATGCACCCATTGCACATCCTTCTATTTGTATCTAAAAAGTCTCATTATGTACAAAATATGTTGAATTTAAAGTCAATTCTACAGCTTCTAAGAAATCATTCAAAGGTATACTAGTATATGTTTTAAGTTTATTCCACTTCTTTGTAATAATTTCCTTTGCCAGTTGTACAGGTATGTTTGTGTATAAGGATATTACATCTAGAGATATTAGTATATAATTATCTGGCAAAACAACATTTTTTATTTTGTTTTTTAAATCTATAGAATCTTTGATATAGTAATTATTTTGATTTATAATTTTTTGAATTATGTTTTTAAGACATTTTGAAAGGTTTTCTAAAGGTGATTGTATACATGACACGATGGGTCTAAGAGGAATATCTTGTTTATGGAGTTTTGGTATACCATAAATTCTTGGGGGTTGTGCGTTTTGAATTTTAAGTTGTTTTGCTGTTTGTGAAGAAATATACATTTTGTTTTCTTTGTTTTCCCAGCGTGATATTAATTCGTTGTTCTTTTTTTGATAGATGTTTGTAGGGTCGTTTTTAAGTTGTTTATAAGTGTTGTATAGTATAGCAAAAGTTTGATTTTTTTGTCGTATTTATCTTCTCGCATTATTACGGTTTTGTTTGTCTTATCTGATTTTAAGACTTTTAATTGTTTGTTTTTCTTTAGGTATGTTTTTGTTTTTTCCATTTTATTTAAGAATGTTTTGTGAATGTTGTTTATTAGAAGTGTATTTTGACTTATTGAAATTATTTTTATGGTTTGTTATGATATTACAACATTGTGACCGCAAGTCATCTTTAGTTTCGGTGTTAAGGTTTGTTATAGCTACTTTAACATTAGTAACTATTTCAGAAATGTGTAGTTCATTTGATGTTTTTAATGGAGTTGCGAAATTGGCCCAAGGCTAAGAACCTCGTTTACATAATCTGGAATATCGATATTTGTAAGATTTTCAATCCAGCTTGTGTAAGTATTTTTTTGACATTTGCTTTATTACTAAGTTTATTAATTTTATTTATATTTTTTTGTTTTATTTTTTAAAAAATAGATTCACTATTCTATTACTTCTTCTGTACATTTTTTCTAAGATTTTTCTTCCTTTTGCATAAAATTAATAATAACATTTGGTGGTAAAGGTGTTTTCAGATAATTGGCTATTCGAGAGATTTCACTTTGTAAATACTTTAAATTTTTTGTGCTGTCAGTAATTAGCAAGTTTAGAATTTCATTTTTAATTTTTTTTTAAATCATTCCCTAAATTTTCGTTCCAGGTTTACACAATTAAAAACAATGTGATTTATCTTGAAATTTAAGAATACTGGTGACAAATTATCGTTCTTACATCTTAAAAGAAATATTCTTCTATTTTTTTGTTTACATAGTTTTAGATAGGTATTAGAATATAGTTTCATTTGAGTAACAATTGCTTCTCCATAAATTTCGGCTAAGTTCTTGTAAGGCAGCATATTTTCACCCATGCTTATATATGTTTTGTTTATTGTAGGTTTTCTTGGACTCTAACTTTTATATATATTTTTTTGGTTTTTTATTTCCCTGGGATTTTCTTAGGGTGCTTGTAAAAGTAAGATGTGTTTATGTTCTTATTCGCATATTTATTAACGCTTCGGTCTATTTTGACCTTCTTCAGAATACATTGAAGTTAGAAACTAAAAAAATTTTAACTGTTAAATCCTGTTCTGTATTGTACAATTTTTTACTTTTACTTACTTAGGAACAATCAATCTAGCAAAATGCATTGCTTCAGTCATAAACTATAATTCCCTGGATAATTAATCGTAAAACACAAATTAGTTTTAGTTATTACACGTAAGTACATTTAACACGACGCACAGTGGGGCAGGATTTACAAAATGTGTCGAAAAGTATTTGGTGATAAAACGGACAATTTAAAAGCAAAATGTAGATTTTTTAGCAATATGTCTATTTTATACAGGGTGTCTCACGGTGACCGTCTATTAGACGTTTAAGGAGAGCCGATAACCGGGTTTTGTCTAAAATTTTGACAGCCGTTATAGAAGGCCGTGATCTATGTTTTTTAAATATTTTGAGCCATGCGGTGCTGGAACACCCTGTATATTATTTCATATTTAAATTCTACACAATAAACTATGAATTTTATAAAATCTTCAGATATCTTCAACTGTTTTCGAGATAATGACAGTTAAAAATTTAGAATTTTACATTTTGAAGGGCTGCCAAGTTTAAACGGATAAAGTTAAAGTGAAATAGTTTGCAGTTTTGTATCTTAGTTTTCAATACTCTATCCAATGACACTAGTGACAAATCGAACGTAAACTGTCAAAAACTGACAATTCTGATATTTTACAATAAAATTGACACTAGTGTCACTGGATAAAGCAATGAAAACTAAGATACGAAAGTACAAACCATTTCACTTCAACTTTATCCGTTTGGACTTGACAGCCCTTCAAAATGTAAAATTCTTGTTTTTATTTTAGTTTGACGTGTCTCGGTATCAGGGCTTGAAAAGTAGGAAACAATAAACTGAGTGACATATTTTTATTATATTTTCTTTTCAACTCTTACTAAACTTAAAAGTGAAAAATAAATAAACGTAAAAAAATTAGAACAAGCTTTTATGTTTTTAAATAATATATGACAATTGACAGAAGAGGCATAGAAAGCGTGAAATAAGGATTTTAAGAAATAAAGAGAACATCATTCTTAAAAAAGTAGTCGGACAGCTTTCAATGAAGCTGTCAAGTTTTTAAATAAAGTAAGTTAAATTTAAAAGCAGGAAGTAAAAGCTTTCATTTTTAAAAAAAAAATTTACGTTTTTTTATTATTAAAAATAATTAAAATTATGCGGTAAAAATGTAGTAGGTACCGTAAATTACATAAATTTACAATTTATATTTTCAATTAAAAAAATTACTTAATAATCTTCATCTGACACATATATTAATTGATCTGTTTCGACATAAACTGGAGGGGGTCGTAAGAGTTCCACAGATTCCTTTGGAAGGAAAGCAAGAGTCTTTTTAGGAAGTTTCCTTTTACTTGTTACAAAAGGGTCTGAGGATAAAAGCAAAAAATTGAAAACATCTTCATTGGAAGCTGTTTGACTACTTTTTTGAGAATGATGTTCTCTTAATTTCTTAAAATCCTTATTTCGTGCTTCCTGTGCCTCTTCTGTTAATTGTCCTATTGGTAACAAGGCACTTTCGATAATTTCTGGCCCGTGGATAAAAAAACTTATGTAGTGTCGGTGGTATATTATACCATGGATATTTCAGAACGAAATATTTAGCAGTATCGAGTGCGTACTTTCTAAATTTTTCTACATCAATTTCATGACCACTTGATATAAGGATCAGTATGACATGAAGTTGTTCAATAAGGTTTAAGTTCACTTTGGTAATTTCAGCTGAAATGGTTGGCCTGGCCATGTTACCATCATTGGTATTGCCAAATCCTGGTTTTGGCTTGTCAACTATCAATCCAAGTCGTTTTTTAAACTGATTTTGGATATATTTTTTTGTTTCTGCAACAATCCCTTTATCCAAACCTCTTGCTTGCCATTTCTGAACAGGCAGTTTATATGCCAAATGAAGAAGGCATTCGAAAAGCCTTATCCACCCATGTAAAACCGAAATTTCCGACTTAAAGTCAGTTGTTGAATCTTGGCATCAATCTTTGCTTTTTCTGCCAACGAAACAGCTGTAGATTTTTTCACAAATTCAATTTTTAAAGGACGACAGTACCTTGTAGATCTGGGGCTTGGATTCTGCCACACTACCTTTGAACCAGTCACCAACCGAAGGGGAACAAAACTTGTTATGAATACCGCTGCATCATCAGCTTCTACGCCACAGAATGCCTGTTTGTATGAACTATGACCACTGCTACCATCAAAACCCCATTTGGAATATAACTGCAGATGTTTCTTTTCATCGCAATTTAAAGTACAAATGACGTCATTTTGGGCGACAATCAAACGTTTAAGTACGGCTTGTAGGTCAACATGTGCAGAAGTTTCGGTTATGGTAATTACTTCAGGACCTGGATAACATTCCTTCTTTGCCGCCTGTACGTTTTTATGACGGAAAAATTTTTGGAGCTTTCGATCTCACTAACTCATACTGATGACGAGATAAACCCCCAATATGCATCGGTGTATTTAGTGCAAGCAGATGGATCAGATACAATTTCTCTCACCAGTTTGGAAGCCTCTGTTTGTCCTGAAGTCTTTTGCCTTTTCATCCTCTCTGTACTATCCTCAAATGGCACTGTCGGGCGACCGCTACGTTTATTACTACTACAAGAGAAAATTAAGAACGAATCCAGCCAGATCTTGTTATTTTCTAGAAATCTTTGCTCCATACGGTAAGACGCCTCCCATCGGGATTTATACTCAGATTTAAAACGAATAATCAACTGAATACTATGTTGATCACCTAGACCACCCGTTCTTTTCTCGATCTCTTTTTGTAAAAAATCAAACTGACCTTTTAAATTGTAAGATTCAGAATTTTTCATGATATTGCACGTCTAGCGATGTTTAGAGTGTCGGAATTCATGACTGATTTAGAGTCCAGAATAGATCTAAAAAAAGAAAATTATTGGGTGGCATAAAGTTCGTCGCCCCTCCCTAACTTTGGAACCGTTCGGTATATGACTATGAGATTTGAAACGGTCATATAATATTACGAGACAATTCAGTTTTTTGTTTAAAAACGGCAAATTTATATGTCAAAATAACAGCTTAGCA
The DNA here is from genome assembly GCA_030620095.1 of Kuschelorhynchus macadamiae. Taxonomy (NCBI): domain Eukaryota; kingdom Metazoa; phylum Arthropoda; class Insecta; order Coleoptera; family Curculionidae; genus Kuschelorhynchus; species Kuschelorhynchus macadamiae. The sequence continues at coordinate 171,018 of JAUTXW010000380.1, forward strand.
TAGTTTAGATTTTTTAACGGAATATTACCTATTGCTGTCATTCTGTCGTTATTTCTAGATAGCCTGCCTTGAATATTAATTGCTATGATTACAATTGTCTCAATAATTAGAATTTATAAAAAAAAATTTTTAAAAACAAGCTTATATTAAAATGCTCTAAAAATTAGAAAATAACTTTAAATTAAATAAACCATATCAATTTATTACATTACATCATTTTTATGATATAAAAAAGCTTGTCGCGAGATTTTTGTATGTAGATAATTCATAATTACCCTCACCACAAGCTTTTATATATATATATATATATATATATATATATATATATATATATATATATATAATGTAATAAATTAATGTGTTTTATATAATTTAAAATTATTTTCGACTTTTTTTGGAGCATTTAAATAAAAGTTTGTTTTTAAAAATGTGTTTTTAAGATTATTTTTCGTGTTGTTCGCAGCAAACCCTTTCATTTGATACCCATATCATGGGAGTGTATAAAACTTAATAATCGGCCATCTTGGGCAGTCCGCCATATTAGATTTAGAGTGACGTCATTTTATTTTTGTATTCTTCTCAGCAAATCCTCTTATTTGATACCCATATTATGGGAGTGCATAAAAAATAACTAGTCTGCCATCTTGGACAGTCCGCCATATTGGATTTAGAATGACGTCACATAACTAACCATGCATTGTCATCCAAACTAAACGTGTATGCAAAATTTCAGCTCAATCGGTTGAGAATAACTGCTTTAAAATTCAGTTGCAAGATTTGACCCGAACTAACATACATACATACATATACATACATATATACATACATTGCAGGTTAAATAAAAGCTTGTAAAAAAGCATTATTCTTTCTTTTCGGTCGGATATAAAAAAAATTCAAACTATGGCCATCTGTCAGTTTGACATATGAAATTGTCATTAACTTTAAAAAATAGAAAAATGTCTCATAAACTACTTATGTTCCAAATTTCATCGCATAATATCGAAAGGTTCCAAAGTTATGTTTAATTGAAGTCATTTTGAAAGTTTTCGAAGTAGCTATTCTCAGCAGTTTATGGATTCGGCATAGTTTAAATAATTCAAAATGGGGCAAAAACGGGCAAAAAACTACATTAGAATATTAAATTGTATAAACTAAGGAAAAATAATTTGCAAAAAAATTAGCCGGATGTGCCCGGATTCATAACTAAATCTCTTGTGTTTTCGAAATTTTATTAGGTAAATGCGATTTTGACATACTCTAGTAAAAAATTAGTTTGTATTCAAATAGTCGCCTAATATATCCCAAAAACGATTGAAATAATAATTTACTTACCTGATCTTGACTATAGCAATGTCACTTCTAGAATAAATATAATAAACTTATCGCACAATCAATTATAAAAACAAGGAAATATACCACTACAGGTAAACTAAATTACAAATCGTTTTGACAAGCTGCACGCGATGGTTGTCGGTTAAGCGCCTACTAATCTAATTGATAATTCAGGAATATAAAACATACGAGAATACATAAATTTTAGCAAAATCAGGGAGATTTAATTTTTATCAATTATTGTATATAAATTGCGACTTCTGCCCCAGCGTGCGACGTTTAGTATGACAATCCACAATAGTAAAATAAAAATAGTAAACATATATGTGACAGAGAATTTTTCAGACTGAATGTCGATGTGAGATTATTATTGTTATTGCTATGGGTGACTTCTTCTGTAAATTTTTTCTAAGATTTAATTAGATTATAAGGTATCTGCTACACAAAATTGAAATTCCTTTTAAATATTATTATTTTGGGATGTTGTAATATATTTTACTAAGATGTTTTATTTCGGTTTTTGAGTTTATAGCGTGCGGGTTATTTTTAATTTCAATCATTTCCAAAACCCTTGCTTTTTTGTATGATTTTCTGTTCTTAATATCTTAGTGTTTTTATAGTTAAAAGTATGATTGCAATGGCGTGTAAATCGGTCAAACCAGTCAATATTTGAAGAATAGAATTAACAGCCACAAATACGACAAAAAAAATAAGACCGCCCTTACCGACCACTGTCAAGAAAAATATATATATATATATATATATATATATATATATATATATATATATATATATATATATATATATATATATATATATATATATATATATATATATATATATATATATATATATATATATATATATATATATATATATATATATATATATATATAACATTGTGCAAGTCGAAATTATCTGTTTAATTGTGTGAACAGACCAAAATGTATTTAGGAATGGTTTACCCCACTGTCACGGCCAGGTTACCTCTAACGCTAGAACAATAACAAGTCTATAAGTTTTAAAGCATAAAGTAAAACAGATAATGCCTTTTTCGACAGTATATCAGACAGAAAAACGTGGGACTACAAGATCAAACTAGGTAAAACGTAAAAAAACCGTTTTGTTAAATAAAAACAGGAGCTAATTTTATGTTTTTCTTAAGAGTAGTGTTTTTTTTCAGTTTCCGTATAGGATAAAAGTTTTCTTGCATAATAAGAATGACACTGTTTTTGCTTCAAAAGAAAAAAGTGTCTTTCTTTTAGAATATATTCTTTCTATAAGAATATATTTTAAGAATAATCTTTTCTGAGAACAAGATAATATAATTTCTTTAAGAAAGAATATTGTTTTCTCTCAAACTAAGTTGTTTTGAATAAAAACTATATTTTGAAGAAAAATCCATTTCTTCCTAGAAGAATCTTTTTTCTGTGTGTACATAAACACCAAAGAATCTTATATACTTTACAGATAAAATCAAGCAATAGCTAATAATACAATAGTATATATCCTTCATAACTATTTTAGTACATAAAAGATAACATTATCGTATTTCTACATATAAGCCTATTTTTCAAATTTTTCGATTTTACATTAATAAAGTTCTATGTTACTTAGTCCGATCTTACTGTAATTGTTATGTAAATTCCATATGTTATCTATTTTATTTTTACCTGCGACTAAATCAGATTTTTAGGCATAAACAAATATTTTATCTTGTGTATGGATCCATGATAAACGGTCCGTGTATTTCTGTATCAGTTGTATTTGAACTATCTTTGGATCTAAAAAAATAAAATATGTTTAAGTACAAAGTGACTCCCTATAAATTAGTGAAGACGTGAGAGCATATAGTTTAAACCTTCTTCGATGTAATACCTACTGACCTAAGATGGTCTAAAATTTAAGTGCTTTAAACTATAGGCTCTCATAGAACCATTTTAATAATTATATCTTTGTTATGCTGGGTAGTTAACCACTGTTGGAAATCACATGTAAATTTTAAACTATCTAAAATTTGTTTTGATGTTTATTACAAAGTCATTGGACTGTTTAAAGCTCATTAAATGATAAATGCACATATCGAACAATTTTTCATAAAAATAGAACGTATTACTTATAAAATTTTAAAAAAGAAATTATCTGTATCAAGAGTTCCATTTATTAGCTGCAACTTTATTTAAATAATTTAAGATAGAATTGCCAAAAATTGTTCATTAGGTGGCATGTATATGCTCTCATAGAACCATTTTAATGTTTTTTTATAACTTTGTTCTGAGTAGTTCATCACTGTTGGAAACATAGGAAATAACATGTAAATTTTAAACTTGTTAAAAATTTGTTTCCTATTTTGTTTATTACAAACTTGTCATCGGACTGCTTAAAGCTCTCTGAATGATAAATACACATATCGAATTTGCAATTTTTAGCAAGCAAACTTAAGTTATTTAAATAAAATTGCAACTTTTGTTTCATAAAAATAGAACGTAAACGGGTTTAAAAATGCTTAATATATCCAAAATGAAAATCAACAAGTTTGCTGTATTAGGGAGCTAAAGTAGCATGTGGTCCATTTATTAGCTACTTTATTTAAATAACTTAAGATAGGATTGTCAAAAATTGTTCATTTTGTATTGATTGATTAACAAAAACAAAAAAAATCTTTCTTTATAAAAACAACAGCTTGTTTTGAAACCCTTGAAAATATTGTTATTTTGTACAAATTTTATACAGAGTGTCTAAAAAAAATATTAAACATTCGCTGTAATAAAGTGCCTTCGTTTTTGCAAAAGTTGTTTAAAATAAAAAGTTTTGTCAAATATAAATTTTTCACCTTTAACGAAATTTCCTTTGCATTTGTTTATCAACTGTAAAACATTTTTTTTAATAACCAAAAGTTAAAAAGCTTTAGATTTTGAAACTTCCAAAAATTAGGTTATTTAAAAAAATTATACAAACAGTACAAAAAATTCAAACTTAAAAAAGCAACCAACTTCACAAATTAAACCTACCAGACGTGACTGCGGCGGAACAGCCGCCGCTACGCCGTAGTAAGAATTGTATTGACGACTGGTGCGCTAGCCAACTAGAAAAACGATAAAAGTTGGTCCCGCTTTGTATCGAGAAGATTCCCATCTGGCAAGTGTAATCTGTGCCCTTTTTGTTCTGTTAGTGTAAAATGTAAATAACTTTTCCTCACTTGTATCGTTTCGACATGATTCCAAAAACGAAGCTAGTTTACTTCTATAATATTCTAGTAGTATATACATTTACTATCAAGGTTGCATACGACTTTTTTACTAAAAACTAACTACTCTCAGAAGTACAAGCACTATTTAATTTTAGAAAATGTACATTAATGTTTTTTTTTATTTTTTTTTGCAAAAAAAAGACATAGTAAAATATTACAAAAAGAAAACAGTTATTCAATGAAAAATAAAGGTATAAAACTAATTACTACACTACATCAAAAAAAACAACAAGGTACTTACCTACTTTAATTAGTTTTTTGGGAATAGCAGCATGGTGCTCTATAAAATCCTACACTTACTAGTAGAGGGTCTTATACAAAATTTTAAACAGGATTTAATACAACAACCTTCAAAAGAAATGAAACACATTAAATTTTTGAGATTTTCGGGAACACTTTAGTATCATATGGGTAAATCATACAAACAAACAACAATAGTCAATTTAATTTTATGTAGCGCATATCCTGTTATAACAACTAACCTGGATCTTATCTGCAACAAATTCCTGGCCCAAAATAGGAACTGTATTAACTTTTAATACTTTCCGACCTGATTTCTTTATAACAAAAATCATTGTGTTGAAAATGTATCGAACATACAAAATTCCATCTTTTAACACTATCCATATTCAAAGCTTTTTACCATCTCTGTTTCCTTTCCATATCTCCAGGAAATCTAAAATTGATAGGATTTAAAAGCCTTATTTACAGGTACGGCAGCCTACTCTTAATAAAGTTCTTAGATGATTGGGATATCGTATAATTGAAAACATAAGAATTAAAATATGACTTAATTTTTAAAGTTTCCCAATTTAACGCTATGTGCCGACAATGGAACTTACCTGTAGAAAGATAAACAAGCTCCAGTTTTCCGCATCTGATCACAAACAGTGCACTGTTTAGTCATTATGAGACTATAAATAGAATTTAATTGTTCACAGAAACTACAAACACTAGAAAAAACGCAAAAAGAACCTAAGAACAACGCTAACAGATCTATGGAATCAATATGACAGACATCAGTGACATTGCCACCATGCTTTTCAATTGATTGACACCATGCATTTCAAAGTAATTTAATTAGCACCGGAAGGCAATAGAATATGAAACTAATCTACAAAGGGGGATTTTATAAACAAACATATGTTTACGAGGCGGTTTAGGGGAAAATGATCACTCAGTCACGTTTTATTGTGTTGTTATGTATCTTCCTCTGTACTTAATCTAAGTATTTACCCCCTATTCACTAAAGAGGTTTAAATTTATACCAGGCCTAACTTGACAGTTATAGGCTTAAAATGACATAAGCAACAATTGATCAAATAATTTTTCTAAATGTCTAAATTACAAAATGACGGTGACATAAGCAAAACACAACTGGTAAACTAACAGTTTTAATTACCATATCAATTAGATCTGGTCTAACTCTTAAACCTTTTAGTGAATGTGGGGGTCAATGTCTATTTCTCGATTTTTTAAATAATTAAGAAACTAAATCTTATAGGTAGTAGTAAGTTAATATAATTTCATAAATACCCAATATATTATTTTATAAACATCTAATATAACAAAAACAATTTCCAAAATAGAGCATTTTTTTTAACTAACAATAAAAAATATATTGCTTTCGAAAAAAAATACTCTAACATCTGGTGATAAATTATAGATGTAGTCTCCTAAAGTTCCATTATATTATTTCTTAAAACATATTGTGGTAATGCAAAAAATATAACAACTTTTAATGCAGTCGGTGTTAAATCTTGAATATAAAAAAAATAAAAATCCACATCGAGTTTGGAGAGAAACTGGAAAATAGAGGATCATTTCATGAAAAACAACTTTGTTTATCAAGGGTTTTTGATCTATTACAACTTTAAATCTTGTAATCTAATTTTGAACTTCCCCTTGTTAAAATATAAAAAAAAATCCACATTGTGTTTGGAGAGGAACTCGAATATTGAGTATCATACAGGAAGTTAAAAAACAACATTGCTTAACAATGGTTTTTAATCTGTTACAATCTTAAATGTTGTAATCTAATCTAATTCACTTCCACTCGCCGTATGAATTTTTTACACATATATAAATTCCATCATAATAACATAATAATTCGATGAACTTAACTGTAATCTTGATCAATCTGTGAAATCATCTTCGACCACTTCCAATGAAGACAGTACTTTTAAATGTTGTATGTACATAGTGATGTCGCGGGATGGGACGAGACGAGACTAAGAGTTTATCTCCTCTCATCTCGACTTTAAGTATATTAAGCTATCCGGTTAAAAGTTAAAAAAACGTGATCAATGAAGATGAAGGTTTAGCTGTAATCACTCACAGTGTATCAGTGTACCGCGCGCGTTTACAAATTGATACTCTATCGCACATGCCTGGATGTTAATTTGAAAATGCCTTTTAACTTTTTGTTTGATAAATTTAATTGGTCACAATACATAATTTATAAAATAATCGTATTTTTTATCACAACATTCTAACAGTGCTGATTGTTGACTTTCTGTTTGTGTCATTAAAAAATTGCTAATTTATAAAATGGCAACTTTGACAAAATAATTTTTTGACATTTATTTTTGCAACAAGTTAAAACTTTTCCGCGGCTACCTGTTCTAACAGTGTGGTGTTTGTAAATATTTCAATATTAAAAAAAAATGCATTTTTATAAATTGATCCCAATTCTCCCGTGGTATAGATAACCTTGACCAAAATACCAGGATACTAAAGAGTACGGTAAGGAGTGATATCACAAAAATAATTTAACTATATTTATGTTGATACCTTCAATACGGGAGGCCGTTTTGCAGCAAAGACCATAAAGGATTATTAGTTGGTATTTCTTACATTTCGTTAGATTTTTGTATACACTAAAAAGTTGTGAAAAGAATACATAGTCAGTTAAATATAGATTTTTGTTTTGGAAGGTTCTCCCCAGGTCGTTTGAAAAATAAAGCAAAAACTTTAGTTTATTTTTCCTACAACCGTTATATAAAGTATACAAGATTTCATTTAATAATTAAGATCATTAAATAATAAAATGTTATAAGCGGGTTACAATGAACTAAAAATACTATTTACTTCATTGGCGGGTCATTATTTTACGGTTTGTCGTTATTAAAAGGCATGCTTTGGATTTGTAGCTGGAGGTTTTTGCGTTTTATTTCAAGGAGTTAACATAGTTTATATGAACGTTTATTAAAATTATTAGCAAAAATCATCCCTCCACATGCATAATTAGATTGTTACAAATTATTTTTACACCCTTAATACATAAATTGTTAATAATAGGTTTTGTGGAAATATTTAAAACTAAATATACACTTAAAATGTGAATTTCAAAAATGTATCTGAAATTTTGCTTGTACTGCGAATTTGTATCTTTGTAGTAAGCAGTATCTAGCTTATTTTTGAGGCTTTTGATTTATTGGCATCTTACCGTAAAAAATCCTACCACTGTGCAGCACTAGAGGTGGTCGACGATGGTATCGTTCTGGATAAAAATTAACGCAAGTTATTATTCATTTTTTTGTTAAATAACATGACGTAGAACAAATATTACATGTATCTCAAGCATTAAGGATTTTTTTCACTTCTGTGATTGCGGTTCAAAATTTCCAAACTAGTTAATAAAAATAGGATGGACATTAACTTTATCAAATATTTCAAATATTTTCGCTTGGTGCTAGATTTTTTTTTATTTTTCAGAAGTATTTTTAATATTTTAGATAAGTAAGTATATAAATTTCTTAAAATTGTTTAAAATATAACACATGGTAATTTTTAAACGCAACTCCATTTTTAAAGGGCTATGCTTCAACAGAAGAAATTTAAAAACAAATAATTCGAATATTTATCAAGAATTTTAGATTATTAAGAGTACAGAATACCAAAAAGGAGCTCTGATAAATTATTAACATTTGGTGGAGTATTATTTGACTTTTAAATTTTACCAGCTCTAAATATAAGAATAATTCAAACATAAAAAATACCTAACCAATTCAGTTTATATATTTATTTTTTTCTTTTTGAGATATCATAGACACAGAAACATTAAATTACGTGATAATTATTTGTTCTGGGCTCGTACAGCTTGTAGTTAAAAAATGGTATTATTATGCGTATTATTATTAGTATTATTAAAATATATTTAAAGGCACAAAACCAAAATCTAAATTTAAAATCATTAAAAAGTATAATAAAGACATTCCGTTTTCTTAAATATACTAATGTTTTAGAAACAATCCAAAATTTGCAATGCAACGTTTTAGCAAAACAAATCCGAAGAATTTTATTGATGCAGTGACATCCTTTGACAGAAATGGAAATTTTATCTATAAGGTGAGAGAGGATTTTACTAAAAGTCTAAACGAGACGAGAATCTACATCAAAGCAAAACATGATCTTCACTTTGACCGAGACCCTGATAATCTATCAAGGTCAAATTTATTACTTTCCGTTATTGCTTCAAAATAAATTTCCCTTTATTAATAATAATACAATTTTATTACAGTCTTGACCTTTACCGTTATCTTGATCAATCATTCAAATTAATTTCGAACCAGACAAAGTTGATAGGTTTGACATTTTGTATACATACATAGTTCAGATGAAAAGGCAATAGTGACCTTGGCCGTGGTCTCGATTTGCAATATCGATTTGTACCTACTTTTTAGCCTGTCATACTAGAAAGAATAAATTCAATATAAATTCAAAAAAACAGTTTAAAAACTAGCTTTTAGATAAAAAAATTAACTAAAAGGATTGAAATAACATTTTTTGCAACAAATATCTCAATGTAGATACAATAAATTATCATATCAAATTCATATTATAAACCCGAGGTAAATCTAATTAAAGAGCGAAATATGCAGAAGGGACTAAGTGCTATTATGTGAAATTTAGAGAAGAGGCGAAAAACAAATAACAACACTTTTTAAAACAAACATTCTTATTTACTTGAACATATTTATTTTTCAGGACAATAATCAAAACTAGTTATTTTACTCTTGTTTAACAAAACGGCCTAAGTAACTGAAATAAAGTTGACGAATATAGTACTTTTGCGTGTGTATAAGGGCAGGAATATAGAACTGCTTCTGTAGGTCGTACGCTTGTACAATCTCCGGACATCATATTCTGGGCCGCGTTAGCTTTCTTATGATGCACGTCAACTTTTTAACTAAACTTCTTTACGCTTATTCGGATTATTGGCAGTATTAATTTCGTTTTTGTACAAGTCGCATTTGGGGGTGTCTACTTTTGGTTGACCAATTGAAAGGTTAAAATTTTTTGAAAATAGAGTTAAACCACTGTCTTAATACTGGTGGTTTAATATTGTTTTCCGTGTATTTTATAACAAAGGCGGTATGAGGTTTCCGAACATTCAGTTCTTTAGATAGGTAATTTTTCCATTATCATAGTGACTCTGTCTAGTTGGTAGCGATGAGATAAAATCAACTATTTTGGGCTTCCAAGTCTGCTTTCTTCTAAGACGCTTTTCTCGTTCCCCTATCGTTTATTATCGTAACGTCGGATGCAGCTACTTTCTGGCAAACTAGCTTGATGCGTTTTTCACTTATATCTAAAGTTTCACAAAAAGTTTTTCGGCAAACTTCTTCTTTTGATAATCCAAGTAGAATCAAAAAGGATTTATATGTGTGCTATCGCCTATTGAGTTCTGGTGGTTGGTTTGTGCTGTGCATTCGTCTGTTTACATCAGTCGATTCTACTGAACTACTGTTCAGTATATTTAGCAATGTCCCAAAAACAGACAGCTGACGGTGTTCTTTTTTTGTATACAGACACTGTCAATCGATGTTATTTCCCGCCAAAAAAGATTTTTCGAATTCTTATGAGGAATTAAATCATAAAGCCTAGAAATCACTTGAGTTGGTGCTTTTTTTCTAAGCGAGAAAGAATTACTAGCCGTTTTATATGATACCCCACTGTTTCTTCGGAGCTGTGCATCTTTACGAAAACCGCCTGTTTTCTGCCTCTTCTTTCGTTGAAATTCTGGTGGAACGCATTCACTCACACTTGGCACGTTTTCACCCATTTATAAGTGGAAACAAGCATCTAAGAACTAACGATAGGAGACGATTATCCCTTTACTGCTTAAAACCGTATTTATTTACTGCGCGAAGTCAACACAATCACCAAAAATTATTGTGGTGAGTGATGTTCTTACACGTCAGTTAATATGCCTCAATCATGCCACGTGGGCCTGTTTGAAAAATTTTCGTTAATTAAACCATAGGTGGCGTGATAATTGCTATTAAATTCATTTTCCAAGTAAAGAACGGCGGATAGTTTAAACTCAGTTATACCAACGATCGATTATACTTCGAATATACACTCCATTAAGTAGAAATAAATTAACAGCATCATTTGCTCGTGTCGCCGTTAAGTTAGAACGCACGCAACAATACTTAGTTTGGTGCTGCTAAAAGTGTGATTTGGGTAGTATCTTAAAACCGATCTACATACGAATTCAACCAGCCCATCGTGCGTGATAGACTGATAACTCTTTGCGTTACGGTACGCGAAAATATCTCGATGGATCCCAACTATACGCAATAGAATTTAAAGTTGGGATCCAGTTAAGTGTATTTTATTTTACATTAGATATAAAGTCTGAGGGGTTATAATGTGACTTTCATATAGCAATTTTAAGTTATCTACATTTACACATTAATGAAAAAAGAGTCATTTTATTTGTTTTAGAACATTTTTAAATAAAAGCTTGTTTTTAAAAAGTTTTTTAATAGCTTTTTGTCAACGTATTTTAAAAAACCAAATCCAAAATTTTATTTTAAATTGCAAGTCAAAGGTCCAGTAATTTAAAACTCGAAAGAAAATATTAATTGTACTGGGGAACAAAAATCATAATTTCTTTATCGTCGGAAAAGTATTTCATAAAAATTATTATTTGAAAAACTCTCAAATTGGGTAAAAAATTAATTAAGATAGCGAAAACATTCTATCGGAATCTCAATCAAAATCAAATCAAATCAAATCAAATATATTACGTAGAAAATGTTTACAATATTACTTGAAAGATGATTGCACACCTAGATATATCATCTGTGTGTGTACAAAGGAAAAGACATTTTGTTGTAGTTACCTATTGCTAAATTCTTAAATTGTAACGTATACTAAATAAATGATACTGGGTACATACTATGTATGTGCCTAACCTAAAATCATATAATTTCACACTAACACAAGCGATAGAATAATTTTAAAAATTATAGAATTTAAATAAAACTTATTTGAAGTAAAAATTTGCTATCTACTTAAGGTGCCAGTAAATACCTCGAAGTTTTGTTTCAAGAAAATTAAGATTTTTTGTACTAAAAAGGTTCCTGTTCTGTATACGTCGGATATTAAGCGGAAGCAAGTAGGACCAAAGTATGTCAGATATCTTTGGTTTCTTGTTCTGGACAGTAAAGGAATAAATACGGACTCCACGAATCTGCTCCTGGTATGAAAATTATTTAGAATAGGTTGCTGCCTTAGTTCCGGATGTTTGTAAACTATCAAAAGTACTGATATTACATACAACTGTTGCAAGGTTAAAACTTGGGATTCTTGATACAGAAGTTCGGTAGAGTATCTGGCTTTTTTTTGTAAATTACTTTATTTTTTAAGGAGATATCTTTGAGTTACACATAAGATATATAGTGTTGCATTGAATACCCCTCCCCATATTGACAGAAGTAGTTAAAATAGGGGAGCGCCTCCTCCTCCTCCTCTTCCTCTCTCTCATGTCCCTCATTCTTATCTTCCTCCCCTTTTATTCTCATTCGCATCATATTTTTAATTTTTTCTCTTTGTCCTACCACATTTGATTTTGCATTCTTAAGTCTTATAAATAGATGCATCAAGATCATTTTAGTATGCTGAGGTACATTTACTAAGCTGTGCTCGAGTTGCGTAAAAAGTTATTTTTGAATTTTTCCACCAATTGTGTATAAAACAAAAAGAAAAAATGTGGCAAGAAATAAGTGAAATATGTGTAATCGCGAAAAATTAGCTACATCTATCAGACAGTTAAAAGTTAAATATCTCAATTTCATTGAAGTGATTTCGAAAGATGAATACACCACGCTGTTTTATCCACTGAAACGAGATTATTTGGGAGCAATTGACTGTTGTGATGATTATTTAGAAGGAATTATAAGCCGTACTACGTTTTTCAATACATTTGGGAAATCATACTTTGTAGGAGAATTAAGCCACCTAATAGAATTTATAGGAGAAGATTGCCAATTTATACCTGCTATTATTGCAACTCAAAAGAGGTTTCAATTATACGAAGATAAAAAACAGGTATTATCAAGAAAAGTTAATCCTATTCGCAAGAGACGTCCCTCCACATATTTAAGATATTATGTTAAATAAATTAAATGGCTGAGTTGCTGATTGCAGTTAAATTATTAAAGGACAAATTTAGTAATCTGTCAAAAACCTATTTCTCATATTCTATGGCAAGTGGTCCGGAGTGGATAGACTTTTATTGTAATCAATCTGCGGAATTCATAAAGGCTGCCCTCTGTTGCAACAAATACTTTGAAACATTAAATTTTTTTCAACTTATTCAAGATCTAAAAGATATTGGCTTTGGTTACTATTTAAAAGACTTGAAGCAATTTATTGACGAGGATACTATTCTTCAAGAAATTGAAAAGGAAGAATAAATTTAATAATATTCACAATGGAGCAAGTGGTTACTGAAATGTATGAAGAATTTATTATATCTGCTGCATACTTCCAATATTTATCAACTGTAGGCGAAGAAGACGCAGAAGCACAAGATTTGTCAGCATATGTTAATAATATAGATCGAATGGAACAATGTAAATTAGCCGCTAAATTTTGTAATGATTATTTAAAATATTAAAATGAGTATAAACTTTTAAATAAATTTAGAAAATTAGTTTTAAGGTATATTAATTGCATTCAATCATGGTTAGTTGATGCAAATACAAATGTAATTAAGTTTTCTTTTATATTTTTATTCATTCATAAAACAATTGTCATATAAAAATAACACATTTGTCGAAGGTGATTTTGAATGATAGAAGCATTTTGGTTCCATTAGCTTTAGCGCTGGTTGTTCATCTATTTCAATCACAGGCTTTTTAGAATATTTCTCTATAAAATCCTTTTTTTTCGGTTCCTTTCACAAAAACAAAATCTGCTTTCTTCGTAAGTGTTTCAATTATTTTTGGGAAATGATGTAATAGAGTAGATCCATTATTCCAATGTATACAATGATGATTTTTCATTAGCCATACCGCCTGCTTGTGACAATCAGGTGACAGAAACTCCATTGGAAAAGGCTTTTAAAAAATGTAATGAGTCATTTCATAACCATCAAAAGCTACAAGCTCTTTCGGTATAAATTTATTTTTTTCATCCTTGAATGTCAATAACCAATCTCATATTTTCAAAACAGCAAATTTTTTAATGAGAATTTTTTTACTTGAATAATTTGCCATTTCTTCTTTCAGTTGATTAATTTTAAAAATAAATTTTATATAAAAATAAAATCCCTTTAAATTAAAGTTTATAATTGTTTCACAATTTTAGTAAGAGGGTTGTAGCTAAATAATTTGTCATGTAAAATAAGACATTAAGCAGAAGTATCTTTTTTAATTGCATTGTGTGTCTCAAATTCAATTCTCTTTACTACGGATCCCGTTTGAATTATTTCTTTTTGATGGGATCAATCAATATGTGTAATAGGACTAATGTTTTTGAATTGTTCAGCATTAAAAATGGGTTCTTTTGGAACACCATAGTAAGACTATCTAAAGTTGGCAAACATTTCGTATAAAGCAGAAAATTTGTTTCTTCGAAACAAAACTGTTTTCTTGAAAGCCAATCACAACATGACGAGGAGCTTCTAGTTTACTAGTTGTTTTTACCGGCCATGTGCGACGGGTTGTTTCGGTTAGAGAAGAATATTCAACAAGTTCCCAACTCCTGAATCCTATCAATATCTTTATTTGATTCTAATATTTTTGATAGCGCAAGTTGTTGTGGCATATCAACTAGAATGTGAGGAACTTTCCAATAAATTTTATCGAAAGTAACCAATGGAGTGTCAGGAGCACTAACAGGGTGTGCCGGATATTCTTTGAAGATAACACCATCTAAATCATCAGTTGATCTAATAAGAACTAATTCCTGTTTCATATTCATAATAATTTTTCTGTAATCTTCAAAAAATCCTAAAAGCATTTTTAGTGGTATGGATACGGAGAATTTTCCATCGTTATCAACTAAAATTTTATCACCTTCTTTTCGATGTGGAAACCAACCTGCATTTTCCAGTTTTAAACTTTCGTTGGTATTGTGGGAAAGGTAGCTTTTTAAGTTTGATGCTAATCCAACATTTCTTGATTGAATCTATAGTAATTCCGTTTAGTTCATAGCGGATTTCTCTGAACAAAAAGGCTATACAATTGTTAATAAATAGCAATTCTTTCTTATATTTATCTTCTGTATTAGTTAATTTTCCTTCGATATAAAGTAAACTATCTGATGGTAGAGTGTAAGCATCGAGTTCTTGAATTGGGATCCTTATTTCATCATTGTAATTGAATTTTGAAGAAATATATGGTTGATATGTGTGAAGCTCTGAACTAACGATGGAATTGTCTAATTAAAGCTTTTCGTTTACGTTTAATATGTTCATTATTTTAAAACAGTGAAACTGAAAGATGTGAGAAATTTACGATTATCTCGTCTGAACTTGTTGGTGTTGGATTTGATGCTGAACTGTTGTCTAGTCTTTATCTTTTTATAAGTTTTTACTTTGTTGATAATGGTAGGTGCAAATCTCATTCCAAGGGCTCTCAACCATTTTATGTCACTAGCTTGTAAATGTAACCTTACTGTTATAGTTTCTCCTCTAAAACTGATAAGTTCTCCGTCTTGATCAACTATTTTAACGGTTATATTGTTAATTGCTTTGACGCTAACTGGAGAATACAAAATGGGCAAAGGAGATTCCACTATTTTATAGCCTGGAGCTACAGTTGGATAAAACTAGTGAATAATATGAACAGGTTTACCATTACTGTAAGAACCGACACAAATATTACAGTCAATACAAATAGCATTCACCTTAGTTATTTTTGCAACATTATCTGATTCTTCCTCTTTCATAGCTTTTAGTATCCTGCTATTAAAACCCAACATTTTTCCTATCGAATCTTCATTGGTAAAATCAATTTTTCTACTACACATTAAAAAAGTTTTTAGAGTGTTAACATTTGCTTTTAAAAGAAAAAAAAATTTCATTCGGAAATAAATCTTCTATACTTTCTCTTATGTATGTTTCTATATCTGTAATGTCATAAGTTCCGTTGGGAATAACAATTACTTTATTATCTATATAAAATTTATTATATCCTTCTTTTATATTGGGAATAGTCATAAACGTTTCAAAATCAGTTAAACCCAGGTAATATTGTTTTCCATCCTCTAAATATATGGGCGGATTAAAATCAGCAGACAAAACAGAACTGTTTCCTGATATGGCAATTGTGGTGGACATTGCAGTTTATTTATGAATGAGATATTACAACAAATAATGAGTTTATATATTTTTTTGCAAAAATTTTAGGGATAGTTGACCACAGTTATATGAATTAAATTTTTGTTTGTTTTCATAAGTATAAAATACGTCCACTTTGCCATTCGAATTAAAATATTTGAGAAGTTCAAAAGGTGGTTTTAAATTTCCATAACTATCAAAATATATTACATTTTTGTTATTTTTAATATAAGCAGTCCAATGAGAACCTTTATTTTGTTTTTTATTCAAATTTACAATACCACACTCTTTCAGATTAATTTTTTTTTGGAAGTTTATCGAGCATAAAAACACCTCTAAAGCCAGTTATTTTTTTAACAGCTTTACATTTTTAATAATATCATTGTTCGTAAGTGCTCTTTGTGGAAAACTTATTTTGAATTTTTTTTGTCTGATTGCTTTCATTTTGACTGATCCTCCTTTATAAGGTCTAATAAATAGTCCTTTTCCTTTATATGGTCTAATATATAATCCTTTGCCTTCTTTAGAAGCATTTTCCATTGCAATTTTATGCCTATGTATTTCTTCTAGTTGCTGTTTAGCTGCTTTAGCATCATTTACTGCCTTAGCAATTCCTTCAATTCCAATGGGAAACAAAAGAGGTAGAAATCCTCCAACTTTTTTGGGTGTTCGAATGGTACGTTTTCTTCTCAATTTAAGTTTACCCCCTTTTTTATCTTTAAATCCCAAACCGAACTTTCTTTTACCCTTCATTATTCCTGCAACACTTAGAGCTGCAACTTTTTCACCAATAGAAGAATCCTTAGCTTTTACCCTATCCCAGACTTTTTTTTTAATATTTGGTCAGATGTGTGTCTTCTTGATAAATCTTCAGTCTGAGAGTATGATATATCTTGTTCTTTACAAGCGGAATCCAATGGATTTATACCAACGTCACCTCTAGTTAATCTTTTCTCCAAGGTGGTGCCTGAACCACAAAAATTATATCCTGGTATATGAACTTCGAAGGGTAGTTTACTAATTAATTTATTTACTAAACTTTTGATAGTTTTTTTTTAACTTATGCCGACCCACAGTCATTGAAGTTCTTTTTATACTAAAAACACATTGACATTTTTCTGGTATAAATACTTTTACAGCTAAAAATATTTACTAGTGTGATTAAGAATGAGGATTGAAAAACAAAAATTCTCTTTACCAGTAAATAATCACGACGAAAAAATTTTAAGTAAACAGTTGAGAAAGAATGGTGACTTATTTTGCGGTGGTTCAAAAAGAGGACTCATAGTTGGATGCATTGTTAGCGGTAAAAGCAAAGTTATGCTTACACTGCTCGAGCATCCTAATGGAATTAGGTTTGAAAATGTCTATGTTTATTCAAAGTCATTAGATCAACCAAAATATGAATATTTAAGAAAGTTGTTAAAGCCTATTAAAGAAATTGGATACTTTGAATACGATAGCGATGAGAACATTATTTCACCTCATGAGATAAAGCTAAATTCCGTTATCATTTTTGACGATATTCCTTGTCATAATCAATATATTATTAGGGACTATTTCACGCATGGAAGGCGTAGAAACACCGATTGTTTTTTTATTTTTCAAGAATATTCCTCAATCCTTAAACGTCTAATTCGAGAAAATTCCAACTTATTAATTTTATTTAAACAGGACTGTTTGAGTTTAAAACATATATATAACGACCACTGTATATTGGATATGATATTTGATCAGTTTAAAAATATTTGTGCTAACTGTTGGATGGGTCCATATGGCTTTTTTGTAATTGACAAAGATTGTGAAGTAAATAACGGCAGATACAGGAGTAAATTCGATTCCTTTATATATTTATAAAAGTTTTATTTTATTTAAAACTTGTACAGCATGGATAAACGTTTAGCTAGAGAATTAATAAAATCGAGACAAGCCGTGAAGCAGAAATATCGAAGCTTGAAATTAGCTACTTCTACCGCTCAGTCCGAATTAGAACAAACTTATAGACCATTAACACAACCTCTTAAACAGCTAATTTCAAATATTGGTAAATCCGAACCATTCGATTTAAAAGAAGAAAGAGTTTCAAAGTATGAAGAATTTAAAACACCTACAAAGCTTTATAAAACATCAACTCCGACGAGAACTATTCAGAAAACAGGAAAAACTCCGTTACTCCCCACAGAACTACCAACATTTTTAGATTCCTCCTCTCCTGTAGTACAACCATTGACATCAACTGTTATAGCGGAAACTTCAGATCCTTCTAGTAACACAACAACAAATTTAAACTTGTCAGACATATTGGAACAAACTAGAAAAACAATTCAAACCTATGTTGGTACACCGTCATATAAAGATTACTTAGCAGATTTTCATGAATTACCCAGATCATATATTGATGAGGGTGTGAAAGATACATAACATAAATTTGACCATTATTATGGAATAGTTCATGACCTCGAAACGGATAAGTTTTCTTTTGGTTTAAAACAGATACCGGTAGAAATTATTGGAAAAGACATTAAAGTGGGAGGAATAACGAACACAGGCACGCCAGGTTTATACGAATTGCTTTTCAAAAAAGAACCGAAAGTTCATAAGAAGGAAGATTTAGATAATTACATGAACATTCTATCTAAAACAAATGTATTGCGTAGGAATTTTGATTCAAATGAACAAGTTTAAGGAAATACATCACACAATAATAGGACCATATTTACAAAGAAAGGGGATTACAAAGACAAAAACCTTGCAAAGATTAGTTACAGCATTTAACAAACCAAAACCTCCGTTTAGAACAACTAGAGCCAAAACAACAGGAAAGGGATTAATTTTGAAAACAAACAGATCAAATACAGACTATATATACTGGAAAAACGTAAACGAAATTGTTGATAGGCTACGTTTATTAATTTCATCAAGTGATGCGGGAAATAATGCTCATATTAACGAGATTATCTCTATTATTGAAGAATTAAGAGAAGATAAAGTTATACTATAAATAGCAGCTGTTAAATATAATCATATTTATTGGCCGCGTTCACCCGCCTGATCGCTCGTTGGCTGTCGATCATCAAAGTAGCGCTCAAATAATAGCAATGGTTTGAACGGTTTTTAGAGATTTCGAATGCAGCAAATATTTCTTGACCTTAACCTTGATGAGAATGAGAATATGGGACAACGGGAACAATGAAGGACTGAAATTAAAAGAAACATGATAGTAAATTTGTTTGTATAATACATTCTATATTTTGTGTTAAAAAAAAAAGATTAAAAAAACCTGTTATTGCTCTGGTTTATTATTACATTGTATAATTATTGCTCATAATGTTTACATTACATGCCGCCATCTCGTTTGTTATGTCAGCTGATGGTTGCTCAGTTAAGTAGCGAAAATAAAATACGATACAAAACATGGCGTCCGCTCAACGACCCGTTATCAAAGTAGCAAGATTAAATAGCTCGTTCAGGGTACCGCTCTCAAAGCGATCACTGAGCGATCAGGCGGGTGAACGCGGCCATTGTTTAATGAAAGCTCAACATGACAGTTGATAAATTTGGACGCCATATTTCAAAACGTCAATTAATAAATTCTGCTTCTTTGGAAAATACAATTTATTCAAATATTGAAAGTAAAATTCTCAACCATTTTAAGTTAGATTTTATTAAACAAAATCAAGAAAGAATAAGTGACATTAATAATTTAAAAAGGAGATTAGGTGAAAATGAAACAAATAATGAAATATTTGCTAAAAAGCTTAAGGTTTTTGATGAAAATTTTTTAAAGTATGAAAACCAAATTAAAGGATGTTATACCTCAATTGAAAACGTTAATAAACAGTTGCTAACGCTAAATCAAATAAGTAAAGATTTGAAGTAATAATTGAAAAACACAAGGAAAAGATTAAACAATTAAGAACTTTTATAAAAAGGTTAGATGATGAAAAAAAGACATCAAAATAGCATTCTTAACAGTAGAACAATTGACCAACTCTCTTTGGAAGAAAAACAACAATATATTTCCTTAGGAAAGATAATGTCTAGTGTAATAAAGAAATTATAACAAGAAATAAATAAAACAGAGGAGGAATTCAAAAATAGTGATAGTAGATCAACTACTTTCTTAACTGGAGAGATAAAAAACGCCTTTAATGCTTTAGAAAAGGAGATTACTAAAATTAGTAAAGTTTTAAATGAAAAAAGTTATACAATACAAATTGATAAATTGAATGAATGGGAAAAAACATATAAAAGTTATATTTCGAATTATTACAAAACATAGAAATTGAACTTCCTTTAAATTGAATAAATAAGTTTGTTGTCATGTCAACCGTTTGGTGGTGAAAGGGTTAAATGATCTTTGCTGAAGAAGCTGTTTTGGTTGAAATGTTACCCTATGCCAAATTTAATAAGGCATTTAAATATATCTTGATTACCATAAATGTATTTTCTAAGTATGTTTGGGCCGAACCGGTAAAATCTAAATCTGGAAAAGACGTAACAGCGGCAATGAAAAAAATATTAATCGGTGCAAAAACTCCACCAAAAAACTTGCAAACGGACAGAGGGAGAGAGTTTTTCAATGTAAATTTTCAAAACTTGATGCAACAATTTCGAATTAACCATTATAGCACGTTTTCAATTTGAAAGCGAGTATAGTAGAAAGAGTGACCAGGACTTTAAAGAATAATATGTGGAAAATATTTAGCATTCAAGGAAATTACAAATGGTTTAATATATTAGCGGATATTGTAAAAGAATATAACAATACAAAACATTCTTCAATAGGAATGAAGCCAAAACAAGTAAATAAAACAAATGAAAAGAGAATCTTGAAATCTGCATTTACTCATGCTAAAACGTTAGATATAAAATCTCCAAAGTTTAAAGTGGGTGATCACGTACGCATAAGCAAGCATCGAGAGGCATTTTCGAAAGGTTACACACCAAATTGGTCAAATGAGATATTCCACATTAAAGAAGTTAAGATGACAAACCCCTGGACATATTTAATTCAAGACGAAGATAATCAGGACATTCTGGGTGGTTTTTATGAGCAAGAATTACTAAAAGTAAAGCATACCGATGTGTATCTTATTGAGAAGATTTTGAGAAGGAAAAGGAAACAAAGTTTATGTGAAATGGTTAGGACTTAATAAAAAATATAATACATGGATTGATAAAAAAAATATTGTTTAATTAAATTGAAATAAAATTTTAGTTAAATTTGTTTTATTTGGGTTTCTCACTTTATGCGTTAGCTGATACAAGTTACAATGTCTGAAAAGTACCTACTCTTATGTGCTAATTAATTTCAAATAAAATTCACATTTAAGAAATTAAAATTTTATTAAGTAAAACATCAAATACAATTTTCATTAAAACGTGTCAAATATATTTTATTTCTATGTTCCTCAGATAATATCGAATCTAGAATAAGTTTACAATCATTTATTCTTTTTTCAAAACCGAGTCTATCTAAGTACCACATCTAAAAGTTACTCCTACGGGCTTGTCTGTAAGCAAAGCTCCACTTCACTAACACATGCACCTTATTGTTCTCTTCCAGAAAAGATATTGTTTTCTTCGTAATATTTTCTTTTTTATCTATTTTCATTGTTTTCTTCGTCATATTTTCTTTTTGTTTCATTTTGCTTCAATTTGTTTTCCATTTCTTCAGGATATAAAGCAAGTAATTCCATCATAGTTGAAACATTTTTACTGTTAGGATTTTGTGTTGGACTTATTATATTATAAACCTGCGTACACAAGTCGCACCAATCAGCTGAAATATTATTTGGAAATATGTACTGAATTCTTGCCTTTTAATTATAGATAATCTATAATTCTATCTAAAGACTCTTGTTCTAAGTATATGAAGTGTGGGCCTTTTGTAATTTGCAGAACAGGGATATCATTTATTTTCTGGACCTGCAGATATATGTTGTTTATCTTCACACTGGTTTGATCAACTTGAGGAAAGTAGAAATTGTTTACAATAATTCCTTGATGAACACAAATGTCTTTCCAATTTTCTTCGGTTAGTGCGATCAAAAATCCAGTTTTTCCACCAATTACAATTTTTGGAGAAAAATCATTTAAACTAATGCCAACAAGAACAAATTTTGACAAAGAATTATTTAAAAAATAAATTTTTGAATTAAGAAGCGTTTCTAAAGATTTATGAACCACGGCGTTACTCATAATGACTAAACGAGACTGAAACATATTGCGTTATTCTTGTAGTTACATATTCTCATCCCCACTTTCTTTAAAGTTTCGATTAAAATGGGTTAATGAAAAAATAGATTTCCAGTTTGAAATTTGTAATAAAGATAAATAATTAAAAAGGTAATGTATAAAAATAATGCAAAGTTTAATGTAACACTAATGATGGAAAAGTAATAATTTTTGAATCCGTCATAATAATTGGTACAGTTGGGGGTTATAATTTGTAACTGATTATTTTTAAACTCTAACCTTTCGATCCAATTTGTATCAAAAATAGACCGATTTGGATAATGATACAAAATTTTAAAAAATTTATTTGCATTTTCATCTATATTTATTCGTTCCATCTAACTAATTGTACTATTGTTAATTAATCCAATTTTCATAAATTTACAATATTTACTTAGAGTGACGTCTGTTTTATTAGAAAAACATATTTCACACTGTGTTACGCCAGGGGGATGATGAACATAAAAAACACTTTGGAAAATAAAATGAAGAAGAATGAATTGCGATCTACTGATAGTCATTGAAACAAATTAATAATTATATTCCAAATTTATTAACATTAAGCAGATACTTTCACCACGAAAGCAAAAGCAGTTGTAAAAAAATAACAATAAAATATTTAATTTAAAGATATGTAAAAGTTCATAAATAAGGATATTAATAATACTATATAAAATGTATAGCTTGAAGACTTATTTTGAATGGTTACAATTATTCCATTCCTATTTTTCCATAAACAGTTATTTAAATCACAATTCCTAGCAAATTCCTTATGCTCCACAATAGGATCATCATAACTTAACCAATCAAAAATTTCAATACCACAATAAAAACATTTACAAATATCATTGATTGAAATATAGTAAAAGCCAGCTCCAGCCAACACTTCTGGTCTCAATTTTCCTTTCCGTTTACTTAAAAGTGGAAAGTCGTTTTTCATATGTTTTAAAATAACTGTTATCAATTTCTTTGTCAAAAGAAGTCAAAGCACATTTTGTGAAAGGCTTATGAAGACTAACTTTGGTTTCAAAAACAACAAATTTAAATACCTTATAATATCTACATAAATATATCCAAATCTTCATGTTCTGCATTCCATTGATACAAAGCAATATCTTGGTGTCCCCAAGCTAATGTATTAAAACTATAGGGAATTTTATAACGCTTATCATCTTCAGAACTCAAAGCCAATTTATTAATTAATTCGGTGAAAATTGTGTGTTGTTGAATGATTTTTAACAACATCTTTATAATGAATAAAATCCAACTGCTTTTTAATGGCACTTTTCTTAACACCTTTTGCTTTTTTTGTTAAACTATTTTCCGTTTTAATACAATATGCTTTTGCTCCAGTACCAAAGAAAGCAATAATGGGTTCACCAGCATATTCATCTTTGAATTTTCCTATAACTGACTAATAGGCATTTCATGAATATTACCAATTTTATAATTAGATGTATCAAATTTGTGAATATTTTTTATCATGTCAGAATAAATATTTGGAGTTGTGACTTCTAAAATGAACGAATCGGTATCGGTGTATAAAAGTGAAATATTTTCCTGATAAAGAGGTTTTAAAAAATTATAAAAGAAATCATACATGACAGTTTTAGATATATCTAATATTGAGAAGCCTACATATATTGGTTTATTGTAATTAACTTGAATCTTTTGCATTTGAATAGCTACCAAGTTTTCAGAAAATATTGTTAAGTCCTTGGAATATGGTTTTGCAATTAAATTCTCAGCACCATCTTGCCATAAATACTATTATTTGCCAACTTGTAAGTATTACGATCAAATTCATTCTTTGAATCATTTCTTAATCTTGAATTCAAGTCTATATATTTCTTCAACCAATCAGATTGAGAAAACTGTAAAACTCTATGAACTTTAGTCAACTTGAGTCCATGTTCCAAACATTGTTTTAATAACTGATAGTGAATAACATATTTTGATTTATCATTTAAATTGGGTATTAATTTTATGCATTTAGAATTTGGCGGTTTAAAGTTTTCAGGACAAAACGTAAAATCGTTATGATAGGAATGTAGACTTGTAGGATATTCTAAATCAACTTCTAAAACATATCCCTTATTAGATTTTTTAGAAATATTCATAATATTTAAATCGTTGATTGATTATCTGTTAACCAAACAAAATCTCCCGTTGGAATGTGCTGTGACATTGCATAACTATACAAATTTGTTGCATCATAATAAATTATGTATTTATTTGGCTTTAAAGGATCAAAATTTAAAAGAAATGGATTATTAGCTTCAGATTTTCTACAAATGCAAGAGCTCACACCACCGCGAACGCTTTTTTTGAAAAAGTGTATCATATCTGGATCTGTTAACAATTCTAACTCTATTCCAGTATAACGCAATCACGCCTCCCAGGATAAACCTGGAAAAGTGTAAAAATGAGCTGGATCGAGCTTATATGTGGATAAACAAGTGCTTCTAAAATTTTCAAAAATATCTGCCAAAAGTAAAGTATCAGAGAGTAAGTAAAGGTCGGAGTATTGACCAAGAGATTCACATTTAAACAATTGCCAAACCTTTACAGCTCTTTGATTTTCTGCATCACTGATGTGCTCATCCGTTAAAGTATTATAAAATTGCTCTTTCTGAGGTAAAGTTGTTTCTTCTAATTTTAAATAATCATCAATATTATTGTAAGGAAATACACCTTTTTGGCGAATAAGTTTAAATCTTTCTTCACCATTGAAATTTTTTTTTATTTCTTTACATTGTTCATCTTTAAGCTTTCAAAGAGTTTTGATAAAGAATGGGATAGAAATTAAGAAGAATCAATGAACCTTAACGATATATTTTTTTCTTAGCCTTTTGTGTCTTTTTATCAAAATAGTTATCCACATGAATAAGCTTTTCAAATGAAATATATTTTTCCTTGTTTCGTGCGATAACTGTTAGTTGTTCTTTGTTTAAGCATCATTTTTTAAGAAATAGATGAGAATCATAATTACACAAATTATGCAATATAACTGGAATAAAGTTAGGTATTCTGTAATTTATGTTGCAGAGTGAATGAGCTGGACCTCTATAAAAACCAGTTATATGACAATGATCTGCAACCCTGTCATTTAAAAGAGGTTTATTACAAATATGACAAAGTGTTTCATAGTTATGATAAATTTTGTCCAGTTCGTTCAAAAGAATCATCTTTTTAGGAAGCTTTAAAAATTTATTGTATATGTTATACGTCTCTTTCTAAAGAATTTATAAATAATGTATCACAATTTTGACCTCTATATCTTTCAAATTTAGAATAATTATCGTCGAAGGAACATTTAATGTAATAGGCAAATGAATGTGGAATATGTTCATATTGTTTTAAGGTGTATGAAGTATTAGGATTTTTGTCAACATTGTCATTACTTAAAGGCTTTAAAGACTATTTCAAAAACTGCACTACACCACGAAGGTAGTTCTTTCATTTGTTTATGATAATTTAAATAAATTTTAAAAATATTACGGCATTATAAAAATTTTTTAAATGATCCTTTTATTAATTCTTTAAGAGAGGGGAGGTTAGTTCGTAAATGATCACAATCATAGCTATTGTGTTGAATAAATTTTCTTCTGTAGGGAAATATTGTAAACAACCGTCGCAAATATATTTTCTGCTATGTTTAGACATTTGTGCAGAAACGGATTTTGAAATTGAGCATATGTGATGTTGAGTAGTGGCCACACAAC